>LR812529.1:11949994-12373101 GCA_903798195.1 Danio kyathit | reverse complement strand
ATTGTCTGCAATGTAATACAAGTTAAAGTATATATATATATATATATATATATATATATATATATATATATATATATATATATATATATATATATATATATATATATATATATATATATATATATATATATATATATATATATAAATATAATATACACATCCACATACATATATGTATATATAAATATACATACATATACACGCATGCACAGACAAACACAAACAGGGGTTGGACAATGAAAATTAAACACCTGGTTTTAGACCACAATAATTCATTAGCATGGTGTAGGGCCACCTTTTGCAGCCAATACAGCATCAATTTGTCTTGGGAATGACAGGTACAAGTCCTGTACAGTGACCAGAGGGAATTTAAACCATTCTTCTTGCAGAATTGTGGCCAGGTCACTAAGTGATTCTGGTGGACCAAAAAGTTTCCTTACTCACTCCTTCAAAACACAATGAAGTGGCTCAATAATATATAGATCTGGTGACTGTGCAGGCCATGGGAGATGATCAACTTCACATTCCTGTTTATCAAACCCCTCTGTCACCACTCTTGCTGTGTGTATTGGTGCATTATCATCCTGATACAAGGTACGGCCTTAAGGTTACAATGTTTGGACCACTGGGTGCACATAGTCCACTGGAATGATTTGGCAGGCCTAGGGATTGCCATGATATTGCAGCCCTAACCATCACTGATCCACCACCATGCTTCACTCCGGGTATGCAACAGTTTTGGTGGTATGCTTCTTTGGGTCTAGTTTTTACACATATTTATAGTATTTATATTTAACTATTTATATATTTATAGTTTTTAAACATATACATTTCAAAGATCATTAAATTTCACAATTCTTAATACTAAAGCAAAATGGGACAAACTAACAAAAAGGTCCCACAATTATAGAAAGGAAATAAATACAATGGAATAAAAACATACTAATGAAACAAACTTTGCTTTAAGGATATTTACAAAAGAATTCAACTTGAATTCAATTTTTTTCTTATTAAAGCTACTAAAGTCCTTCAGTCAAGTGCAGTGAGTGATTTTGTCCTTGTCTTTTGGTGTTTGGAAAAAAAACAAAAAACAAAAACAAAAAACAGTCGGCAACAGGAATATAGTGTACTGTCACTTAAAGAGCAGTACAGTTCCGTTTAGGATTTCATTTTCACATGCTGTTTCATAACAAATGGGGGTTAATGTGAGTAATCAATAAGTGCTGCATTTTAACATTTCGATGCGCGTGTTCTGCTCATCTCAAAGGTTGAGCGCACACAACCACATGAGATCTCTTTTGTGCTTTTAAAAACATGAATGAATCGAATACACTTCAATAAATGAAGTGCATCCCATGTTTCAAAAAGCCCCTTACATGATTTCAATATGAAAATTTGCCTTGAGAGGAACAAATTCTGCATCTCACCTCTCCTGTTTCCACCAAAACTGTATTTCTGGAGTTCCAAAGGCTCAATATACCTAGATGGGCTGCTATAGCCAAATCTTTGGTCACTCATACTAGAAATGGCTCAAAATCCCTCTGGCCATTACGCAGGTTTTATATCTGTCATTCCAAAGACTAATTTATGTTGTATTGGCCGCAAAAGGAGGCCCTACACCAGGGATGTCCAAACTCGATCCTGTAGGGCCAGTGTTCTGGAGAGTTTAGCTCCAACCCTAATCAGACACACCGAGTTTGGACACCGCTGTCCTACACCAATGTGGTCTAAAACCAGGCATTTCAGTTTAATTGTCCAACCCCTGTACACACACACACACACACACACACACACACACACACACACACACACACACACACACACACACACACACACACACACACACACAGAGACAGAGAGAGAGAGTGTTTAAAAGTCAGTCAACTTACCTGCATGGCCTACGTGAAAAAGAATAGTGCTGGGTGACAGTGTGAAGTTTGAGATGTTGGCTCCCAGTTTAAACCACTGAACAAGATATTAAAATATGCATTACAGACTGAACGACACATTAACTGCTCTAATATATTATTTTGCACAGTAACTATCAATTTATACAGTAAATGTCATAATAATGTGTCTAAAGGCCCTTACCAGTATAAGGAGCAGAAGAAACGGAGAAAGGACCAAGGCAGTAAAAGTGTTAGATACAACTGTGGATGGCTTCTTTTCTGGTTCTCTGAACAGATGCTGTAGAAACAAGAGTAGTTTTATTGAAAAAACGAATGTTGTTTTAAGTATATTTTATATATACACTTTTTATTATAAGTGATTTAATAATATAATATAATATAATATAATACATAAACACTATAAGATTTATGCAAATGACACTATGTTCTTGCTCCACTGTTCTCTATAAGTATGATCATACTTTGGTATATGCACAGCAGCATCATTTTCTTGGGGGGGCCTGGGGGTTGTTGTGTAATCGTTTAAGGCATGTGAAACATGTTGGAGAAAGATAAAAGAATGGGTGCTTGCATCTTTTAGCAGAACATGATGGATGCTCAATATTTCTGCAGTTGTGTTGGCAATATTATCTTATTGTGACAATGTTGAAAAGTACAGATGGGTTTCATTCAATTAAGCAATTTTCTTACTAAAATCACCTTATTGGTTTTGGTAAAAAAAAATTGATGATGATGATACCAAACACACCACTAAGGCAATGAAATCATCATTTGCTTAAAAATAAATAAATAAATCAGCTGATGAAAGAGTCATCAAATGATGACTTACACAGGCAAGACCACAATAATATAGAGGTCATATTGTTAATCAATTCAAGCATTGAAGCAATTCAAGCAATTTCACAATCCTACATATCTACAGTATGTACTTAGCAGCATGAAAAATTAGCAGTTTCAGATGCATGAATAGACACACATCCAGCTTGATGGCATCCTTGCAGTATTGAAATTACAATCTGTTTAGTTATAGCAAAATGTAATAGTAAAATATCTCATGAAGTCTAAAGTTGCTGGATCACTTTAATGGAGACAGAAAAGACCAATGAAGGTAAAACAACATAAACGCTGCATAAGTCTTCTGAGTGAGCTGTGAGAGATGGTGCCACTTAACAAAAGAAAGACACATAACATAGTAAAGGTACATGCACAGACAAGACTTCCTTCATAACTAACTGGAATGGAATTCTAAAATAATACTGATAATGAACAATATACTGAAATGAACTAACTAATTCAAAAAAATGACATTGTCGCAACATGTAAGCACATACAGAAATCAGATATACGGTCATACAATGACATGAAAAAAAAAGAGCAAGAAAATAAAAACAAATAATAAAAGTGATTAAAAACTGATTAAAATGTGTTAAAACAGGTTATGAAACAATGAACAAGAAAGACAATGGTGTAATCTGTCAGACGTAGCACAGGAATCATTCAGTAAAGGCACAGCTAAACAGATGTGTTTAGAAGCTGGGAACACTTCCCAAAAGACACTATAATTTGAACAGCATCTAAGCTCATGTTAGTCCGTTTTTATTATTCCCGAGATTTCCATAACCCTGGACCAGGCCATATCCTGAGCAGATGCTGTGGTGGTCATGGAGGAGTGGAGAGCATGAGACTGATTCATGAAAGACCCCAGTGACCGACAAGTCTCCGCACTGATCCCATGGGCCAGCCTGTACACCAGCCGGTGACCTCTCACACCTGCTGCTTCTCCGTGATGAACGTCCAGAGCTCTTCAGCCTCCGGCGCCTAAATTGCAGCTCTGTACAAGAAGTTGGGCCAGAGGAGAAATGATGGTGCCCAACTGAGCCTGGTTTCGCACAAGGTTTTTTTCTTTACTTTCGTCAATTGGTGAAGTTGTTCCTCGCCGCTGTTGCCACTAGCTTGCATGGTTTGGGACTTGTGGAGCTGCACATCATGCTCTTCAGTGTTTGGACTTTCAGCAGTGAAAATTAGACCACACTGAACTAAACTTCAACTATAAAAACTGGACTGACATTTTCAATTTACTACAACTTCTATGTTAAGCTGCTTTGACACAATCTATATTGTAAAAGTGCTATAGAAATCAAGATTAATTGAATTGAATTAGAGGCAAGGTACACATTCACCTTGAGAACTTCATCTCTGTTCCCAAATGCAATGACTTCAGTTTTCTCTTTGTTTAACTGAAGAAAGTTTTGGCACATCCAACTGTTAATTTCATCAATGCATTGGCAGAGGGTGTTCAATGGGGCTAAAGTCATTAGGCAGTAAGGCTAAGTAGACCTAAGTGTCATCAGCAAAGCTGTGGTAGGAGATTTAGTTCTCTCTCATTATTTGGCTCAGTGGGAGCATATAAAGGTTGAACAGGAAAGGTGCCAGAATTGAACCTCGTGGGTTTCCACCTCAACCTATGGTCACCTATACTGACATAGTAACCTCTCCCTTCAAGGTAAGATCTGAACTATTTGAGAACGGTCCCAGACAGCCCAACCCAGTTTTCCAGCCTATCCAAAAGTATGCTGTGATCGACAGTGCTGGTATTGCTTGATCCCAGTGCTGCATTTGACACCGTTAGTTTGCCTGAATCCGTATTTAGGCGAATTTTATTGATCATCTTTATAAGGGCACTCTTTGTACTATGATGTGCTCTGAAACTAGATTGAAAATTGTCTAAACATCCCTTGGAGCTTAAAGGGGTGGTCTTGAGGGTGTATGTTTAAGGCTTGGTTGTGTTTATAAGATGCAAAGCCATCTGTGCTAATGACTCACTTGTAGAAAATCATGTCATATTTCCTAGTTCCAATGAAAGGCCGGACTTCAAGAGGCTCTGATTGGTCAGCTAACAATGTGCTGTGATTTGCGGATTGGCTCCACGTCACCACATCAATGAAAAGCACACCAGGCACACTGCCTGCTCTCTAAAATAAAATCTGACAAGTGTCTTTCACATATATTCGGAATGAGCATGTGTAAGTAAAATAAAATGTTCTCATATCTTTTGCGAGTTTGTTATTTGAGATGTAGAATGCAGAGAAAGCGGCCGCATAGAGAGACACGCATGAGACACTGTACGCGCTGCTGAAGATTGTGGGTATTTACAACAGTTTGACAGATAAATATGAATTTGTAGCTAAATTGTTAATGTGCCAAACACCTGTTTCTGTTGCTTACATCCTTGTTTATGTCCTTGCAACAACATACCGCTAATGCTAGAAAATGTGCATGTAGCTGATCAATTTTAACAAATTAAAAGACTTACAATTTGTGGCTCACAATCCACAGCTTCGTCGGTTGGAGGAGTTTTAACCGAAACCAGCACTAAACTGAGTTCACAGAAACCTCTCTTGAGCAGTACTGACTGCTCCTTCTGAATATCATTCACCACATGGATGATAAACCATTTTGCAGTCTTGTGCTTCTTCAGAATTTTCTCAAGTTCTTTGTTTACATCAGAAACTGTTGCATGAGGGAAGCAGTATGTCATTGTAGCTCTGCTCCTAAAATTCCTGATTATTGAATCTCCTACAATCAGTGTTCTTATCTCGGGTGCGATCGGTGCAGAATGCCGCTGTCTAGTCGGCATTGAGCTTCCGTTCCATGCATAATTAGCTGCAGAGTCATGTGATCTCTTACTGCATTTAAGTAATATGGGTGAAGAATACTCAAATCTTCATATCTGTTCTAAAGCTGTATTTAAATCTGAACTGTATTTGGGCTACTGGACGCTTATGCAGCAGCGTATGATCTTTGTAATCTGACCCTGCAAGTACCCTTTGGTCTCGCACCTTGTTTATGCCATTGGTTATTATGCTCATTTTCAACAGTTTCATTCTGTTTTTCTGTGCCCAAAACAGAAGCTGGTGTAGATTTACGGGACTCCATGATGAAGTGGTTGTGTAATCTGGCAGTACTGGTCGGATTGCAAGTAACTTTGCTTCAAGAACTGCAATCTTTTGTACAAGTCTGTAGCAGTTTGTGGAGCAGTGAGATTCTGAATCAATCCGGCCAGCATTTTCACAGCTGTCTGTGTTTTCCCGTCTCAGGAATGTAAGCAGCTGGTAGCGGGAGGTTGTTTAGTTGATAATTCCACTCTTGTTAGTAATGTTGTATTCCATTAAATTTGTCGATTCGATGTTGAGCTTCGAGCTGTGTTGTATGAGCACTGTGCTGATAGGCTCAAGTTAAAATTAGAATATAAAATATAAAAAAAGCAAGAGTGCAAAGAGTGGAGCAGTAGGCAAAGATGTCTGAGCAGTAGCAAAACAGGAAGTCCAATCACACAAGTTTGCGATACAGTTCGTGATTGTTCATTGAAACAATGAATTAAAAAAAAAACAACAAAATCACTGAGCTACATTTCTAATAACTTGCAACCTTATCAGTCTAACGATCACTCCATGAGCATTCCACCTCATTTTGAGCCAGGAAACCCCATATGTTGATCTTGAATAAGAGATTTCACTGATTGTCAATTGAACTCAACAGGCGGTGACAGACTACAAATCTCAGTGATTCAAAAACACATTGTCAACTGAAACAGAACCGTACAGAAGTGCTTAAAAGCAAAAGCAAGTTTCTGGATTGACTTGGTTCTATCGATAAATATAAAAAAAATTATAAAAACACAAATATCAATTATAGGGTTAAACTCGAGATGCACACGATTTATTGTGTGAAGCACTTACCTGGATTTCTGGTTTAGGTATGTACAAAGTTTTAGCCTGAATTGTTGAAGGTGCCTCTTCATCCAGGAACTTTAGCACAACATCAGCCTAGAAAAGACAAAACAATAACTTCAACTTCAAGATTCCAGAGTAAACAATATGTCAGTTCTGGATACCAGAAAAAAATTACTAACTAACCACATTCCACAAAACGGGGTTCTCCAGTGTAGCATCTCCCACCATCAAGTAAAGAGCATAGGTGCCAGAGATAGAGTCAAACTCTGCCTTTCTTTCAGCTGTGTCCAGCTCAAACTTATACAAGTTCTTACTGTCAGGTTCAGCCACAAACACAACCTCCTGACCTGTCTTCTGGTTGTGTAACCTTACAAAAGTCTGAAAGCAAGAAAATAAGATTAGTTCTTTGACTAATTTCAAAGTAAATATTTTCCATGTCAACAACCATATATTAAATGCATTTTAAAGTTAATACTATTTAAATCAATGCTTAAATTTTCCAAATGTTAATTACTCAAGATTTATTATAAGACATAATTTTGGCGAGTTTACACTGCACAATTATATCCCTGATTTACACTCAACAAGTTTAGTGAAAATCCCAAATTAGTGCTTGTTCACGTGAAGTGTGAACCAATGCCTATGAAATATTTGGCATGCTAAATGTTTGGAACTGTCATCGACACAATGCTGTGTAAAATGAGTTGACAAAAAAAAAACAAAAAAAAAATGTAAAAAAAAAAAAAAAAAAAAACCCTTCAGCAATGACCGACAGCCAATAAGAGAAAAACAGAAACAAAGAAAAAGCTAAATTTGCTTGTTCAGCTGCAGCAACAACTCAATTAAAAGAATTATTTATTCACCTGCATCTATCTATCTATCTATCTATCTATCTATCTATCTATCTATCTATCTATCTATCTATCTATCTATCTATCTATCTATCTATCTATCTATCTATCTATCTATCTATCTATCCATCCATCTATAAAAAAAAGCTTAGAGTTGAAGGTTTTTAACCTATAAAACCTTATCATAATTATAATTATTATAGGATATAAAAATGCTAAAGAAAAAAAGCTGTCATTTAAATATATAATTTAACAAGATCTATTTATAATTGCATACAAGACTTTTATATTAATGACAATACAAGTTAAATCATTTTATACAATTACAGTGAAAGTAATAAAGAGACCTTTTTTTATGATGATTTATTTTATTTGTGGCAGGGTCTCATAATTTATCCGGAAACAGCAATGTTGGATTTCAATATCAGATCAGTAACAGTTCATTTCATATGCGCGTCTTCGCCATTAATCCATGAGAAATACATGTTGTGGTGCACAGTTTCAAATGTGTGTCAGACTATGAATGCATGACTGAGAGCCCTGGAATTATTGAATGCTAACCCAGACAGAGTCGTGCAATGTAAACACAACAGTGATCTGACAACTATGAAAATCACACAGTGTGAACTTAGCATTAGCCTTCATTTCATCGTTTAAAAGTTATGAACAAGACATGTTCTTTTAAATACTGGCCTGGTTATTTGTACAGTCTACAATTCATTTTGATTGTAAGAATCACCTGATGAGGGGTAAGTTCCACGCCTGTGATCTCATCTACTAACTGGAAGGTCATTACAAAGTTTTGATGGCTATCCGCCATAAAAGATGATTTGGCTTTAGTTGGATATTCAACTCTGAAACACAGAATTTAGCACAAAATCAGCACAATTAGACAATTAAAATAAAATAGACTAAAAATAGATGATGACCTTGTTGTTTTGGGGCCAATGCTCTGGTCCTTGTCCACCACAGATAAATCCATGTTGTTAATTGCAACCCTGGTAGAGACCTTTACTTTGAGCTGAGAAAAATCAATCCAAAAGTAAATCAATCCAAAGCTTTAAAAGATACGAAACTATAAAACTGTTGTAATATAAAAAATTACATTCAGACATTTGAACATGCTGTAAAAACTAAATGAATAAAATTGCAGCAATTACAAAAGAGGCCATTAAATTTAAAAACTCTACACAGCAAATGTTACATTCTCTTGACCTTAAATTGCACACTGAAGAGTCAGAGCAATTATTCTTTACATATCTACAATGTGAATGAATGCTGAACCAATTACACACATAAATGTTCAGTGAATGAAGAAATTAATACAGTTCATTGCAACAATTATGAATTAAATGTTAAGGTCAAACACTTTGAATATGTAAATTATGAGCACACATGGCAAGAGAAAAAGATTCAGTTAAGTACCTCAACATGGTTGGCAACAAATCGGCGGTCACCAGCAATGGCGACAGAGAACTGATAGTAGCCACTCGTTGGTTGGTTGCCCATGAAATTCAACTCAAAAATCCCACTGTAATCAGAAAAATGGCTTTTAAACCAAAAGAATATTTATACAAATACAAAGGAGGCTTTCCTTTATGGATTATGCATGGCTAAATTACTTCTCTTGATTTAGAAATGTTTGCAATAAATGAGCTAACTTTGATATAATACAAACATGAAGCACAACTGTGCTTGCTTGACAACAGACAAACCTAATAGTTTTACACATCAAACATGCAGATTGGAACACTGCTGTTTACCATATCTGATGTGAACCATGTTTTGAGAACTGTAAATCCTGATTTGTGAATAAAAGCCTAAACTAAATTCATTAATCATACAATGTATTCTCTCTTAAAAAGAATTGGATTAAGCCATTTATTTGGACTACTTTAAATCTTAAATGTACATTATGTAATTAACTATATACAGCCTTTCAATGGGTGTCAAAAATATAAAAATATTATCTGATCATTTTAAAAATATTATTATAAAATATCAACATAAGGGTGATTAAGTAATGACCTAATTTCCATTTCTGAGTAATCTTTTAAATGAAGAAATGAAGATCTTATTAATGATTGCACTGATCTTATCTGTAGCCATTTTGTTTTTAACAATTTTTGAACATCTTTTTTTTATTTTTTTTATTGTCATATAAAACACATACTCTCTGAAGGTAAATGGTGCCTGGCTTAGGATTGCAGATTTTGAGGACACAGCACTGGCAGACTCCACCAGCACGCTGGCTGAACTCAATGGCTGGCACAGGACATCTGTCACCTGAAGCTGCATTGACAAAACAGAAAATACAGATCATTACAGGGCTCTGCACCAAATCCTAAAAAGCCCCATCAAAACTAGACAACCAAGTTTGAATTTTGACATTTTTTCCACCATTTTTAAACCAGTTGCTAGTTTGAAGCTAGTGCTATCGTGAGGTCAGTGTTGTTTTGAATGGAGAGTTAAGTTTATTGATGTTTGAGGGCCAGGGTCTAAAGTGGAGAAAGGGCACTTTTATAACTTACATTTTTTAGCGTCTGACATATTAAATATTGCATTTTTCTGAAATTTATTTTAACGTGTGAACAACAGCATGCAGAACATAACAGAACCTAGATATATCGTCAAATTTTCACACACCTGCAGCATTTCCAACAACATAGAAAAACAGCATACACTAAAAAAGAATTAAAGCTGCAAGCAGCATTGTGGGGCCCAAGCCCTTGTGGCACCACCACCTCTGTGACTTCATGAACACAGTGCACTAGCTAGAGCTGAGGATCTTTGCCCAAGACCTAAAAAATTCAGTTGGGTTCGAACTAGTCATGGGCTGGTATCAGATTCTGATTGGTATAATAATCTAAAATATCATGCTTTTGATATTTTAAAGTAGTTTAAAAAACGACTTAAAAATGTTTTATGAAACATTTAAAATATTTTGGAACAGCAAACATGAGGCTAAATAATTAAAATGAAAAATTGACTTCTGTCGTCATTTTTTTTTTTTTAAGTTGAAAGAAATCAGTGTTTAAAACTAAAGACATTTTTAGAAATCTTTCTTTTCTTTTGATATAAAAAGTAAGCCACTGCACTCTGCAGGCTCATAGTATGCTTAGATGTTGATGCATAAGCTTTTTGTTTTTTTCAAATGTTTGCTGAATCATGGGCTGACCAGTAGCTTTTGATTTAGATGGTCCTTTGCTGCTGGAGATACTGTTGCCCTAAAAAAAAAAAGGGTTGACTGTGTTAAAAAAAAAAGGGCTTAGGCTTGCGCTGTAATTAAGCGGTTAAGTGATGCATTTTGATTAGTCTAAGAAAGATATGAAAATAGAATCTGTTGAGGTGAAATGGAGGCTTTTCTTAGGGTTCATTCACATCTCTCTTCTAAAAAAAAAAAAAAAAAAAAATGCATGGAAAATGCAAGTTGCTGCACTTCATTCACCAATGAACTCTTTTCACATTTACCGGTTTCTCAGTAGCGGAAGCCATCATAGTTGGGTAAACTTAGAGCACAGTGAGTGGGAAAGTACAACAAAAATATTTTTTACAATCCTATTTGCTGAATTAATAAAAAAAAAACTTGTGCTACAAACAATGGTGTTATCAAGCAGCCAGAAAAAAAAAACATCAAATTTATGGTCCTGTCCATAGACGCTGCATTAGAAACACCTCGCATAATCGGTAACTAACTAGTTATGTCATTTAATGCAAAGATGATATAATGCATACATTAATGCATATAAATATTCATATATATATATATATATATATATATATATATATATATATATATATATATATATATATATATATATATATATATATATATTTTATCAAAATGTTAAAAGGATTTCAAGGATTTAAGATGGTGATGACTGTTAAGTGTCATAATGGTCTTGTGAAATGGTCCAATTTAAAAGTGCTTTGGTCTCACAATGGTGTCTGCTGTTGCTAAGCAACCATCAATCAACCATGATCTCTAAGGATCCACCACTGACAAACCCTGTAGCTCTGATACAGGTTTTATGGAGAAATTAAAATGCACTACAGTATTTAATTGCTTTGTTTGTCTGAGATAAGCAAGTAGTCTATCATGATTACTGAAATATATATTGTTGTTTTTTTATTTATTTATTGAGAGAGAGAGAGAGAGAGAGAGAGAGAGAGAGAGAGAGAGAGAGAGAGAGAGAGAGAGAGAGAGAGAGAGAGAGAGAGAGAGAGAGAGAGAGAGAGACGAGAGAGAGAGAGAGAGAGAGAGAGAGAGAGAGAGAGAGAGAGAGAGAGAGAGAGATCATCAACACCAGACTCAGGCTCCCTTACAGTGCACAATGTCCTGAGCAAAAGTCAAATTGGGTTTCTGCCAAATTACAGAACATCAGCCCATATCTTCAAAATTCTGACTCTTATTGACAAATATGTTAATCAAAACAAAAACCAAATATTTGCTTGCTTTGTATATTTTCAGAAAGCGTTTGATTGAATTTAGCATGAAGGTCAGCTTTCTAAAATTCTAAAATCAAGTACGGCGGTAAAACATACAACATACACAATGTATTCAATCAATCAGTGTGCAATTAAAATTGGAAATAAGCAAACCGAATTCTTCACTCAGGGGCAGGGTGTAAAACAGGGTTGTCCACTGTCACCAACCCTCTTCGATATTTACATTAATCAATTGGTAATGCTTCTAGAGCAAGCAGGTACGCCGGGTCTCATGCATTAACGACTCCAGTGTAAAGTTCCTGGCTGTTTGCAGATGAGTCTAGTGCTGCTGTCACAAACAAAAGAGGTTCTACAGCAAGCAGCTGGATATCCTGCACAGCTTCTGTCAGACCTGGGCCCTGACCGTTAACCCAAAAAAAAAACCAAAACCCTGATAGTTCAGAAAAATCCCAAATGTCAGGGAAAGAGACACAGCTTCACACCCTTGTATGACAAAGTTGAACCTGCAACACTACACATACCTGGGTTGAAAATAAGGTGCTATGGAAAAAC
The DNA here is from genome assembly GCA_903798195.1 of Danio kyathit. Lineage (NCBI taxonomy): Eukaryota > Metazoa > Chordata > Actinopteri > Cypriniformes > Danionidae > Danio > Danio kyathit. The sequence goes on along the minus strand of LR812529.1, from coordinate 12,360,606 downwards.
TAAATTTTAAATGTGAATGAACTGAGAAGAGAAAAGCAGAAGGGCCTTTTAACAACCATTAAAAAAAAAAAATCAACACAAATAGAAATTCCAGTTTGAATTTGGCTCAAAATGTTCCAGTCAGTGATTGAACCTATAGTGCTCTATGGGAGTGGAGGTGTGGGTCTTCTCCTCAGTCATGAGTTTGATAAGTGGGATAAAACCCAATTGAAAGCCTACATGCAGAGTTCTGTAGGAGCATCCTAAGCAATGCATGCAGGGCAGAATTAGGCCAGTATTCTCTACTTATGCGCATTGACAAACAAGCAGTCAAATTTGGGGGAAACATAAAATTGTGTGACCCCAACTCTTACCATTTAAATGCCCTCGAAAAACAGAAATGGGCACTGAAAAAAGCCCCCTGATTCAGACGGTGCTAAAGCTACAAGCACAAACCAACATAGCAAATATGACTAACAGGCTAGCAGCATCAGGACACGACGACTGCTCATCCACAGAATTAAGCCAATTAAATAATAAATTCACGAAAAGAAGAGTATCTGATTTACTGGAATGATGCATCAGGAAAACAAAGTAAACTTCAATATTATTTAGACCTAAATAGAGATTATACGACAGCAATATATCGGAGTGCAGTAAAGGACAGTAAATTAAGAACAACAATGACCGAATACAGGCTGAGAGCTCACAGTCGGACTGTAGAGACGGGCTGATACAGACAGAACTGGAAACCCAGAGAGAGCTGCATGTGCCCACACTGTGCCCAGGCAGAGGTGGAGACGGAGGAACACTGCCTCACCCCTGCACAAACTATCAGCACATCAGAGAAACATTCTCTACCCCAAACTACAGAGCATTTACCCCTCAATTCACGGAGTTATTATATACACACTGTGTATTATAAAAACACACAATAAAACACAAACTGCAATATTTACTAGGGTAAAAAAAAAACAGATTGTATCCTTCTAGCAGCACAATACATTAAGCCTGTCACAAAAAGAGAGAGCAGACCAATTAAACATTAGTGATGCGCTTTGCAAACCACATTCTAAGATTATTACAATTGAATCATTGTAAATATACTCATTATAATTGTTTTTATTACTGCTTTATCCTAAAATGTTGATTGCCAATTGTACAGTTTATTCTGATCTATTATTATTTTTATTGATATAAGGGAATATTATGATATATTATTTGTTTTTATTTAATTATTATACTTTTTTTTACTACTACTACTACTATTTATGGGTGTTTTCTTAGTACGTGTATGTTCTTTTATGTAACTGCATAAATGTTTTGACAATACATTTGTAACATTTGTCATGTTAATGAAGCAATTACTGAATTGAATTGAGAGAGAGATTTTTTATTTTTATTTTACAAATACTTTTATTAACAAGCAATTATTTAACAATTGATTTACAGCTCAAATCAATTTATTTATAAAACACAACTCTTCATTGATGACAGAACACGACTCCATCATCGCAACACCATTCATTTTAAACACATTAATTGCCTTATCATTTTATAGTAATTAAAATCAACAATAATTCTTGATTTTACTAGGTTTTTAAAAACTACTACAATGTTCTCTACCATTCCTCTTTTCTGTTTCATTTTTTCTTGTAATATAAATAGCTGATTTAGCTTGACCAATGATAAAATTAATTAATTGACATTTATATTTTTGTTGTCTTTTATATTTAAAACCTAATATAAAACATTGTTTCGTAAATAAAAAACCTAGTAAAGAAACTAAAACATTTAAAAGATCAAACAGAGGAGCAAGTCTTTTACAATACATAAAACAATGAAAAATTGTTTCCCTTTCTAAACAAAATGGACATTGATCACTCAGCACTACAATTTATTTTAGTCACAAATGCATTAACAGCTATAGCGCCGTGTAAAATTCTCCACCTGCAAATCTCCCGATCTTTTATTCAATGGTGGTTTATACAATATTCTCCATTCATGGTCTTTCTTCTTCACCTAAACACAGTTTATACTCTCCACACCGTGTCAGATCTCTCTTTTAAAGTAGACTTATTATTTAATTTCACAATATTTTTATAAAGCACTTTCCCTTTAACTGTACTAAATCAACATTACCATTCTCCTTAAAACACAACAATGGGACTATTAATCCCAGCATTTTCAATGTTAGGTGTAATTCTAATGTTTGGGAAACAATCTTGATCATTAGGGAAAATAATATTTTGGCTGTAATTCTCAAGTAAAGTTTTTTCTTTTTCATTTAAAAGACCATTCAGTTTGTCCAAAAATTTTGTAACAAACCTCACCGATCTTATTCTCCATATATAAAGCAACATTTTCTGCATCTTTTAATCCAAAACCTGCCTTGTCAACAATGTCTCTTAATCTTGCCATCTTGTTAGAAATAAGCAAGTCTTTAGTCCTGGGGTATCATCCCTTGTCACATCAAGGCGACTGCCAAAAGTACTGGTTCTTCAAGCAGCCAAAAGAGAGATGTTGCTTGAATCTGTACCACAAATGTTTAAAAAGTCCCCATACTTTGAAAATAGCTTTTGTAGAAAGAAGGTATTCCAGTCAGATCTAGATTAACATTATCCGTCAAGAAAAGTGAAGCATGAAGATTCAAGCCATTTATTCCTACGTAGGATACATTGAGCTAAAGGCCTCCACACGAGACTTCAGGCCCATATAACAACTACTGAATGAACTGTAAGTCTGATATGTGGCTCCTCTGCTCACAAGATTCACCAATCCCTTAGCAGCCTTCATCTCTCGGCAGAAACAGAACACTTTGAGGTGTCCAGTGCAAATTGTTCCAAAAGAAATTGACTAGTTCTCCTTGAAGCTTAGGTAAGAGTCCGAGCGGGTGGATCAACACAAGCAAGTTTATGCCAAATAGAAGGAACTCACCAAATTAGTTAACAATGAGTGCTCGTCCTCTGTAAGAAAGTTGTGGAAGCAACCATTTCCACTTCTGTAAACGACTTTGGATTTTCTCAAACAGTCCATTCCAGTTTTGTTGAACAAAGTCACCTTCACCTAGGTAAACTCCAAGGTATTTTAAAAAACCACTCTTCCATTTTAATCCTCCAGGTAATAAGGGAGGGTCTCTTTTCCAGTCACCTATGAGAAGGGCTTCACTTTTTTCCCAGTTAACTTTGGCAGAAGAAATCTTTTTAAAATCGTTAATAATACATTCCAGTCTTCTTACGTCACCAGTGTTAGTTATAAAAACAATGACATCATCTGCATATGCAGAAAGTTGTACTTGAGCATTACAGTGAGGTATAGAAAAACCTTTTAACTCTGCTCTTAATCTGTGTAGAGGTTCAATGGCAACGGAATATAACATTCCCGTCATAGCACAACCCTGTCTAACACCACTCTGCACATCAAAAGGAGCGCTTAAACCACCATTGATTTTGAGTACACTTTGAATGTTACTATACATTACCTCAATCATTTTATAAAATGAGCATTAAAACCAAAAACATTTAAAAACTTTTTCAAATATTCATGTTCAACACGATCAAAAGCTTTCTCTTGAGTCTAATGAGATCAATCCACAGTTAATACCAAATAATTTAGCAACTTCTAATTGCATCCCTAATTAAAAAAATTATTATCAAAATTGATCTTTCGGTATCGAGTAATTTTGATTAGGCTGTATAATTTGGTCCAGAACTTTACTTAATCTTACAGCTAAAGCCTTCGATAAAATTTTAGTAATCTGAACACAAAAGTGACACAGGTCTCTCAGTTACCTATTTTTTGAAGATCTCCTTTTATGGGTAAAAGAGTAATAACTGCTCTTCTACACTTAAAAGGCAATAATCCTTTATTTAAACTGTCATTTAAAACTAAAAACAAATCTTCACCAATCACTGGGCCATAAAACTTTGTAAAAAATCAACAGGCAATCCCATCAATGCCAGGCGATTTGCCATTCTCCATGCTCATCATGACTGTATATAATTCATCTTGTGATACAGGAAATCTCAAGCATTGCATTAGATTCATCATCAATTTTACAGAGATTTTACAAAAAAAAAAACTGAAGTTTTCAATATCACTCTGTGATACTTCACATTTATATAAAGAGGAGTAAAAATTAACAGCATATTTACGAATCTTACTAGACTCTGTAATATTTTCTCCTGTATCAGATTTTAGTGAATGTATTATGCGACTTTTACCATTTTTTTTTTCCAAATTGAAGAAAAATTTTGAAGGTGCATCATTCTGAAATGTTCTGAAATCGAGAACGAATTAAAGCACCTTTTGCTTTTACACCCAATAAATCTGCAAGTAAATTTTTTTGGCTTTACTTTCTTCAAAATCAGCACTATTATTTGTAGAAGCTGTTGCATTTAAAAGTTCTGTTATATTTTTTCCAACTCTTTCATTGATCTCATTGTTTCCTTAGTAACATTAAAAAAGTGTACTCTTTACATAACTGCTTAATTTGTATTTTCCCACAATCCCACCACTGTTGCAGTGAAGAATACATTTGTTTTTGTTTTTTTAAATTTTCCCAAAACAGAAAAAAAATCTTTAAAGTTTTCATCATTTAAAAGTGATGTATTAAAATGGCAGTATGCACTTTTTACTTTCAAAGAATTGACTAAAATCTTACAAATAACTGAACAGTGGTCGGAAAAACCAACGGGAATTAAACGACGTCTTTGACATGATTCACTTGAAACTTGAACATATAAAACCTGTCAAGTCTTGCCATAGAAATCTGATTATCTTTGCTATGTGCCCAAGTATATTGTCTATCTTTTAAATGAACATTTCTCCACACATCACATAAATCGCAAATAAAAAATAAAAAAAAGTACTGTGTGGTTCTAAATGATTTCTATCTATCTATCATTTTCTGTGCAATTAAAATCTCCACCTAAAAACAATAAATCCTCTGAATCTACATTATTAATAACATCACTGAATTTCTTTAAAAAATGTATTCTTTCAGCTCCTTTACTAGGAGCATAAATATTCAAAAACACCATTGTTGCATTTTCAAATTGACTTTGACTTTCAAAAAACGCCCTTTAACTATTTCTTCTTCTTCAACAGAAAGTGGAGACACTGTTTTAGAGAACAAAATAGCTACCTCCTCCAATGTTGTATGGCAAATAGCTCATAAAAAATCTGACCATCCCAATCTTTCTTCCAATTTATTTCATTAAGATTGTCACTATGTGATTCTTGAATAAACGTGACATCTAGGCGTTTCATTTTTATGAATTCAAATAAACACATTATTTCTGACCGTCTCTAGCACCATTTAAATTGAGAGTTCCAATATTAAATACTCTTATAGGAAATTATGTTTAAGAATTAAAAAAAAAACAATCAGAAAAAATGCAACTTTGAACAAAATCAAATTACACCAAATCTGGTTTCTCATCATTAAGGAGGTTTTTTTTTTTTTCACTTTACCCACCAATTTCCTTAGACGATAAACGTCGGTGTCTATGAATGCACATTCTTTTGTCAGAATCTTTACATCTTTCACGAAAGCAGAAATATCTTGAAAATAATCCTCAGCCTCCACATTTGGTAAAAATTTAGTTTCCCTCAGAAATTTGCTGATTTCCTCAGCTGTATATATTTGTGTTTGATTTTCATTTTCATTTTGCGACGATGAAAAGGAACAAACTGGAGAACTGGAATCTAAAGAATCAGCATCATTATCAGATATTATATAATTAGCTTTAGTTTTGTCTTTTTTTTTCTTAGTTTGATCATTTTGTTTTCGCTAGCTTTTTTTTCTTTTATGAGGAACTTTAAAGATTTGCTCTGGTTCAACTTCCATTTCCACTAATCCTTCACCTGTACTTTCCTTAGCTGTTCCAACTGTGGATAACGTTGCCTCTTGGCCACTTGTGCCATCCTCAGAATTAACTGAGATTCGAATAGCAGAAGAACCCGCTACTACCTCTGCCATAGTAGGAGCCACCGCACCTGCCCCGACTCTCTCCTAAGAGACTACAGCATCAACAGCAGGAACAGCATCATCCACCGCGACAGGCACAGCCTCAGAAGACTCGCCCTGTAATTCTTTCTGACCTGTCTCACTTTCATTTGTACACATCCGTATCAAATGACCGATTTTTCCGCACCCATTACATTTCATTATGCTTTCGGATGTTGCATAAATGGTGTAATTGAAACCGTCTACTTTGACATTAAACGACAGGTTTAGTTCGTCATTGTTGTCTTTCAGAATCATGTAAACTTGTCTTCTGAAAGACATCACATGTTTTAACAAAGGTGATTTACACCCAAGAGCTATCTTCCTAATCGGTCAAACTAATTTACCAAAAGAAGACAATTCGTTTGCAATACATGCATCGAAAACAAACGGAGGTATGTTTGACACAATTTTCCTAGATGGACTACTGAGAGGAAGTACAGGTATGAGTTCGTCATTTATCAACACTCCTTTTTGCACAATCTCATTAGTTTTTTTCTATCTTGCTCAAAAACAAAACAACCGCATTGCTGTTCATCCTAGAAGCGGAAACCACTGACGAACATCCCACAACTTCGCCAACTGCTAGAACACAATCCTCTACACTGGCCTTACACATGATTTTAATTCCATGACGCAGAGTCAAACTTTCACAATTCGCGTCTCCTGACGACGCCATACCTCCCGGCAACAAAACACGCCGGGAGTAAACTCACTACACCCACAAACACTAAACAACAACACACGTATACACACAACAAGCAAACAAAGAAAAGTTAGAAAGAGAAACCATTCAAACTCACCGCACTTTCCCAACACTCGTTCACCAAACACTCATTCAGGCACATGCGCACACGCACAGAGAGAGAGAGAGAGAGAGAGAGAGAGAGAGAGAGAGAGAGAGAGAGAGAGAGAGAGAGAGAGAGAGAGAGAGAGAGAGAGAGAGAGAGAGAGAGAGAAGAGGAGAGAAGAGAAAGAGAAAGAGAGAGAGATAAAAGCCTTACAATGGCGTTTACATATTTTTGACAGGGAAAGCTGTCCGCAGACATCATGCAAACAAGTATTCATATATTTTTTTAATAAATAAATAAATTCCCCAGACAAAAGGGCACTTTTTGCTAAAGAGGCTAATGCAGCCAACAATGGTGCCTAGCTGGTAGTTAGTAAAAATTAATGTAGAAAATATGATTACTCTACTAGAGCCGTTTAAATAGCTCACACAACAAATTTGCTCTTCAACTGCCATTCAAAACATCCATTAGAGGAAGGGATGCTACAATCATCGATTTGAGGTCAGAAAACTTACATTTTACATTTTTACAAGCTTACATTGTCTGGTAGCTCAAATCTAGCAGGAGATGACCTGACCAGAGCAGGCTTATTTAATTAAAACAGGATTAGATATTAGATCATTTAATTTCAAGTGAAGGTGATACTGAAAGTTTGTACCAACTGCTCATATTTAGTTCCAATAGTATTGCATCAAACTGGATGCCCTATAAAGAAAACATGGGTATACCTAGACACCTAGTCAAATAAAAATGAGTTCAATACAATAAAATGTCAATACCGTGTGCCTCAAACATCCTTTTTCTGTAAATTCCACAAGTGTAAAAACCAAGTAAAATGAAGGCCAATCAGTATACAATACAAACTGTTGCGTTATTTATGGGGAAAGTGCATGTACTTCAGGTCACGCTCTATGCCATTCAGACCTGACGAGCTGCCGTGTCAGATCAGCAAAACGCAGACTAATTTATTGCACAAAGAATTATTAATATTCACGCCCCAGGCTGCTTTGAGATTACGATTTCAAATGTTTTAAACTTGTAAAACTCTTTCAATTCCTGAAGTGCAGCTGATCACAGAGTTGGAACAAATCTTTTAAGCAGTTACTTTTCATTTGCTGTTCTGTGGAGATGTTTATAAGCGCTACCATGGAGACATGTTATTATGCTCCTGTCAATCAATTCAGTAGGCAGTGAAAACCCACACTCCTATGTCACGTTGCAATAGGCCTCAAAATCGCTGGGATTTGAATCCTATTTTAACATCAGAAAATTAAAAGACACTTGTGTTTACATATTACTCCAATACGACAGTGGTTTGTCCATACCTACTCAGTTCTGTCCAAACAGCTTCCAAAAGTTGATTTTGCATCATAGGTGCCCTTTAATCATTCAAAGACAATTATATAAATGCTTATTTGTTTAAATAGTTCCATCTTATTATTATATAGATATAGACTTCGCTCCGTATTAGACAGAACTGACTGAATGATGAAACATCTTGGGAGAATGTGCTCAAATGTGCAAAAGAGAACATAAAGCACAGTGTGCTCAGCCTCAGTGCCATCAACACAAAAGTCAGCCACACTGCTAAAAGAAAAGTCGCCTCAAACACATTGGCCAAACAGAAAAAAAAATTGCCAATGGCAATATTTGAAAAAATACAAGTATTAGCAGATATTTAGGTATTGGCTAAAAATCGGTCGACCACTGGCATTGCAGAGGAAGTGAGCACCCACTGATGCAGAAGGACCTACTGTAAAACATTTTCCAATTTTATGATTATGGCAAAATTATCAGTATGCAAATTACTTGTTTAAAGTAAGTAAAAGATCCAGGATCTGCCAAATCATCTTGTATTGTTTAAGTGAGGTATGAAGAGGAGTCATTAAGTGACGCTGAACAATTTTACAGGCAGCATAATATGTTCCATTGATTCTACAGACTCTTTCACATCTGAATGCATCAAATCATAATATATTTGGTTTAAGGATAAAGTGGTTATGGAGTGTGGCAAGGTGCCGGATGCCTCCATGGTAGCAAGGGGTGCTCCCTGTGCAAGTAACCGATTTTCAGGTGCTGCACAATATCATAGCGGCTGCACAAATCCTTGATTACACTGCAATAAGTATAGTTCCTAGCCATATCAGCCCAGAAAACAGTAACTTTTAATTTTCCATTGGTCTAAATAGATTATATAACTACAGTAGGGTCAAGCTTTAAATAGGAAAATCAAAAGACTTTCTATTAACTGGATGGGGCCTGTGTCCAGCGGATCATTTGATTTCTCTTTCCGGGACCTTGACTGGATGCTCTACATTGGCATGGTGTGCGTTTTTATTTTTTGTGTATTTATTTAATCACCACATCAGAAACTTATGACTATTTTATGGCAAGGTCATTATCCATAAAAACATTACATGATAAGAACTGCTTCATTTTTTAGGATGATGATACACAAACAAATATATAAATAGAAATAAGTAATTCACAAAGAAATGTATATTAAAAATTAAATGTGATATTCGATATTTGAAAAATTATTCCAGGTGATGGTGTGGTGTGTTTAATTAAAAATCTTAGAGAAAAAACCTGTAGGTGAGACTCGGGACCTTTTTTTTTTTTTTTTCAACTTTATACTTGGATTACTGGACTTAGGCATTGTTTGTTTTTTTTTTGTTTTTTATTTATATTTTTTAATGGAGTAAATCAAATAGTACTCATTTAAAAATTCTTTGGTTTCATTTATTCTGTATTTACTCTGTTATGTTGAATATTTTAAAAATAGTTAAAAGTGTGATGTTAGCGAATCTGTGGCAGTAAAACACAATTCAAAAGTAGCTTAAAAAGACAAAGAAGAATTCATTCAATGGTAACCCTGCCCCAGACCATGATACAAGAGATTTGTATCTCTATACAGACAATGCTTTGGTGCTACCTACAGGGAGCGCAGAATTATTAGGTAAATGAGTATTTTGACCACATCATCCTCTTTATGCATGTTGTCTTACTCCAAGCTGTATAGGCTCGAAAGCCTACTACCAATTAAGGTGATGTGCATCTCTGTAATAAGGGGTGTGGTCTAATGACATCAACACCCTATATCAGGTGTGCATAATTATTAGGCAATTTCCTTTCCTTTGGCAAAATGGGTCAAAAGAAGGTATTGACAGGCTGCGAAAAGTCAAAAATAGTGAGATATAATACAGAGGGATGCAGCACTCTTAAAATTGCCAAGCTTCTAAAGCGTGATCCTCGAACAATCAAGCGTTTCATTCAAAATAGTCAACAGGGTCGCAAGCGTGTTGAAAAACCAAACCAAAAACCAAGGCGCAAAATAACTGCGTCTTGATGGGCCAGATGGATGGGCCCGTGGCTGGATCGGTAAAGGGCAGAGAGCTCCAGTCCGACTCAGACACCAGCAAGGTGGAGGTGGAGTACTGGTTTGGGCTGGTATAATCAAAGATGAGCTTGTGGGGCCTTTTCGGGTTGAGGATGGAGTCAAGCTCAACTCCCAGTCCTACTGCCAGTTTCTGGAAGACACCTTCTTCAAGCAGTGGTACAGAAAGTAGTCTGGATCCTTCAAGAAAAACATGATTTTCATGCAGGACAATGCTCCATCACACGCGTCCAAGTACTCCACAGTGTGGCTGGCAAGAAAGGGTCTAAAAGAAGAAAAACTAATGACATGGTGTCCTTGTTCACCTGATCTGAACCCCATAGAGAACCTGTGGTCCATCATCAAATGTGAGATTTACAAGGAGGGAAAACGGTACACCTCTCTGAACAGTGTCTGGGAGGCTGTGGTTGCTGCTGCACGCAATGTTGATGGTGAACAGATCAAAACACTGACAGAATCCATGGATGGCAGGCTTTTGAGTGTCCTTGCAAAGAAAGGTGGCTATATTGGTCACTGATTTGTTTTTGTTTTGTTTTTGAATGTCAGAAATGTATATTTGTGAATGTTGAGATGTTATATTGGTTTCACTAGTGAAAATAAATAATTGAAATTGGTATATATATGTTTTTTTTTAAGTTGCCTAATAATTATGCACAGTAATAGTCACCTGTACACACAGATATCCTCCTAAAAGAGCTAAAACTAAAAACAAACTAAAAACTACTTCCAAAAATATTCAGCTTTGATATTGAGTTTTTTGGGTTCATTGAGAACATGGTTGTTGTTCAATAATAAAATTAATCCTTAAAAAATACAACTTGCCTAATAATTCTGCACTCCCTGTATAAACCACTTTTCCTGCTTAAAGGTCAATTTTGGGTGTCAAAAAACAGAACAACTTTCAAACTAGGCTGTCTCTGAACCAGCAGTCAAAGAAAAAAGTATTTTTGTTAATAGAATAAAGTGCATCTTGAATATGTGTGCTGCTTATTCAAAAGTATTTGTGCCTATGATTTAAATATTTTAAAGAGACTATTATGCATTATAAAAGGTCATATTTTGGTTTTGTTGTCAAAAAAGGCAGATATGCATGCAAGGTCAAAAACACATTTGCCTTATAATAGGCATTTATTTTTTACCTAATCATTTCAATGACTCTGATTTTTTAAGCGATTCATTTGTGTGACGCTAATTTGCAGTGATTGATCTGATAAGCCGGTATATTTGTGGGCCCAATGCAGGAATGCAATAAACACAGCACCAAACAAACAACAAGCACCAGCATATTGCTATTATTAATTGAGGTTATGGTTAAAAATAATGAGACACATTCAGCATTAAATTGACACAGCGGCAAAAGTTGAAGTATTTTATAAATTGACCTCATATATGGAATTGCTTCGCATCAATGTCAATATGAACAGGCAAAAGCTTTGAACTAAAGACGATTCATATATTCGACTCAATTGACTTTTTTTTTGACTATCAATAGATTTAAACAGTGCACTTTCAGATTACAACCTCTGCTGGATGTTTTTAATTCACAAAGAGTTGTGTTAAACACTGCATGTAAAGAAATTTTTAAAAACCCATAATAGGGCCTCATAAATAGATATTTACTCAGTACACATTCGATAGGGGCCTACCTGAAGGAAGGGTTGACTGTGGGATACAGCTGCAGGGCCCTGGGCAATAGCAATAACAGGCACATGGAAGTGATTGTTGGAAAGAGCTGCTGCCGCACTGACCACACTGAATGCCTCTGAGAGAGAGTCCCAAGACTTCTTACTGAAGATGGAATTCACCAGCTGGATTACCTGTTCCTGTGATAGACAAGTAGAGCATGCAAATTTATCTCAAGAAAGTACTTGAACAAAGACCACCAAGTCTACTCCATCAGTACTAGGGATATGTTTTACAAAGTTCTATATTTGTTTTAGAAGTGCTGAATAATGAACCTCTTTCAAGGGAGGTTCAACATCCACATGATCAGACAAGGCGTATGCAGCAGTAACAAACAGTGCTGTGGCCTCCAGGCCATCTTCAAACTGAAGATACACTCCACCTAGATCATCTAAACGGGCAGCCAGGTCCTATAATAAAAAATAAAAAAAAGAGAAATCATACAATAATAACAATAATAATATTTTTATTATTATTACAAGTGACAAAAGAATTGCAAAAATACTGTTGCAAAAATACAAAATTCAGAACTATTACGATATTTTTGTATTTTACACTCATAACTGTTACAATATAATGTGAGATACATCAGCAACTATTAACAACAATTCTACAAAATTATATAATGCTTTTAAAAGAGCTTCTCAAAGCACTTTATGTAGTGAAAAGATAAACAAAACAGATAAAAAATTAAAACAAAAGATCCATCTAGCTCTCGCATGGTCGCCCATTAAAGCCAAGAAGGGCTACACCTGGTCAGTACCTGGATGGGAGATAACATTGGAAAACTAGTTTGCTGTTGGAAGGTGTTAAGAGTGGCCAGCAGGGGGTACTCACCCTGCATTCTGTGCGTTTCCTATGTGAGTGATGAGGACACTATACTGTCAGTGAGCAGTCTTACGAATGACGCTTAAAACCAAGGACCTGATTTTCTATGGTCATTAAAAATGCCAGAAGTAGGGGTCTGACCGGTATCCTGGCCAAATTTGCCCACTGATCTCGGTCTATCTGGCCTCCTAACCATCCTTATATCATAACTGGCTTCATAACTCTGTCTCTTCTCAATAAGCTGGTGTGTGATATGGTGGAAAATAGCTGCCATCACGTCATCAAGGTGGATGCAGCACACTGCTGGTGGTTGAGGAGATCTTGAGCTGTGGACAATGTGAAACGTGTATTGTTCTCTGATGAGTCCACCTTCATTGTGTTTCCCACATCCGGGAAACTTACAATGTGGAGAGGCCCTCAAAAAAAGCCTCAGTGATGATTTGGCATGCAAAATCAAGGCATTCCCTAGGTCCAGACCTATTTTCCAGTAAGGTGTCATGATAAACTTTGGATTTTTTCGTCAATAACAGCAATCCATTAAGGCCCTGAGGCAGCAAAGCAGTCACAAACCATGATAGCCCCTCCAGCATATTTTACTGGTGGGATGAGATTTTGATGCAGATGTGCTGTACCATTTTTCTTAACACATAGCGTTTTTTAGCGTGTGTTTTTTTCCAAACAACTCAATTTTGGTTTTAGAACCAATAGGAGCGCAGAATCTTATTACACAATCCATGCGACAATTCAAATGACTGAGGGGAAATGTTAAAACTGTTTTTTCTTCCTGGTTTTATTATTGAGACACGCGGTGTGCAAAATACAGATCGCTTACGTTTGCTGCGAGGAATCATTTCAGAAAGTGGAATAGTGAAAGTGTCACAGGTAGATGACGTCAAACTCCAGGGGCGTTATCTTTCATGTTTGGCACGTCTTCATTATCCTTCAGTCTGACTTTATAACAGCTGAGATCTTACAGTCTGACATGGGAGACATGTTCGTGCAGTCTGACATGCTACAATCAATCAAGATTATAAGGAAAAAAAAAAAAAAAAAAAAACAGTGTAAGCCAGTGTATCCCAACCCTGTTCCTGGAGGCACACCAACAATACATATTTTGGATGTCACCCTTATCTGACCCATTAACTTCAGGTATTGGAGTCTCTTCTAATGTTCTGATGAACATTTTTTTAACTATTTTGTAACCCTTTCCAGCTTCATGCAAGTGAACAATTCTTGATCATAGATCTGAGAGGTCTTTTGTGTGAGGCATTGTTCACATCAGGCAATGTTTCTTGAGAACAGCGAGTCAACACTGGTGTGCTTTCATAAGACAGGTCAGCTTTAACCAACACATCCAATCTACACATTTACTATGGAGATTTATTCTTTGCAGCTAGCCTGCTCCAGAGCAGATTAATATTAGGGTGTACTCACACTAGGCCAGGGGTGCTCAACCCTATTCCTGGCGATCGACCATCCTGCAGTTTTCAGTGGCAGCCCTTATCAAACACACCTGCCTTTAATTATCAAGTGCTCCTCGCGTTCTAAATAATTGGTTCAGGTGTGTTTGATCAGGGTTGGAGCTGAAATCAGCTGGAAGGTCGATCGCCAGGAACAGGGTTGAGCACCCCTGCACTAGGCTATCCAAACTGTGCCCAGGTCCTGTTTAACGCCTCGTGACTAAATAAAGGGCGCCAATGTGATCGTGCACACCAATGCGCAAAACGGCAGGCACAAAAGCGTCATTTTTTTTAAAAAAACACCTCATGCTCATTTTTTTTGTTTTGACGCGTCGCATCAAAACCTTCTCCACCAATCAGATTGGCACTTTTGTTCACGTGCACGGAGCTGCTGAAGTTGCAGTAAACAGCACTTGGAGGCACTCAAGCGCAAAACTGTCAATTGAAGAAGATGCCCAGAGGCGATATGAACGTGGAGCTGCTTATTGCACTGGTGAACAATAATAATTTCTTCATCGCTAGAGCTGCTACTTGAACCATCCATAACAACAAGCGTGTCAACTTTGTCTTCTTCTGTGTTACAAGCGGGTGTCAGAAGCTTAAATTTGTGTAGCGCCATCTAACGAAAAGGAGTGATTTTGCATACTCTTCTGCTTGACGCCTGTGAAAAATTGCTTGGGTTTGAATCCGGAAAAACGTCTTGAAAAACACTGACGATAAACGCAAACGAAAAGCGTCCCGGTGTGTACAAGCCTTCAAGCTGCGTCCCAAATGGCACACTATACATTTTTGAACTATATTATTAAAGAGAAAAGAGCTTGACAACAACAGATTCGATCAATGCTGACAAAAAGCATCAAGTGCTTTTTGAGATAGTGTCATCTGTCATAAATCTGTTCTTTACAGAAGCTTTAAACAACGTGTGGGGTGACCGCAGTGATGTTCGGCTCTGACGAGGAGCCTTTATTAAGCATACTTTATATTTTTTCAATAGTGTTTCATTATTAAAAATAACATTTTATAAAAAAAAAATGTAGGCTGTATATAAAATGAACGCTTCGTTTAGATTGCAGTGATCATTATGCAAGGATCATTATGCATTGCATTGGCTTATTCTTCAGTATAGGTTACATTTTTTGATTGAATCGCTGAAATTTAGTCATTGCATTTAGTCATTAAACGACGATATTAAATACGAAATGGCTGATGTTTGCTACATGAGGCATGTCTACAAATGCATGTTAATGGACTTTTACTCAAATTTAATAAAGTGCATTAGCATTTAATGTAAATGTAAAAGTGGTCAAAACTTGCCACACAGCCCTACACATGCTGAATCAGTTTACCTCAATTTCTTCCAAGATGTCACCAAGTTCAGCTTGCTGAGACAGACGAGATGCAGTCTGCAGTGCCAGAATGATTCTGTCAGAAGAGAAAATGAGAGTTTTGCATTAAAAAAAAAAAAGAAATAATAAAAAAAAAAGAAATTGTAGAAAATATACATACGCTAAGACATTGTCTTCTTTGGAGATACGAGATTTAAGGGCACTGACTACTTCCTGTGAGGCCAGAGGTAATCCAAGAGAGCTGAGAGCACTCACAGAGTGATGGATCTGAGAGACAGTGGAGTCCTCACTCACCGTAGCCAAGAGCAAATCACGCGTGTCATTTGACACAAGAATCTGTCAGGATCAAAATACAGTAACAACAGTTACCACAAGACATTATACATTAGGAGCATTTCACTTGGTATCATTAGTGAAAAGTCCATGCCAGTCCTGTTGTCCAAGCACTGGATATATTCACACAACTAAAAGCACCACAGAAATATTTTTACACACTGTTAAAGTATGAACAAAGCATTATGATTATTATTAATAAGTATTATTGTTAGCATTATTTTGTCTAAGATACTTGACTATTTCATGAAAAGGTTTACTTTGGGCTTTTATTCAAACAAAAACCCACAAACATGAAGCTAATCAAAAATGATAAACAAAGAAGTTCAATATACTGTCCTATTGTCCTTAGCTATATGGACTCAAGCTAGCCTTGTTGTGCATGAACAAGCATAAAAAATATCAAACGTCCTTAACAACAATTTCTTTGTCTTCAACAATTTTAAAGGGTCACGAAACAACAAAAAACATTTTTTGAGCTGTTGACAGTCGTATCTGTGTCCCACTCTGCTATAAACACTATTAGGACACATAAATTACACTAAAAAGTGAAAATTTGTTGTTTTTGCGTTTTGCGTTATTTTGAGCAAATTCAGTCTTCTGGTTTGAAACGAACTTTTGAAGCTGCATCACGGCGATTAGATACTTGCATGTAATTTAGCTTGGAGAGTGGCTGTCTATACCTGCGAGTACATCGTGACGTCTCTGACTGTGCAGCATTAAATCATGAGGAAGACTTTGTTCAAACCATTCAGCGAACTCTGTTGTGTATGCGGTGCAACTTCATTAATATGCATGATAGCTTCGGAGACTGTTTTACCTGTTACAGTGTTCAGACGACAGAGAGACGCCACGTTGTGTTGCCAAAACAAGTGAAAAAAACAGAATTTGGAGACACGGGTCCACAGTGCTGCATTTATTAGTGTGCTGCAACGAAGGTTTTGTTTTCATTTTCCAGCTATGAGAGCGCAGCTGGACTCACATGTGGGTTACAGTGCACGTGACAGAATGCGTTTGTAAGGAACATTTTTTACCCGAGAGCTTTTCGCATCTGGAAATGATGAAATCCGGATTTGCCGCTCGTCTCCTTTTAAAAAAGACACAGTTCCAGTTTGATTGTCTGTCTACAGATTTGGTAAGTGTGTGTGAGAGCAGTGCCCTTTGTTTGTTCATTCAGATGGCAAAGTTACTTTGTATCGTCAGCAGTACTCTTTCAGTTTTTAAAGACATACCTCAGTCAAAATGATTTAGTTACTAAGTTTACAGTATGTTAATATCACTGCAATATTATAGTACAATATTATAGACTGAAAGATCCGCTGTAAATGCTGCTCTCCGAATGTAAACATTTAAATACCACAATCAAACTTTTACTGGTGTGTAGGATTTTCGCTGCAT
The DNA here is from genome assembly GCA_903798195.1 of Danio kyathit. Lineage (NCBI taxonomy): Eukaryota > Metazoa > Chordata > Actinopteri > Cypriniformes > Danionidae > Danio > Danio kyathit. The sequence continues at coordinate 12,343,381 of LR812529.1, read as the reverse complement.
TTTGTGACCGGATAGTGCATTTTAATGCATTGAAACATAACCTTTCAACATTACGATATATTGGCATTGAACAAGTGAAGGTTCCGAGAAGGGGTGGGGATATTGACAGACTTTTATTACAGAGGGAAGCTTTCTACATTTACACATTGAAGACGTTATCTCCAAGAGGTTTGAATTTGGATTTTGATTTGAAATCTTTTTTGTAAGTGTATTTAGATCCTACACTGTTGTATACTAAATATGTGTGTACTTGATCTTTTTTCCCCTTGGGTTCACTTGCCCTGTGGTTGATTGACGTGATTATTGTTTGCAGGTGTGATGCGCTAGACTTGTACATTGAATACTCTGTCTTTGAGGAATTAAAGATTGTGATTGGTATTTTAAAAAAATTGTGTGTAAAAAATAAAAAAATGTTTGTGTAATGGTATGTATCTCATATTGTCATTATATGTATATTTTTTATATATAATTTTGTATGTAGATGGGCCTGTTCACAGGCTGGTTGGCTGATTGTGGTGATTGACTACAGGTGTTATGTGTAGAGCTGCTTTACTATTTATTGAAGATTCTCATTTGTATTGCTTTACCTGATGAAGACCATGTAGGTCGAAAAGTTGTGTTTGAGTGTTAGCCTATTAAAGACTTTTTGAGAGCTAAAGTGGCAGTGTTGCCGATTTTTTTTGATCTTTTGCTACAGTGTTTATTTCTGATCGAGCACCTGCCTTCAAGATTTTTTAGATGTGCGCACTTTTCTGTTTTTTGCTTGCTTTACGGATAGTCTATACACACAACTTTCAGACGCTACCTACCGAGTGCATCTAAGTTACCGAGAAATGCGGAGGATTTTTTTTCTCCATTTCACCATGCGGTATCAAACGTTCCATTAAAACTCCACTCTCCAGCAGTTTCTCGTTTTCAATATCTCATTTGTCATGGGCGACATGCAGGAAATGTTCCTGAATTAAAAGTGAAAGTGCCAAACTGCAGTTGAAGTTGACAAATTAATAATTTGGCAAATAATTTGATTACTGATGTCCATGTAAACAGTCACTGTCTTTCTCCCCTGCGTCTGCATGCCCAAACGGAAATCCCATATTTGCAAATCCTTCCCTCCTTCATCTACCCCCCAACACTCCCACCTAAACAGAGCTGGACACGCCCACTTTCCTGACTTTTCCCAAACTAGAGGTGTGAAAACACACTGCTGCTCCCTTTAAAGTGTCAATGTTTCGAAGGTTGAATGCACTTTTAATAGAGAAACATTTATCTTCATTTAAGTTTCAAATATTGATGACTTAGGATCAAATACACAAATTTGCTAAGTTATGCTGTAAAATTTCACCACAAATATTTGTTAACTAGCAGGACAAAAAGGAAAGAGGTTATGTATTTTACCTCACATCCAGTAAGAGCTTGGCTAGATTCTGCTGCATAAAACAGTGACTCGACACTAGAGGGGTCAAGGTTTGACTTAATAAATCTGCATGTCTCCTAAAACAAAGAAGAAATAAAAAACTTGATGTGAAATATTCACAAAAATTAAACTAAACCTTTTACCAAACACAACAGATTGTCATTTCTTACATCTGCATCCGCAACAAAGATTCCCAGCTTCTTAAGTCCAACAACAGAGTAATAAGCGGATTTGAGGTCAGTGAGGGGTTGGCTCAATACAGCCTGTAGTCTGGCCACATCGGTGGTGGTCAGATGATGGGATGGGGTCAAGGTCTGGGTCTCAAGAACCAAGGATAGGACCAAAACGCTGAACAAACCTACGAATATATAACAAAAATTTAATGCAGTTCATATGACACATCAGAATTGTAGGCTAATCAAACAAGACAAGCATTGACTACCAGGAAAGCATAATGTGCATTAGAAAGAAAGAAAGAAAGAAAGAAAGAAAGAAAGAAAGAAAGAAAGAAAGAAAGAAAGAACACATGTCTGTGTAGGTTCGTCAGCACGAATACAACCGGCCTCTGATCGAGCTGAGAGAGGATCACGTGAGCTCTACTGGTGCTTCTATTGGCTATACATACTTACACATACCTATATTTAGTGCAAACAGAGCTTTATATGATGTGATAAAATTAAAAAAATAAATTTCTAATGTGGAGCTTTATTAGTGATTAGTACTATCAATATATATATATATATATATATATATATATATATATATATATATATATATATATATATATATATATATATATATATATATATATATATATATATATAGATAGTACTAATCACTAATAAAGCTCCACATTAGAAATTTATTTTTAAATTTTATCAAATCATAGCTTTATTAGTGATTAGTACTATCAATATATATATATATATATATATATATATATATATATATATATATATATATATATATATATATATATATATATATATATATATATATATAGAATTTTAGGCAAGTTGTATTTTTGAGGATTAATTTTATTATTGAACAACAACCATGTTCTCAATAAACCCAAAAAAACTCAATATCAAAGCTGAATATTTTTGGAAGTAGTTTTTAGTTTGTTTTTAGTTTTAGCTATTTTAGGAGGATATGTGTGTGTGCAGGTGACCATTACTGTGCATAATTATTAGGCAACTTAACAAAAAACAAATATATACCCATTTCAATTATTTTTTTTTCACCAGTGAAATCAGTATAACATCTCAACATTCACAAATATACATTTCTGACATTCAAAGACAAACAAAAACAAATCAGTGACCAATACAGCCACCTTTCTTTGCAAGGACACTCAAAAGCCTGCCATCCATGGATTGTCAGTGTGTTGATCTGTTCACCATCAACATTGCGTGCAGCAGCAACCACAGCCTCTCAGACACTGTTCAGAGAGGTGTACTGTTTTCCCTCCTTGTAAATTTCACATTTGATGATGGACCACAGGTTCTCCATGGGGTTCAGATCAGGTGAACAAGGACACCATGTCATTAGTTTTTTTTCTTTTAGACCCTTTCTTGCCAGCCACGCTGTGGAGTACTTGGACGTGTGTGATGGAGCATTGTCCTGCATGAAAATCATGTTTTTCTTGAAGGATCCAGACCTCTTCCTGTACCACTGCTTGAAGGTGTCTTTCAGAAACTGGCAGTAGGACTGGGAGTTGAGCTTGACTCCATCCTCAACCCGAAAAGGCCCCACAAGCTCATCTTTGATGATACCAGCCCAAACCAGTACTCCACCTATACCTTGCTGGCGTCTAGCGGACTGGAGCTCTCTGCCCTTTACCGATCCAGCCACGGGCCCATCAAGACTCACTTTCATTTCATCAGTCCATAATACCTTAGAAAAATCAGTCTTGAGATATTTCTTGGCCCAGTCTTGACGTTTCAGCTTGTGTGTCTTGTTCAGTGGTGGTCGTTTTTCAGCCTTTCTTACGCTGGCCATGTCTCTGAGTATTGCACACCTTGTGCTTTTGGGCACTCCAGTGATGTTGCAGCTCTGAAATATGGCAAAACTGGTGGCAAGTGGCATCTTGGCAGCTGCACGCTTGACTTTTCTCAGTTCATGGGCAGTTATTTTGCGCCTTGGTTTTTGGTTTGGTTTTCCACACGCTTGCGACCCTGTTGACTATTTTGAATGAAACGCTTGATTGTTCAATGATCACGCTTCAGAAGCTTGGCAATTTTAAGAGTGCTGCATCCCTCTGCAAGATATCTCACTATTTTTGACTTTTCGGAGCCTGTCAAGTACTTCTTTTGACCCATTTTGCCAAAGGAAAGGAAGTTGCCTAATAATTATGCACACCTGATATAGGGTGTTGATATCACTAGACCACACCCCTTCTCATTACAGAGATGCACATCACCTAATATGCTTAATTGGCAGTAGGCTTTCGAGCCTATACAGCTTGGAGTAAGACAACATGCATAAAGAGGATGATGTGGTCAAAATACTCATTTGGCTAATAATTCTGCACTCCCTGTATATACACACACACACACACACACACATACACACATGCATACGTACATGCATACGTACATGCATGCATACATACATATACGCATACACACATACACACAGAATTCCTTCAATACTTCATTGGCTGTTTCAGATGCCAGTAGCTGATCTGCAGGTGCACTGTATGGGTAATGAAGAGGAAAGCTGTCTGACTAAAAGCATCAAAGTAGCACAATCCAGCATATGAGACACAAATATTTAATAATACTCCAGTCAATACAGACTGACTGGTCCCATTACACAGCAGCAGGGTGTATATGAAGAGTTTTTGCAAAAACAGATAATCATGTTTTATGTTGGGCATTGAAGAGTACACACCAAAGTACGCAAAAAAACATGATTTATGGAAATGACTACAACTGGAGATTTTAGTAGTTCTCAGAAATCATGTTTTTACACGAAAGAAGATTTTGAATTGATTGAGGGATCAATTGCAAAAAAAATTATTTATAAAAAAAAATGTGAACAATAATGAAAATAACCTCTTCAAATATCACCCATTTAAAATATGAGACTGTTAAGACATGTGGCAATTTAACTGGCCACACAATGGATGAAAACACAATGAAAAGACATAGTACTACGTACCAACTCATTATCTGCATTACATGGTTTTTACAGTAATTAAAGAACATTTTCAAGACAGGACTTTCTGTATGAAATTTGTACAAAATGTATACTAAAATGAAAGAGAAACAAATATTTGTACAGAAGTAGAGGTGAATGAGGTGGCAGAGAAGCTGACTTAAACTTGTTCAGAGAAACGCTGTTGCTGTCAATCATTGTTTACTTTACTAATATTTATCGAATATGCCTATTGATAGAAGGTTAGTGAAGAAATGTTATACTCCCATGTAAAAGTATTTGGTAGTATTTTCAAAATACAGTATTTTATTTTGATACATGTTGTGGCTGCTGCATTTTGTAGTTTTTTTGATGCACATAAAATTTAGGCATTTAATTTTAAAATACATTTCAATGTGACCTCACACAGGCATAGAGTGTCAGAATGCCTATATACAGCCATCCATCCAGCTGATGAGTCGCGATATCCACTTTTTTGACTTTGCTGGCTTTTACAGGTTGATTTAAACCTACACGGTGCCTCATACAGAAACCGTGAAGCGCGCAGCCGCTAAGGTGTGGCAAACTCCATAATATGTACATATCATGTCAGGTGAACATGGTGAAAATGTGCAGTGAGGAGCCATCTGATAATCAAGATGAGCCAGTAACCACAAAAAAAAAAAAGCAAGACTTTGAGCAGCTTCTTAGCCCACACCATCATATCGGTAAAATATGCACCTGAGCAGGACACTGACAGTAAGTAGGTTTATAGTCTGTGTCTTTTGTGCGTTATGTTATGAAATTTCGCCATGAATCAGTGTTCTTTGTGCTGAAGACATATGCATTACTTTTGCTCTAAAACAGGGGTCACCAATCTCGGTCCTGGAGGGCCGGTGTCCCTGCAGGCTTTAGCTCCAGCTTGCCTCAACACAACTGCTTGGGTGTTTCAAGTTCACCTAGTAAGACCTTGATTAGCTTGTTCAGGTGTGTTTGATTAGGGTTGGAGCTAAAATCTGCAGGACACCGGCCCTCCAGGAACAAGTTTGGTGACCCCTGCTCTAAAATAACACATCCTCCTAAGCAGGTGCAGAATGCACTCTCTCGTTTCAGTCGGCTGCAGTCCCTTTGCTGTGTTCACAGGCAGCTTTTTGGTCCAGACAGGAACAGACGCATGACAACAACACAATTGGGTGTCAACTAATAATTTGGTGTTGATGTGGTAACACCCTTATCACATGGATGTGTTAAAAAACAGAGGTTGTGTTGTTTTTAACGCATACTTTTAAAGAGGTTATACATCACTATACAAAAAAATGCCTTGTTATGAAGGCTTTTACTCTGGTTGCTTTGTGTATACCCATGGTTAGATTGTGTGCCCATGTATATAAAATGTAAAATGTCATTTTTTTAATTCACTGCACTAATTTAACTGCCTGTGGGGACTGCTTTTCGTGACTATAAAAATCTTAAATATTGTTTCTCCCTCCATAATGTGACTTGTAGACATTTCATAGACTTTGTCCACTGTGCCTCATTTCTGCTGTCTTCGTCTATGAAAAAGAATTTAAAATTGACAGCCATAGTTAGGATTTCACTCCTCAGTGTATTAGGGTGGTATATGCATGTGTGCGATATACTTATTCAAATACGGCTTATTATCATAATCGGTGAGCATTTATAAAGCATACATGTTTTAAATCTATTACAACGGTGATAGGGAGGTCGCAGGTGAGCGCCATAAAGTCAGTGTAGTTAGTTTAAAGCATAATGTTTGCTTTTCAGTAATTGCGTTTGTATTTAGTATCCAAAATTCATTAAAGTTATAATATATTGTGAAGATTATCCTGATGAACAAAATGTCTAAGTATAGCGAACTATGTTTGAACAGCGTCTTAGATAATTCCAGACTCTGTCGAGTGAAAATCAAGGTTAAAACCGTGCAGTGTGAACTCGGCATAAGTTAATTCAATGTTCAACTCAGAGTTGGTTAAATCTCCTTATTAAAACAAGCCCTAGAAATGACAGTGACATTATACAGTGCGCGTGTAACGATAATGAGACCAATTGTAGGGCATTACAAATTTCATTATAAAACCACATCTTTTGTGTGGATAAATATAATGCACATACGTAAACTTAAAAAATAATAACAATTATGCTTAATAAATTAAAGTAACAGTTACGGACGGGCTGTTGAGAGCTGCCTGCAAGAACTGATTAAGACGAAATCTGAGAAACTATATTCAGTAAAACAACTTAAACATGTCAGCATCCTTTAATTGATTGCTCTTAAAATGATTTGATAAACACTAATCTGATAATAATAGCGTTAAAACGAGAATAAATCTACTCACAGAGATGAGCCATGTCGCCTAATGCAGCGTCACCCAGCTGAGAGAACTTCCGGGACACGCGGATGAAACCTATTTCACTGCTGGGGGTGAATTATGTGGTTATCTGATTTAATGACAAACATCATCAGACATTACAAATGAACACCAAATAGATATACTATCTACTCAATGTATAAACATATATTTTATAAATTTAAACTTCACAAGTGTGTCAAAATACATGAAGCGAGCATTACAAGGAGGCAAAAAACCTCCTAACATGGTATGAGCCAAAACAGGCTAAAATGAATGAAATATGAAAGAAACCTTGATAAATATATAAACGTCTTTGTAATGAACGTTAAAGTTAAAACCTTTTTTAAACCGACGATGTTGGTTTATAAAGACATAAACAGTTGTAAGTATAAATAGGCTCTCGTGTAGAAAAAGACGGAATGTTGGTGTGCTTTGTGTCTGTTTGTAATTGGCCGTTTCCAGTATTTCTCATTCTAGCCAATGAGATACACGAAGTCCCAAATCACGTGGCATGTGCGACTTTTTTTTACATTTTTTAATTGGCTGTTTCTCAATTCCAAGAACACAGCGAACGGACTTGCGTTCTTGCGGAGACCGGTCTTGCGAGGTGTCCTCGGAAGAACGAACTCGGGAGACCACGAGAACAGAGAACGCGTCCTGTGCTGTGAGAAAGAAGATGCTGTTCTTCCTGATGGTCATGTGACCTTCACGTGTTTTAAATGGATTATATAAACATTACAGCATTCATACAACGATTTATTGTTTTTCCCCTTTTCAAAATATATACTCTGCATAAAAACATTATAAATATACATTGCACAATATAAATAAAACAAATTTATGAATTTCAACAAACACTCTTAATATGTTTATTCCGTTATTAGGATGTCCATGGTAATGTTTATATTCACCGTTTCATTTTAGAAAAACTCCTGAGGTAAATAAGTGATATCTCTGAACTTTTATAATAAATCTAAATAAAATGCTGCACTTCCCACCTCCAGTCGCAATGACTTCTGGAACTTCTAGAGCGAGATTGGTGCTCAAGTTTGCATCGGTGCGTGCTCGATATCAAGAACACATCCGGAAAGTTTCACGCGTCCTCCGTACTTGCGGTCTTGAGTATTGGAACTGAACTTTGGCAGCTGGGCGGTGCTAAAATGGCGGGTTGAGCAGACGTGTTTTACAGAAGCTTGTGTTACAGGTTCCCAAAAGTTTGTTAAAAAGTGTTAATTTCCCATAGTTTTTGCTTGAAATGTCTTCACAAAAGCTGGTTAAACCTGCCAAGTTAAAGCAAGATCCCAAAGGGATGGATTCGATGCTTACCGTCGAAAGAAAAGATGTGACCAAAGCATCGGAACATGATTACGCAATGGAGGTCACGGTCCAAAATAAAAGGGAACGGGGTGATGGATCCCTTCCATCAACCCCATGTAAAACTTCAACAGAAAAAAGAGCTAAGGCATCATTGGATGATAGCGAGAAAACAGAAGTTTCCAACGAAACTATATTGGAAGCGATTTTAAATTTGGAACGGAGAGTGGATGAGAAACTACTGGATTTAAGTGAGCAAGCGAAACAAAGTACCGTCATGATTGCAAGCTTATCGAAGGCGATACAATTCAACACAGAAGAGGTGAAAGAGTGCAAGAAAAGGGTCAAAGAGCTGGAGATGCAAAATGAGCATTTCCGTCAGGAAAATCGTGAGCTCCAAGACAAAATTCACGAGCAAGAGAGGTACAGAATGAGGTGGTGCTTACGTATTCAAGGCATAGAAGAAAAAAAAGAAGAAAACATCAGATTGGTAGTCATCCAAATACTCAGCAAAATTGCTCCTGATGTGGAGACAAAGTTGGAGGACGCAGTTGATATTGTGCACAGACTCGGAAAAAAGACGGACAACAGGAACAGAAATGTCATAGTTCTGTTTGCACAGAGGCGGATGAAGGAGGAAATCTGGTGAAGAAGTAAAGATTCAGCGGTTTGCAAAGCTGAATCAATCCGGTTTGCGGAGATGCTTTCTAGAGAGGATTTGGAGGAAAGACGTAAACTTTGGCCTCAATTTGAACAAGCAAGAAGAGCAGGCAAAAGAGCTTTTTTTCGCAGTCCACATGGTTTCATTGAAGGTCGCCAGATTGCTGCTGACTGAGGATACTGGTGCGTCAAATAATGGGAAACAGTTCATGGGAACAATAAAGCTTTATTTGTAAGTCACTGTTCAAGGAAAGAAGTTATCTATAGTTATTGCTATATTCTCTATTCACTTGTTCTTTATTTTGGTTAATTTTAATGATTAAAGACAAAATAGTTTTTGCTTCGTTGAATGTTTAAGGCTTAAAAGACATTGTTAAAAGAAAAGCTTTTTTTTATTCTGTAAAGGGCAAAAAGCACATTGTATATTTTTGCAAGAGACTCATTCTTCTGACTTGGATGCCTCTTTCTGGACTAAGCAATGGGGTGACAAAATGTTTTTTATTCATGGCTCTAATCGTTCTGGAGGAGTGGCAATATGTTTGTACAAATGTCCTGGTAAAGTCGTTTCTCATAAAGCTGATGGAAATGGTCACTGGATAATGGTGATATTGAAAATTGATACACTTTTCTTCATTCTGATTAATATTTATGGGTTTAATTGTGCATCACAAAATAGCAAATTAGTTGAGGATTTATCTAATTTAATTTCAGAAACAAAAGGGTTGTTCCATTCTGAGAATGTCATAGTAGGTGGGGATTGGAACATGGCTCCTGATGAGTGGAGAGATAGATGGCCTCCCAGATTTAATAGGCAGCAGTTGAATATTACAGTCGAATCTATGAAAAATGAAAACAATTTGAATGATGTATGGAGAATTTTGAATCCTGAAATCGAATGTTTTTCCTGGAGTAGGCCTAATGGTGAGAGTAAATCCAGAATTGATTATTGGATGGTAAGTGAAAATATTTTCCAATATGCTTCTCAATCAAATATTATTAAAGCTCCATTGACTGATTATTGTATGATAAATCTCACTTTAGAACCCCCATATAAACATTTTAGAAACAAAGGATACTGGAAATTTAACGCAGCTCTTCTGCAAAATGAAGAATTTAGCATTAGGATTAAAGAATTGATAAGGGAGATTGAGTTGAATGATGCTTTTCTCAAAAAAAAATAAACAAAGAAAAGACAAGGTATGAGCATGATTTAATTAGAGAAATAAGTAGGTATGGAGTAAACCAGTATTAGAGATTGAAGTAAAAAACAGTCATGGAGTTAAAAAGTTATGGAGCTTCAAAACAAATTGGATCATCTGTATTTGGAAAGAGCAAAAGGTGCTTATGTTAGATCTCGGGCCAGGTGGATTGAGGAAGGTGAAAAAAACTCATCATATTTTAGTAATTTAGAAAAAAATAGACAACAAAAAAATTCAATTAATAGTTTAATGATTAAAGATGAGAAATGTAAAGATCCAAAGAAAATCAAAAAAGAAGTGTTCAGTTTTTATTCTAAATTATATTCTTCAGACTTTCTTCAGTGAAAGCAGACATTTTCTTTGCAAAAATACAGAAGATGATTCCTAATATTGAGCAGTCCTTTAAGATATTATGTGATTCTGATCTTAGAATTGAGGAATTGGATTTAGTAGCCCAAAAATTGTCTTTAAATAAATCTCCAGGGACAGATGGGCTCACAAATAATTTTTACAAATTCTTCTGGGAGGATCTGAGAAAATTATTATTTAATGCCTTAAAAGAATGCATTTTTTTTAAAAAGAGCTGATTGAAAGTATGAAGCAAGGTCTAATTAAATCCCTAAAGCGGGTAAAGATAAAAGGGTTTTAATCTGAGGCCTATCACTTTACTAAACACCGATTATAAATTTTTTTCAGGTGCTATAGCAGCTAGACTTAAAAAAGGTATTTCATCCATAATTAGTGAGACACAGTCAGGTTTTTTGAAAGGAAGATCAATCCATAACAACATTAGACTGGTCCTAGATTTAATTGATTATAGTGATGGTTCAAGAACCTGGGATTTTAGTTTTCTTAGATTTTTATAAAGCATTTGATGCTGTGGAGCATCCATTTATTTTGAGAAGTTTGAAATATTTTGGATTTGGCTCAAAGTTTATAAGTTTATTTGAAATGCTATATAGTGGAATTAATAGCTCTGTCACTCTTGGAAATGGAACTTGTACCGATTTCCAATTAACCGGGGGATTCGACAAGGGTGTGGTAGCTCTCCATTATTGTTTATAATGGCTGTTGAATTATTATCTATATTAAAAATAATGGAATTGAAGGTTTATTGTTGTTAGATGAAAAAATCATTATAAGTCAGTTTGCAGACGATACAACTTTATTTTTAAAAAAATGATCAGCAAATTCCTCTGGGTTTACATGTCATTATACCAGCCTGATCTCACGAGGAAACGTAAGTATTTTACGTTTTGTCAGTTTAGTGGCTAATTCGTACAAATTCGTACGAGTTCAGTCGTACGAAAATGTACGATTTTAAAAAGGAGGCGTGGCACCTAACCCCACCCCTAACCCCAACCGTCATTGGGTGATGGGCAAATCGTACTAATTTGTACGAATTAGATCGTACGAATTCATACGAATTAGATAAATAAAAAAGAAAATAAAATTAAGAAAGAAGTTAAATATTTAGGTATTTTTATTTCTAAAGACAGAGAAATGATGGAAAAGAAAAATGTGTGGAATAATATAGACAAATGTAAATCCATATTAGATCGATGGTTACAGAGAGATCTCTCAATTTTTGGAAGAACCCTTTTGTCCAAAATGGAAAGTTTGTCTAGGTTTATTTACCCTGCCTTTACTTTGTTCATTTCATCCAGAATGATTAAAGCTATCAATAAATTAAATTTTAGTTTTATTTGGAGAAATAAGTGCCATTACATTAGAAAAGATGACATGATTAAGAAATATGAAGATGGAGGCGTAAACGCAATTGATTTTGATGTTATGAATGGTGTTTTGAAATTGAAATGGTTAAAATCATTTATTCAAAATAGTCACTCCTTTTGGTTTATTGTCCCTAATATAATGTTTATAAAAATGGGGGGAATTAACTTTTTTCTTCGTTATGATTTTGAGTGTTCTGCGTTGCCAGTGAAACTTTCTAATTTCCATCAGCAAGTGTTGCTTTATTGGAAAATACTGTTCAAGCATAATTTCAGCCCCCACAACACTCCTCTTTGGAACAATAGATGTGTAAAAATTGGAAGAAAGTCCGTTTTTTTTTAGGAATGGAAGACTAAAGGAATTTGGGCAGTTGCACATTTTTTGGACGATAATGGCATTTTGCTACTGCATGGAGAGTTTTGTAAGAAATTTCAGCTGCAATGTACTGTAAAGCTTTATAATACAATGATTAGGGCCATTCCAGTAGCTTTAAGGTCATTAGTTATATTTTATTTAGGTCATTAATATATTTTATATTCCCGAACTTCTCCAAAATTGAGGCAACTGTCTGTCAATGGTTATGCTTTCTGTAATAGCAAATGCACTAACAAAATCATTAAGGACTTAATTTTACAGTCACAATTTCCAAATCTATTTAGAAGAGAATTCCTATTTAAAGACTTTAGCAATGTTGAAATTAAAAGAATAAGGAAAGATTATTTGTCTTTTCCTCTTCCTCCTAAAGTTAAGGAGGTGAACTTTAAAATATTATATGAGATTTATCCTACCAATGATTTTTAAGATTGAAATTCAATTTAGATGAGAATAATTGTACTTTTTGCGAAAAGGAGATAGAGAGTTTGGAACATCTTTTTTTTCATTGGTGCTTCCCTTTTGGTCAGGGGTACAGACGTAGTTATGGTCCAGGAATATACATTTCCCTCCCCTTACTGCAAGGAGAGTTAAGTTTGGTATCTTCCTTGAAAACAGACTTTCATTTAGTTATAAATGTTCTATTATGTTTTGGAAAATTCTTTATTCACAAATGCAGATGGTTCAAATCTACTCCTAACTTTAATCAGTGATTGAATGAGGTAAAACTTCTTTGCAGATCTGTAAAATTGGTGAATGATAAAAAAGCCCTTAAGCTTATGTCTTTTCTGGATTTTTATAAGCTAATTTAATTTTCAAAGCCCCTTTATTATTATTTAAATTTTATTATTTAATGTTTTTATTGCAATTTAGTTAATGTTCTTTTTTTATTCCTAAGATGCATAATATGTTTCCTATTTTATTACTCAACCTTGAGATGACAGTATATAATATTGTACGTATGTACCATTTTGTTTGTATGTTCAGCTTGATACAATAAAAAAAAAAAAAAAAACTTTGGCAGCTGATGATGACGTTACGCGAGAACACGAGGACGCAAGACCGCTGAAAAACGCATATTGAGAAACAGCCGGAAAATAGAATGCGTCCTGTGAGAAATGGGATGCTGCATTCTTCCTGATGGTCATGTGACCTTCACGCGTTTTAAATGGAAAATTATTTAAACATTACAGCATATTGCATACAACAATTTATTGTTTTTCCCCTTTTCAAAATATATAGTCTGCATAAAAACATTATAAATATACGTTGCACAATATAAATAAAACAGATTTTAATACGAATTTCAGCAAACAAACACCCTTGTGTTTACTCCTTTATTAAGATGTCCATGGTAATGTTTATATTCACAGTTTCATTTAGGGAAACTCCTGAGGTAAATAAGTGATATCTCCAGTGGTGTAAAGTAACTAATTACAAATACTCAAATTACTGTAATTGAGTAGTTTTTTTCAGGAATTGTAATTTACTGAGTAGTTTTATAAATGTGTACTTTTACTTTTCCTTGAGTACATTTTTAGTGCAGTATCTGTACTTTTACTCCACTACTTTCATTAAACCTGCAGTCACTACTTTATTTTTCTTGTTCATTGGGATTAGAAAAATCAGTCCTGTGATTCCTGTGCAATCAAATCGCACATAGAAGGTAAATCGCATCATAATGATCTACCTCAAGACGTGTGCACTTTATAATTGCAGCAAACAGAATTAAAAATGTCCATGAAGATGTTTATCTTTACATGCATTGACCCAGAGACTGTCTAGATGCATATTACTGATGAGAAAATTATGGATGTTTACTGTATGATGACTGAAATGGCCTTAAACACCCAGCAGGCACAGGACGTCAACATGACGTCAACATGGGGATGTTGAATTTTGTTTGGAAATGAAAATCGGGTTAGCGTCATAACTCAACGTCAGGCCAATGTCAATGTCCAACCTAAAACCAACCAAATATCAACGTCTAATGATGTTACAGATTGACGTTGTTTGGACTTTACCCCTACGACATCTATCAGACGTTGGATTTTGGTTGCCGTACCTGATGAATAAATGTCAGTATTTGACGTCATACAGTATATGAATTGGGTTAAGATGTTGGCTCGACGTTGGATTTTGGTCACTTTCTAACAACCTAAAATCAACCAAATATCAACGTCATTTGACGTCATTATTGGACATCAAAATAACGTTGTCCTTAGATGCTGGCTTGACGTTAAATTTTAGTCACCTGACATTACAACATAAATCTAACCTAATATTAACATCTCATGATGTTGTGTGCCTGCTGGGCAATAACTAAATGCACTACAGAATGTTACGTTTACACGCACATGCACAAATTACATGTAAACGCATCAGCTTTTAAAAGTGTTATACTCATACTCACTACTCTTGAGTACTTCTAAAAGGGCTACTTTTTATCATACTTTGAGTAATATTTACAACAGACACTTTTACTCTACTTGCATTACATTTTTAGGCATGTAATGATACTTTTGCTTAAGTATGATTTTTCAGTACTCTTTCCACCACTGGATATCTCTGAACTTTAATAATAAATCTAAATAAAATGCTACGGTTCCCAGCTCCAGTCGCAATGACTTCTGGGACTTCTAGAGTGAGATTGGCACTCAAGTCAGCATTGGTGCGTCCTTGATATCAAGAACACATCCAGGAGGGGGTTAAAAACAGTGTTAAGCGAAAAGCTATTTTCTTATTTTGCCAGGAACAAAAAGTGAACTGTGTTTTCTTACAAGAGACTCATTCTGCTTTAAATAATGAAAGATTTTGGAAAATACAATGGAGTGACTTAGCCTTATTTGGACATGGTTCTTCACATTCAGCTGGAGTGATGATTTTATTTAACAGATTTGAAGGCTCTGTAATTGCGCATAAAGGTGATGCAGAAGGCCACTGGTTAATGGCAGCAGTAGAAATTCATGATAAATGTTACATTATACTTGTATCTATGGATATAACAACAAAGTCGCCAATAGAGAAATGTTTCAGAAACTTAGCAATATGGTAAATGAATGGAAAAAAATATATAATACTGAAAATGTAATAATGGGGGGAGACTTTAATATAGTTGTTGATTCATGGCGAGATAGAAAACCTCAGAGACATTCACATTCTGTGTATAATGATGTTATATTAAATTTAGGTAAAAATACAAATGTGGTTGATTACTGGAGGGTATCTAACCCAGACAGTTTTCAATATACATGGTTTTATTCCTCAAGAAATGGAGAGTGTTCAAGATTAGATTATTGGTTAATTTCTGGAGAACTATGTAAAAATGTTACAGAATGTAAAATTTCAGCCGCCCGTCTTACAGATCATTGTATGGTTACTCTGTCCTTAACAGTGCTCAAGAAGCCTCAAACTACATCCAATATTTGGAAGTTTAATTATGACTTGTTAAACAATGATACATTTAAGCAAAAGGTACTGGCTCTTATTGAAGAGATTGAAAAACTAGATATGTCAAGTTTAAATAAATGGGAATAGTTTAAATTTAAGGTCAAAGGAATAGCAATGGGTATAGGTACATTTTTGTCACTAAGGAGAAAACAAAAACAGAGTGAACTAATTTCTGAAATAAACACATTGACAGACAATACACAGGAATCACTAGAATATTCAATAAAATTACAGTCATTGAAATCTCAATTAGATGAACTATATTCAGGGAAAGCTAAAGGAGCTTATATAAGATCAAGAGCACGTTGGATGGAAAAAGGAGAAAAAAAGTTCTTCAATTTTTTAGGTCTTGAAAAACAAAGACAAACAAAGAAAAAAAATGATAAACTAAAGATTAATGAAACTACAACTGAATGTCAAAATGTAATTCTTTAAGGTAGACCCTTGTGTTTTTTGTTCAGAAGAGCTTGAAACCATTGAACATGTATTTTTCTCTTGTTCAGTCACAACAAAGTTTTGGCAGGACCTTTGCAGTTGGCTAAGTAACAATATAGATACTGACATTCCATCCCTAAATCTAAATTTGATTAAGGTTTTGGTTTATGCAGATGGTTTTTCCAAAAAAATTTCATTGATGTTAAATATTATTATTATTATTATTATTATTATTATAGGTAAATATTATATACACAAAAGTAAATGGAATAACAGTAAACCCTTGACTAATTGCTTTAAAAATGAATGCAAAACATATTTAGAGTCTTTATAAGTAATATCCAAAGAAAATAAGGTTACAAAGGAACTATACAAAACTATGGCTGAGTCTCTTTCCTTTTAAACATTTATTTTTAATTTAATTTTAATTTATTTATTTATTTATTTTTGTGTAACCCCCAAAAGTTTTTTTTTCTCTTTCTTTTTATACGCATTAAAATGTGTGTATGCACTGTATAATGTAAATGTGAATGGAAGTGTGTATATATTGTTATATGCCGTTTTTGTTCCCCGTTTGAGTTTGTAAATTGATAATGTTGAAAAATAAAAAAAAAAAGAACACATTCGGGAAGTTTCCCGCGTCCTCTGTTCTTGCGGTCTTGAGTTTTGGAACTGAACTTTGGCAGCTGATGATGACGTTACACGAGAACACGAGGACGCAAGATTGCTGAAGAATGCATATTGAGAAACAGCCAGAGTAATGTACAACAACTTGGCATTATCAGTACACCTTTACATTAAAAGAAAAGGAAACAGGTGCAAATAAAGAACAGATAATTTGTTACATAAAATACTTTTAAGTAAAATAACATACATAACTAAATCTTTAAAAAAAAGTAATAATAAAAAATAAATTAATAAATAAAAAGAACTAGGGGTTTTCCTATAATTTATATTTTTATATCAAAGATAGAAGACTAATGGCACTTTTTGTTTTCATTATCTTAATGGATATTATATATCAAAGAATCTCATTATAAAAAGAACAAGAAATTGGTTTCACCTTGAAATATTTTGATTTATGTATGTAAAATTTTCCAAGCATAAAGGATGTTGTTGATTAGGAAGACATCTTCTTTACTGTCCATTACAAGTCCATAAATGATGTCATTCACATTAAAAATCCTTAGGTGTGGAATCTTTGGGTAAAGCTAGTGATAAACGTCTGACCATAATGTGTCACAAATATACACAGGAGACCCAAATGCAAGTGAATGCAAGATGATTTATTAAGAGAGATAACAAGAGTCACAACAGGTATTGATCTCACCAGATATAGAGGAATTGTGTAGAGCAAGGGTGCTCCTCACAAGGAATCCAACACGCTAAACAGCGGTAATAGTTCATCCGAGAAACAGATCCGAAGTGAAGTCTCTCACTGATATCTTACCAGATATCGAGGGAAGGGGAGGTTAGTGCTATGGAGCAACTCTCAAGGAAATTGACACGCTTACCAGCAGTAATAGTTAATCCGAGAAACAGATCCGGAGTGAAGTCTCTCACTGATATCGTACCAGATATCGAGGGAAGGGGAGGTTAGTGCTATGAAGCAACTCTCAAGGAAATCGACACGCTTACCAGCGGTAATAGTTCATCAGAGCAGCAGATCCGGGGTGAAGTTTCTCACTGATATAGTTGTCATCAGTGCAGGCAGTTGCAACAACATCAATGAAACGGAGATGTGCATAAGGTCCAAATATAACAAACTTATGACGATTCACCACCAGCGGATTTAGTGAGAGTGCCTAACAGGAAGCAGACACAGAGGTGAACAAACAACAGACTGACAATCGCTATCTACAAACACTGAATATATAAAGGCGCGCGGTAATGCGCAACAGCTGTGGTTGAATGAAAACAGCTGAGTGAGATGAGTGGTAACAAGACACGTGATAACCCAGCTGATGAATGTAAACACACACACACCAAGCGGTGAAGATATACCCAAACAAACACGCCCACTTCCCACACACCCACACACATACAAGAAGAACAGATAGATCCACAACCGTGACAACTTGAGCACAGTTTGACTGTCAGTCCAAAAAACTGAATTCTCCAATTGAAGTCTTAATTCCCTTCTCAACATCTGGTCCACTTTAACAGAGAGAACAGCTGCTGGTAACCTTAATGGTTAAAGGTTTAAGTGGAGCCACTCTGGACTTACCAAGCAGAAATGTTACATGCACTTTATCATCACTGTTTATCATCCTGAGATAAGTAACCATACCATATCCTCTTTCAGAGGCATCTGAAAAATGATGCAAACTGGCATGCATTCTCCAAAATCTGTAGTTTTTAAGCATCGGCCAACTTGAAACTCTGCCACTTCATCCAAATTAGAAATCCAACAAGTCCACTGTTTTTGGAGAGTTGGAGGTATCTCTTCATCCCAACCCAAATTCTGTCTACATATCTCCTGTAGAAGCAACTTAGCGGGCAACATAAGAGGAGCAAGAAATCCCATAGGGTCACAGACTGAACTAACAGTAGACAAAATCCCTCTTCTTGTGCACTGATGGGGTTTCAACTGCAGTTTAAATTGAAACGTGTCAGCTTCTGCACACCACTGAAGACCCAAAGTTCGTTCTACAGGCAACTTATCCCGGTCTAAATCCAAGTACTGGATGTCTTTACTTCTGTGCTCTTCTGGAACTGATTGCAGTACCTTACGGCTATTACTGGTCCATTTCGTCAAACAAAATCCACTCTTTTGGCAAAGGGCAACAAGATCCTGCACCATGGCAATAGCAGCCTCATCTGAGAAGATAGTTTTCAAGCAGTCATCTACATAGAAACAATCAAAGACAGGGTTGATCACTTCTAATGGAAAAAGCACTTGATTGTCCTCTGCCGTTCGTCTTAATGCATAACATGCACAACTTGGAGAAGACACGGCTCCAAACAGATGGACTATCATCCTACATGTAGTGACTTCCTGTTTCAAGTTTCCATCAGACCACCATAAAAACTGAAGAAAATCCACATCTTCTTCTGCTACCTTGACCTGATGAAACATAGCTTGAATGTCAGCCATCAATGCTATGGTTTCCTGTCTGAAACGTAACAAAACTCCCAAAAGTGAATTCGTAAGATTGGGACCTTGCAACAATTGTTTGTTGAGTGAAGTATCTCTAAACGTTGCCCCACAATCAACCACAACCCTCAATGTTCCTTTCCTTGCATGCAATACTTCATGATGAGGAATATACCAAACCTTTCCATCATCACGATCTAATTAATACTCTGGCACCCTTTCAGTATATCCCTTCTCCAGAACATCAGAAAGAAAATGAGTATACTACTCATGCAACAGTTCATTCCTTTCAAACCATTAGACCTCTGTTTGACAACACTTAAGTTGTTTGGAAGTACAACATCATCACTTCGAAATGGTAGCCTCAGGTTATAATGACCATCCTGCATTTTGACAGAGTTCTTTATTATTTCCATAAATTGCAAGTCCTCCCTTGACATCTCCTCTTTCTCAACAACATTTTCATTAAAGTCGTAATTATAATGACTTTGGAGCAATTCTTCAAGCCTCCTGATAGAAATCCTGTTAACAGTAACAGATGGTGTACCAGTTTCATCCTCGCAGTTACTGTTTGCTTCTGAAAGTCCATTAACAACCCACCCCAGTAGGGTTCTAATGGCATATGGCCCATCACCATAGCTGTTTATTATTTCCCAAGGTTCCATGAGATGCATTAGCTCCAATCAGTAAACCTATATTAGCTTCAATGTGAGGAATTGTTACTCTGTCCAGATATGGCCATTTGGAAATGTCCTCTTGTGTTACTATATTGTCTGAATTGACAGGCATTTTCTTCTGTGTATACACTTCAGGAAGAGAAAAGAACTTATTGCTGTTGATACCGCATACCTCTAAACCAGTAATGACATTACAAGACACAGGCTGTTCTTGCCCCATAGTACAAAGATAGATGTTAATTATTTTTCCTCCAATATTAAGTTCATTCATCAGCTGCTCTGAACAAAACGAGGCTGAGCTCCCAGGGTCCAGAAAGGCATAATTACTTAGTCTGAATTACTTTCTGACTTTTAACTGATTTTACTTGTACTGGGATGATTGAAAGCAAGCACTTTTCATTCCCGGCGCCTGTATGGCCACAAGTTTTTTAGTGTCCTTTGCCTGTGGAATTCCAGCTGTTAGCTTACGATATATGTGCAAAACTGTAGGATGCATTTGCTTGCAGACTTCGCAAACAAGACGATTATCACATTCTTTGCTTATATGTCTGGACTTCAAACAACTGAAACAAATTCATTTTCCTTTCAAAAATCAATCTTTTCTCGTTGTGACTTCTTCTTTAAAGCATGACACCTTTCCAAGACATGATTGCCTTGACATAACAAGCAAGTCTTGCGTTCATCGATCTTACTCACTAAACAAGTTCCATGCTGCTTGCACCTTGTTGTTTGTCTTGAATACATCCAAACACAGGATCAGAAATCATCTTTGCATGTTGTTCAATGAAATCCACAAGATGTAAGAAATTGGGTCTGGCTTGGAACAGATCCATTATCTCACAGGCCTTTTCTCGCCAACGTTCTCTCAACATGAAAGGTAACTTCATTACTCTTTTTATTACTCTTAACTGGCCTTGAACTGGGCCAAAGCAGGTTTATTATTGGTACCGATTCTCAGCTATAAGTTAACCATATCAACACCACCCTTTAACCAGAAACCCCAAAAACTGAGCCATAACCCAGCCTAATGTTGCCTAAACAATGTGAACAATCGCTACACTGATCTGGACCACACACCTCCCATTCACAACTGGCCCAAATGTAGTTTGCGGTCATGCATGTAATGTCATTATTGCCATGCATGGCCCACATTCGGCTGACATTATGCATGCCAGTGCCGTCAACACGCCAGCAGTGCCATAATGAGGCCACATTTGGGCCAATTCCGTTTGCAATGTGGGATACAGGTGCATCTCAATATATTAGAATGACATCGAAAAGATGATTACTTTCAGTAATTCAATTAAAAAAAGTGAAACTCATTTATTACAAAGATTCATTGCACAAAGACTGATTTATTTCAAGTGTTTATTTCTTTTCATTTTGATCATTGTGACTTACAGCTAATGAAAACTCAATTAAGTATCTCAGAATATTTGAATACTACTTAAGACCAATAAAAAAGGATTTGTAACACAAATATTGGACTACTGAAAGGTATGAACAAGTACAAGTATCAGTTCTTGTTTTTATGATTTACTTCAGTAATGTGACATGACATGGAGGAAGTCGGTTTATGGCACTGTGAAGAATGCAGAGTGCTTGTAGCAGAAGAAAATAAATGAATTCACTCAGCAGAAAGACATAGATGTGTTAAAATACATTAAACACAAACATACTGGAAGATTGGAAAGTGCATAAGTGAGTTTTTCATGTTAATGTTGTTTTAGCCTAATTTGCAGAGACAACCACAAGTTAGCCATTCATATGTTTATGATTGTTTTTGTTTGTTTTTTGATTGTTTTCCAGAATAGAGAGGCCTTGCAGCAGACGATGATGCTTTTCATGGCAAGAATGACAAAAAAATAAATAAATTGTGTTTATTTTAAAATGTATCATGTCTGTTTCTATATAGATTTAATTTATAATGTTTCTATACATTTTAGAACAAATCATATAATCCTAACATTGTTATATCTATAGATGTCTTCAAGGATTGAAAATTATACTACAGTAATTGATCCTGCACTTTTTTCACTGATTAGTATATTTTGTTTGTTTAGTAGATAGGTGCAGTGCAACATTTAGGTGTACCTTCTTTCAGCTCTTAGTGCAAATATATCCCTTTTATTAATACAGTATAAATATCATACATGTACCTTCTGCTAACATTTGTTTAAATGGTATATACTGCTAATACTTAGTGTAAATAGCATCTACCATCTATTAACACTTAAGTGTACTGTAAACAGCATTTACTGTTTATTAATATGTAGTGTAAATACCATCTTTTAACTGTAATTGACAAAAACCAATTATTAAAATTTACACTAAGACTTTCTAAATAAACTGTGTATGCTTAATTTTTTAGTGTAAACAGCATCATACTTTTAGTAACACTGCAATAGCGTCTACCTTCTATAAACAAAGTGTAAATGGCATATACATTCTATAAGCACTGAGTGCAAATAGCATCTCTATCTATTTGCACTTAGTGTAAATAGCATCTCTTTCTTTTTGCACTTAGTTCAAATAGCCGCTGCCTTTATTTTTACCTATATCCCAACGACTCCATATGATTGTTTCAGTGATCTTCCTCTGCGTGACGCTAATCTGCAGTGATTTGGCCATCTCACAGTGACTACATTTACATGGATATCAGTAATCAAATTATTTGCTTTAATCTAATTAAGAGAATAATAAGGTGTTTACATGAGTTGCTTTTTAAGTGTTACTTTCCTGATCCCGTTTTATATGTTATAGCACATAATTCGATTAACGTCATTGCGTTTGGCACTTTCACTTTCATTCACGAACATTCCATGCACGCCCACGTGACAAACGAGATATTGGATGCAACTATGAACTGCTGGAAGAGTTGCATTTCATGATGCAGGTGTCTGTGGCCTGCACTGACTCAGTAGGTGCAAAGTGTCAATCAGCCGAGCGTGTGTGTGTGTGTGTGTGTGTGTGTGTGTGTGTGTGTGTGTGGACTACCCTGTCGCAAAAAGAGGCTTAAAGTCCTAATAGTTCGATTAAGGTGTTTACATGTACTGCACTTTAATAATGCAACTAAAATCGGCATACTCCACATGTCTTCATTCGATTTCTCTTTAGTTTGATTATGACCTTAATCTGATTAAATTAATCAAAAATTGCTGTTTACATGGTAGACTCTTAATCAGAGTATTGTCTTAAATGCATTTAAAAATCTAATTATTGTTGTCCATGTAAACATTTGAACACAAGACGATTCATACACTGTAAAAAATGTCCATGATTTTAACAGTAAAAGTCTGTACAATCTACAGTGAAAACCTGTTAAATGATTAACAGCTCATTTCTGGACAAAATACAGACAATAGCTGTAATAGATCTAACCTTTGTTTTTGAGAAACTAATCAGAGTGTCTGAAATCCCAACTCACACCCTCATTCACTAGTCCCTAAATTAGTTGATTAGTTTAGCCCACTAGACAGAGTGAACGACCACAAATGAGTGAAGCTGTTAACAAGCCCAATCACTGAAGGAAAGAACAAGAAATAAAACTACAAACACAGCCTCACACCAAACCAACTGAATTAAAACAGAGGATTAAACAACTCCATTAAATAACAGCTTCACTGATTACAGTTTGACTTCATTTCTGTCATATCTGCAAAAATATTTGATAATTAACAGAGGTTTATGTTTCATTTGACCTCACCATCATGGAGATCAGAGGCTGCTTTAGTTGAGCTCTTGAACCTTACTCTTCTATTTAATGTTCCTCTGGCTGTTATAACTGCGTAGAGAAACTGAATGTAGTTAATTGTTACAGATATAATTTTTAGTATTTTATAAGTTAAGTCATGAACAATAGCCCATAAAAAGTTGCTTTTATTTGATGTCTTTGGGACAATGTTACAGCTTTCCATTGAGGGTCAACAAACATTTATCAAGGAATTATTAATTTAATTAGTTTCATGCCCAAAACCTTGAAAGCTCCATCAACACGTTAAGGCACACAGACTTCAAGAATCAGGATATGAACCTTAACCATGGTTGCTAAAAAAAAATGCATGCTGGGTGCCAGCGTGGTACAAAACTTCCATCATGCACTGCACCATGAATATATTATGCAGCTTAAAGTTCTTACAAGTTCTTTCTTTGCATTTATTTTATGTTTGTTTTGTATTGTTCTGGGTTATTTTTTTTACTTGATTTTTATTTTTTGTTTGTCACCATTGTTGAGATTAAAAGACTAATTGTTGATGTCTGTGTGTTTTTAGCTTCTACCATAGTTCAAACATTCTCATTGTGAATAGTCTAATTAGGCCTGTTAAACAGTCATTGGCTACTAAAGGTCAAGTGGTTATATTACATACTTTGTTCATTTCTCACTCATAATTAACAAGATATTCAATGAGTACACAAGCAGGTGAGAATGGTTTTAACATCATAGTTAATCTCATTAGACTTAACATTATATCTTATTTGGGCTTTTCATGCTATCCAAATAGTGTGATTCATACAATTAATTATATCAACCAAAATAAAAATTTGTGTCAGAACAAAAAGTTGAAGAGCCTAACTAAAGCACACTCTGACCTCCATCATGGTGACTTCAAATGAACAACAAACAGAAGTGACGTGACAGAAATAAAGCTCAGTAATGAGTGAAGGTGCTCATGTTTGTGGAGTTGTTTAATGATCCACTGCTGAGATCTTAAGAAATAAATTTTTCATTTTATTAATTATTCTTTTTATTTTGAGTTTTATTTTTAGTTAATTTCATCTTTGGTTTTGGATGTAATTTGTGTTTTTCTCTCCTTCAGTGATTCTGCTTGTTAACACTTGTTCATCAATAATTCTCAATTCTCCTTTAATTAGACACTTAATTATCTTATCAACTTCATCACTGCCTGAGTGTTCAACCCTCTGTAGTGAGGACACTAGTGAAGATTTTGCTCTGGGATTCGAGGGGTTAAATGTGTTTGATGTAAAATACAGACTGTGGAATGTATTTTTAACAGAAAAATTCTGTAAATTGAATTTCTGAATTTTATATTGTTAAAAACAGTAGATTACTGGCAACCACAGCTGCCGGTATTTTTCTGTAAAATCAAGAATAAAAACTGCAAGATACTGTAAAACCTTTTTTTGTGTCACCATTGTGGAGGATAGTAGCGTCTGCAAGTCCAAGATGAACAGAAAGTATATGATGTTATGCTGCATCTTATTTTGTTTAAAGGTAATAGTGTAGTTACTAATGCAGTGAAAATCTGTTTGTTAATTACAATCACACAACACATTAATGCATTTAATGACTTTGTTTTCGTGAACTAAGCTATGTTTTTGTGAACTGAACATTCTATCAGTTCATGAAATACGGTTATTTTCTGTAAATTTAAACAGTTCTATAAAACTTTTGGATTTTTTACAGAAAAATCCTTGCAACCACAGCTGCTGGTATTTTTCCGTAAATTTAGCAGATTTTTTTAACAGTATATATTTTATTCTGAGTCAACTCTATCAATAGTTTTAAACACGATACACTTTCAGATTAAAACCTCTTTAAGATGGATGTTTTCATTCACTTAGAGCTGTTTTACACACTGCATGGAAGGTCATTTAAAAAAAAAACATAATAAGGGTTCTTTCATATTGATTTCTGTTGGATTAATAAATTGTAAGACTGTACTAACAAACAAAAGATAATAAAAAGTTGCCAAATAATAGAACATATTATCATTTTAAATAATGAGTTAAGAAGCTACCTTCTACCTGTTCACAGCCAGAGGTGTACACGTTTCTGTATACTGTACATGCTTATAAGGTACAACTTATACAAATAGAATTGGAATCATTATAAAGCAAGGGCTTAGCAAATGGTCATTAATGCTACTATACAATTATATATTTTTTCTAAAGTATGGATGCAAAATACAGCAATTTAAATATTTGAAAATTTAGTATTCATTATGGCAGATCATCTGAACATTGGCTAATTATAACATGGGTGAGTTTTAATTATCCAGTATGAAATACAGCAAATGCAATAGCTCCCTTTTAAATATATACGTATATATGTATATGCACTTTACATTTCATAATTCAGTGCATAATTAAAGCGATCTTAAATTTGTGTGGATCTCTGTAACTGTGTTCACTCTCAATGACATTCATGTCCACATCTTGCTTGTAGGTGTTTCCATACATGCTTGACTGACGCTTTACATTGTTTTCAGTTTCTGGTCTGTTGAAAGAAAACAATTCCAGTCTTATAGGACAACATTATAAATTTGTGCAGATGAAATTATATCTTAAAATCACAATATGACAAATAAATTATTAATGAACAAAATACTTCTACTAAACAAATAACTAAATTAATTCCGTAAAATGACTCACTCTGAAACTCTTGCAACCTAAGAAAATTAACACTATATATATTTTGACTATACTTTACATTAAGTAAAATGGTTTAAAATGTGTATATGTTTAAGGAAACATACCCAAGTCTTTTCCCCATAACAGTTTGAAGGAACTTTCTGGCTGATATTTGACCAAGAACTTTTCTGTAGCTGTTGGTAAAGATGGCATCAGCATGTCTTCCAAACCTAGAAACAGTGTTTAAAAATAATATGGTCAATAATATGGTCAAAATCACAGAATTGCACCGTGACAGTGCTTCAATTCAATTAAATTAAATTCAATTTTATTGTCTATCCTACAGAGATTAGAAAATTGTCTTTAGACATTCAGACATCTTTTTCATGTGATAACTCACTGATCCTTTTGAATTCCTATTTTATTCATAATTCACCCAGTATAAATACCTTTGATGTTTTAAAATATTTATCTAACAACCTCTCTAATACATTTAAATAAAGACACTTTATTAAAATGAAGTGCATATATACAATTAAACCAGGTCCTCACTCCAATCTGAGCTCTGTTAACTCACAGTTTTCTGCTGTTGGTTACTTTCTCGAAAACAAAAATACTACCCAGAATGCACTGTTTTTAACAGAATATTACTGTTTTAGTGAAAAAACATTATATTACTGTAGAATCTGACTGTTTTTAACAGCAATTTTTTACAGTGTATATGCCTTTTGTACATGAAGTCTGATTGTGCTTCGTCTATGATGGAGTCCAAAACAGACTGTAATCTTCTAGCCAATAAGAGAGCTACACAAATTGGGTGCCAATTATCTAAAAATAATTTGTCCTTGTTTGGTTTAAGAATTAGGACTGTTATTCCTTGGGTCAAAGATGTGGGGAGGCATTAATTTTCAATGGATTCTATGAAGACTTTCAATAAAAAAGGGGACAGTTCATCGATAAAAGATTGATAAAATTCGGAGGATAGCTTATCACACCCAGGCAATTTGTTATTTTTTAGTTAGTTTATAGCTTGCTGTAAATCTTCAAAAGATATAGGCCCGTCACAGTTCTGTCTATCCACTTCACTTATCATCTTCCCTGAAAGGGAGTTAAAAAAATTAGCAGACGCAGTTGAGCTGAATTGAGAGCTATACAATTCTTTATAGAATTTTGAACAAAACTTTGATATTTTACGCTGATCTTCAGTGATAGCTCCATTAATATTCAACTTACTGATACTGTTGTTGGAGGAACGAAACTTCTCTAGACTAAAGAAGTATTGAGAGTTTTGTTTTCCTTCTTCTAACCACTTAGAGCGAGACCTGATAAAGGCACCCTTTGCTTTTTGCTGATACATTTCATCAAGTTTGATTTGTGAGTAAGATAGCTCTTCTTTTTCCTCCTTTGTTAGAGAGTCAAAATCTTTGCAGGATAATTTTGTTATAGTAGAGACAATCTTTAACTCCTCTGCTTTTCTGGCTTTGACTGTTTCAGCACCAAACTTTTTTAAATATTTCCCTATCTCATATTTAAGCAGTTCCCAGTTGATCCCAAAACGATTTTCATTGTTTGCTTTAGACCAATAACATGAAATCATAACCTTAATCTTATGATGAACTACCCCATTTTGCACTACAGAACAGTTGAGCATTCAATAGCTTGAGCATGTGGCACATGTAGAACCAGCTAAGATATTAAAAGATATGCATATTGCTTTATGATCAGTTAAGGGTGTAGGTCAAATACTAACATCAACATAATCCTTTCTTAAACTGTCAGATATAAGCTAATAGTCCAGTCGTGATTGCCTAGAGCCTGATTTATTGCTCCAGGTATACAGTCTGTTATTAGGATTCTTCTCTCTGCATATATCTACCAATTTAAATCTTTTTATAAAGTCAGTCAAGTATAAGTCTGAGCTGTTATGCTGAGAAGGTGGACTTTTATTGATTGAACTGTCTAGAATAATGTTAAAATGACTTCCTAACAATATAAACGCATTTGGAAATTTAACCAGCCAACCTGTAAAAATGTTTTAATATACAACAGAAGGTTTACATTTTCTTTCTTGTTATTGTACCCATAAATATTAGAAACTAAGTAGGTTGAGCCATTGTGTTCAATAACTTGGCAAATAAAGTGACCGTCTGGGTCACATTGTGTGGTCAAAACAATTCCATTAAACCTGTGTTTTAAAGTGGCTACCCCATCTGAACGCTCTGTTCCGTGGGAGAGCCATATAGTATTTCCACATTGAGACCTCCAAAAGTTAGAATTGTCTTCATTAGAGTTAGATT
Source organism: Danio kyathit (assembly GCA_903798195.1). NCBI lineage: Eukaryota > Metazoa > Chordata > Actinopteri > Cypriniformes > Danionidae > Danio > Danio kyathit. The sequence goes on along the minus strand of LR812529.1, from coordinate 12,314,847 downwards.
CTTGAAAATAAAATTTGATATGAATTGTTTTGCAAACAAAAATAATGCTTTTCTCTTAACACTATTACGGAGACCACTGGCATTTAGCAACATTAATAAAAACAAAAAATAAGAATTATGAAAGATATAGAACCCAAACTTAGATAAGCCTTAGTTAAATACTATTAGTGTTGATAACAGTAGGCTGTCGAGATCGTCACCATATTTAACAATATAACTCAGCACTATAATATAACCTTGACATTACTCATATAACTTTAGAATAAATTGCTATATCACATAACAATAGAAGAAACCTATAAACAATATACCTTTTTTTTAAACCAGCAGAAACTTCACCTGCTATCTGAGTAACATAAAATTTTACCCTGATATAAAACAATTCAGAGTAGTTATTCTGAAATGATCTGAACACAAGGCATTTCTTGGTCAACCCTTCTGATCTTAACTTGACAGATCACAGATGAATTTCCGAACCGTTCACGAATCCTTTTCCTCCCATGAAGTAGGCCGTTTTCCCTATATCCCAAGCTTTATTTATATGCAGCCACAGTTTTTGTCTGTTCTCTCTGTCCTCTTGGGTTACGTCCTCTGAGAAGCGAAGACCGTTGTTTTGTAGGTAAGAGTTGTTTTTTGCGGTTTTCCAGACTGCATCCCTGTATCTTAGAGAGATAAATCTCATGACAATGCTTCTCGGTTTCATCTGATCTTGTCGAAGTTTTCCCGCCCGGTGCGCGTTCATCCTCCTCCCTGTCCTCTGTCAGCCCTTGGAGCCGCAGGTTCCACCGTCAGCTGTATCGTTCCAGCTCACTAACCCGATTCATGGTTTTCAGAGCAGAATCCTCGTTCCTTTGCACCCTCTTCTCAATGTAAACCACCTTTGCATTTAAGAGTTTAATGTCGCCGCGTACAGAATCCACCATTTTTTCGAAGGTGTCGCTCCTGTTGTTAATAAGATCAGCCAAGTAGCGCACTGCATTGTCTGAGCCAAACCCGGATTCTCTAGTAAAAGTTGGTTTCTTATAGAGTAAAGGCTTACTTGACGTCATGGGCAAGTGCGGGAATTCTTCTTCGAGGCTTGTTTGCTGATTGCAATCCATTTTGTTGTTGGTATAATTGTGGTCGCTAGCTAAGCAGCTAGCCCCCTCCTCATTAGCCATGGAACTGTTAGGACGTTTCTGTACAGAGTTTCTAGGCATGTTAGTCGTGTTCTTTTTGTCTTTCGCTGAGAGTTTGTGTTAATCCTTTTTTTGTAAATTATTTCAACTGCATTTGCTGAGGCTGGCAGCCAATTTGTGCTTTAAATCCAGTTTGATGCCGAGAGCTTGTAATGTTGCGGCTGTTCATTCCGCCATCTTCACCAAGCTTGAACTTTCCAGCGCAGCGAACTGTGAAACTTGCAAGCTTGCGTTTCCGTTCTGACGCATTCGCGTGCGTATGAATGGAAGTCTACGGGGAGAAAAGTGCAGTGTGACCGCAGCTTAAGTTGGGAGTTTGTAGCTGTCTTTGCTGAGTGTTTGCTGGGCTGCGCGTATATCCTCTCCCTCTGATTGTCCTCAGGCGCTGGTGGTTGGTGCTGACGAGGTGAGTCCAGGTTATGGGAAAATACATATAAATACAGGTATGTATATATATATATATATATATATATATATATATAATTATCACGAAGAGAAGGGTGGTTGTTTCAGTTTTCTGATTATAGTTATAGTTCATTTAAGGAGATAAAGTGTTTTTTGAGGATCATATAATGCAAGGGAGCGAGTTGGTGTCCCTTATGCCACCTGTTTCCCTTCATCAGTCAGGTGCAGTGTTGGGGAGAGTTACTTTATAATGTAATGCATTACAATATTGAGTTACTCCCCAAAAAAGTAACTAATTGGGTTACTTAGTTACTTTTTATGGTAAGTAATGCGCTACCTTACATTTAAGTTACTTTTGCATTACATTTCTGACCTGGCTGTGGCTTGATTTCTTTCAGAACTTACAGGTTTTTTTTATTTATTTATTTATTTATTTATTTTTTAAACAGATGAGCTCTGCAATTAACAACACGCTGTATAATCTTCATTTACCTTTAAAAAAAAAAACACATAAAAAATTAATGTAGGATAATGTTATCCTGACCCCATAGCTATACATGCCATACAAACTAATGATAGTTTAAAGCAATGCATTTGCTACTTTTGTACTTTTTGTCTTTTTAAAAAGTAAAATCACTGTTCATTAAGATAATCCTTTTTTCCTTTCTTCCATGTGTTCAAAATAATGAGAATATTTCTATCGCAGAAATGAAAGGCTCTGCTATCTTCCTATCGTCTGTTCCTGCATTCTTTCATTGCTTGCGGGATTCATTGTGACTACCTTTATTTTTTAATTGAGCAATTTATTTTTTTTAAGTGAATTAACTAAACTAAAAACTAACTCGCATTACATTTTTTTAAAAAGTAACTCAAATGATCTTTCGTTTATTAATTTTTCTTTAGCTGAGTCCTTTTATTTAACAGGGGGCACCACAGAATGAACTGCCAACTAATCAACCACATGTTTTTTTCACAGCTGATGCCCTTCCATCTGCAACTCAGCACTGGGAAACACCCATACACTCTCGCATTCACATACATACACTACGGTGTACCATCTTAGCTCATGAATTCACCTATACCGCATGTCCTTGAACTGTGGTGGAAACGGGAGCACCTGGAGGAAAGCCACGCCAACACGAGGAGAACATGCAAACTCCACACAGAAATGCCAACTGACCCAGCTGGAGCTCGAACCAGCTACCTTCTTGCTTTGAGGTGACAGTGCTAACCACTGAGCCACTGTGCTGCCACAACTCAAATAATATTATTTAATTTTTAAAAGTAATGCGTTACTTTACTAGTTACTTAGAAAAGTAATATTATTACGTAACTTATGTTACTTGTAATGCGTTACCCCCAACACTGGTCAGTTGTATGATGCTAAATGGGGTGAATGTGGAAGATGTGTTAATTGTAATAGGAGATTAAAAACATTTAATCTTCTTCACATATAAATAAAGTGGTTGGTGTATTTGTGAAGGAAGACAGTCAAGTGAATTATCTAATAAGCAGCAGAATAGTGGTAAGAATTTATCAATTTAGTTTTTGCCTCTGGTTATTATGGTAACGTTCAGATGCGCCCCATTCATTCAAAACAATGAGACAAAAAGAGACCTATTGTGATATGGGAAGTTGACTAGCTTGATTCAAATAGTTCCTTTAGGATGTATGAATGTTGAATGCGATGATATGCTCCACAGCCATGCCCTCACCACCTACGCCTGCAGTCATGGAACCGATAAATCATCCATCTGAACTTCGTCTTCCTCCACCGGCTTCCTACTCAGGGGAACCTCTGATGTGTCACTCGGCATTACAGCCATCCCAGTTTTCCACAGAGAAATTTCTGCTGTGTCTTGTTCTGTGTTTTAGAAGGACCACGTGGATCTGTCAAACGTGCCTAGTGAGTACCTCGACCTGAAGAGAGTGTTCAGTAAGTCTCGAGGTGCTTCTCTTCCTCCTCATCGTCCCTATGACTGTGCTATAGACTTATTGCCAGGTACGTCTCCGCCTAAAGGCAAATTATACTCGCTTTCTGTTCCAGAGATATTTCTGATTCCCACAAGGCTCTGCAGAGGTTTCTTGGTTTTGCCAATTTTTACCGCCTTTTACTGCCTTAACCTCCCCCAAAACTCCGTTCAGGTGGCCGACCACAGCGCAAGCTGCATTCACCAAATTGAAATCTCGTTTAATTTCCACACCATTTCTCGTAGCTCCTTATCCTTCTCGGCAGTTTGTGGTGGAGGTTGACGCGTCATAGGTGGGGGTGGGTGCCATCCTGTCCCAGCGTTCCTCTTCGGATGGCAAGATGCATCCTTGCGCGTTTTTTTCTCATCGTTTATCCGCCGCTGAACTTAATTATGACATTGGTAACAGGGAGCTGCTGGCTGTCAAACTCGCGTTGGAAAACTAGCATCATCAGTTGGAGGGTTCGGGGGTTCCTTTTATCGTCTGGACTGTTCACAAGAACCTCGAATACATTAAATCCGCCAAACGTTTAAGTTCTAGGCAGGCTTGGTGGGCGTTATTTTTTGGATGTTTTGATTTTACCATTTCTTATCGACCGGTGTCCAAGAACATCAAACCCGACGCGTTATCCCGTCTTTTAGATTTTTCCGACCGCAATTCATCCCTCGAGCCCATTGTTCCACAGAAAATTTGTATTTCTGCTGTAACATGGGAGATCGAGTCTAAGGTTTGCACTGCCTTGGATGGGGTAATGCCCCCGGCCGGATGCCCACCGAGTCGCTTGTTTGTGCCAGAGCAGATTCAGTCTGATGTCATTCGATGGGGACACTCTTCCAAAGTGGCCTGTCATCTAGGGGTGAATCGCACTTTATTTCTGGTTAAACAGAGATTCTGGTGGCCTAGCTATGGCTCTTGATATATGGGAGATTGTATTGGCTTGTTCCGTTTGTGCAGTTTCTAAGACTTCCAATCGCCCTCCCGCTGGGCTCCTTCAGCCGCTGTGAGTGCCATCGAGACCCTGGTCACACATATTGCTAGATTTTTCACAGGACTCCCGCCATCCTGTGGCAATACGGCCGTTTTGACCATAGTGGGCCGGTTTTCAAAGGCTGGTTGCTCTCATTGATCACGTCTTTCACATACATGGCCTCCCGTCGGACAAAGTTTCTGACAGAAGACCTCAGTTTATCTCAAAAATTTGGAGAGAGTTTTGTTGTTTATTGGGGACCACGGTTAGTCTTTCTTCTGGTTTTCATCCTCAGAGTAACAGTCAAACAGAGAGAGCCAACCAAGATCTTGAAAGTATGTTACGATAACTGGTATCTCAGAATCCCTCCTCCTGGAGTCAGCAGCTCTCATGGGTTGAGTACGCACATTACATAACTCATTACCAGTGTCAGCTACTGGTCTATTTCCGTTTGAGTGTAGTCTAGGTTACCAGCTGCCAATTTTTTCCAGTCTGGAATCTGAAGTCGCGATCCCCTCCGCCCATGCCTTTGTCCAGAGGTCCAGACGCACTTGGAACAGGGCCAGACAGACCTTTCTCTAAGTGGGTGTGTGCGCACCAAGGCTAAAACTGATCGCCACCGGTCTAAGCCTCCCGTTTATGTCATCGGTCAAAAAGTGTAGCTTTCATCTAAGAATATTCCTCTCCGCTCCATCTGTAATAAGCTTGCTCCCAAATTTACATCCCGTATTTCATGTTTCTAAATTAAAGCCCGTTTTTCATACGGCCATTAATCCCCACCCACCCCCCCCCCCCCCAGCCCAGCCCAGCCCAGCTGTTGGTACTCAGCTCCACCTATTTAAAAAGCAATGTTTACGTGCTTCATTAGTCACTTCGTTACTCTTGTTCATGATTTCTCGGTGTCTCATCAGGATCCTTGTTGGTCTGGTGCACTTTTAGACTCTCTGTTACCTCCCGATTCTGCTACTTCCTATTCTGACGCTGGACACTGAGCATTTCTTGACTATATATTAAATATCACTTGCATTTGGAAGTGATTTTGCATTTGTGGTATTTCTGAACGTTACAAAGGGTGTCACAGTCAGGTCTTGAAACCAGGTCTCTGGTGTGGAGACTGGTGTGTGAACCACTGAGCCACAGAGGCAGTTGTGTTGGACCCAGACAAAAACACTCCAAGTGGGAATCCAGGGGGGTATTCCAGAAAGCTGGGTTAATTTACCATCTGCTAAACCCTGAACCCTCGGTTGATTAACCCAAAACCTGCTTACCGTGAGTATGTCAGTTCCAAAACAGCTGATGAGAGTTAGTTCAATTAACCTCCTGAAGATAACCGCGGGTTAATGTGCGCGCACGGCGCTTACCTGAAGGCATTTTCAGTAGATCGCCTAAATCACGAGTCACTATAGAAAGTCACGATGAGAAAAAAGGGCAACGCACTTTACAGAGAGGGAGTTGGAGGTTTTAATGCTGGCTTATGAGGAATTAAGGTCGATTATAAAGAAAAAGCAATACACATCTGCATCAACGAAGGAAAGAAATATAAGATAATAGACAAAAAATAATAATGATAAGAGAACATTCATTAGTTTAATAAATAACACATGCCACCCTCCCTTTATTGTAATGAAAAATTAAATGTAGGCTAACTCTAACATCCTTTTTGAGTATGTTGTGTAACCATTCATGCATTTAATTGTCCTGCCATTAATTTCTTAAGGCTACAATAATAATGTGTATTGACTATATAAGGCTTACAGAAATTATTCCTCTGGAGCTAGAAGAACTTTGTCCAAAGTCAAAATTAAACACAGACACATTCTTTTAAAAGGTAATATTTGATTACTGGAGCTGTATTAAACACTCTAGAATATTCTTTCTGTCTGGTTGCTAACAGAAAGAAGGCTGAGGAGAAGTGGTTAATTTATTTGACGATAAACCACACAATCTGTCACAGTTGTAAGTGATTGCTGTCAGGTAAATTTAGATTCTTTTAATGTTTTTTTTGTTTTGCATGCAGACGAAATTTCTTCTGCCTCAACTAACAAACAGTGTAAGAATTTGTCTTCACTTCTTCATATTTGAATTTCACTATTGTATCACAAAACAATCTTTTATTCATTTATTTATTATTTATTTTAATTCTAAAGTAGCTGTATAAGGTCCATCTTCAAAGACAAATAAAGTCACATGAGCATCACCTAAGATGAGAAATGTACAGGGAAAAAATGTTACATGTTGAAAGGTGTGTGTATATAAAGCAATGTAAAAATCTAATCATTCATTTTATTTCAGGAAATAAAGAAATTAACAGTGCTTCAGACCAAACTATTTAATTAATTTGACAAATCGTTTCTCTCAGAACTCTTCCATCTAATTGGTCTGCTTGGGTCACTAAGGGTTCCTCTGGGTCAGGCTGAGTGCAGGGTTGGGTGTCATCATATACAAAAAGGGTATCCTCTGTCCTCCAGCAAGTAACCAATGTAGTGCCCAAATGATTGAGGTGTATAATACAAATATAGTAAATAAAAAAAATAAAAAAACATTGTGTAAATCAAATGTGTCCTGTTGTAATGTGTGTCACAATGAAGACTCCCTGAAAATTCTGGTATCATGTACAGACCCTGGACATTTAGCCTCAATCTAGTGAGGAGGTGGGGTCATCGCATATGAACTATTGTTAGTGGAAGCAGTAATGAGTTTAATAGTTGTAACACCAACAGATTAAGGGCAGAAAATTAAGTTGTTAATATTGAAAAATGTACAAATGTACAAATAATGTTTCATATTATCAGTGTCCTTTATTGACTGATGGAAAGAGGCTGCAATTAATGCATAAAATAGCATTTGGAAACCCTAAAAAAAATGTATCAAGGGTGTGTGTGTGCTGTGTGAATAGATGTATACATAGGAACGACTACATCTTTAAATATGGATATATTTTCATAGAAAAGACAAAGCTGCCACTTCTTATAATATTATATATAGGGTACAGAAAAAAAGGGGGGGTGCAGAGAGCGAGAGGAAGAGAAAAAAACCCTCTATGCGAGATTCGAACTCACTCTGCTGTGAGCACTGTTGTACTTTAGGGGCGCACTGACCACTACACTATTGCCGTGCTCTAACATGTTTGAGTAATGATACTCAGTAGTTTATGGCCGATGAACTGTACAATAGTGTATAAAATAGTTCAATGCCAAGCATACTGTACAGATGGACATGCTATTGTCACATTGTACAGTAAAATACACTGACGCAAAAAACAAAGAGCTGCACTAAGCGGTATGTTAGCCATGGTAAGCGCAGACCTGCGTTGTGATTTGTCACATTTGATTTAAAACGGTTTGTTAAATACATTAATGATTCTTTCAAAAACGACAATGCTCATTCAAATATTTATTTGGTTATGAAAAGAACTATGCACTCATAACCCTCTCACGATGAAAAAACTGTATATCTGTGCTTCTACATCCACCAAAATCTTCATCTAAAGAGCATGCAATGCTCAGTAAACTCTCTGAAACAGACAAACTGGAACATAACCTGCTACAGAGAAGGTTATCTTCAGCGAGTAAGTTGCTATGGCTACCTACCATACCGCAGAAGTTACCTCCTATTTTGGAACCAAATCTGAGGTTATCCACTTACTTACTCTCAAACTTACCTGGGTATGTCACATAACCTGCTTTCTGGAATACCCCCCAGAAAACAAGGATTTATTAAAAAAAGTCAACTTAGATTCTTCTCAAAAAAAAAGTAACAAAACAGACAACTCAGGTTCTTCTCAGAATGAGGTATAAAAAATATTTTAACAGTACAATAAACATACAAAGAAAACTCCACGAGGGGAGAAAACAAACAGACAACAAGGCAGCAAGCAACAGGGTAAACAAAACAGTCTTACTAGACGTAGCTCAGGATATCAAGGGACCGCAAGGTAAGTTCACTGGAGCTGATTTAAAAACCGAGTGAGCAACAGAGAAAAAGTGACAAGGCTGGAACAAGTCACAGGTGATCGAAATAAAGTAAAAAAGAGCACACGAGGAAGAACAAAGGCAGAGGGGAAACACGGGGACCTGGAGGGGAATGGAGACAAAGTGCAGGATGGTGACAAAGGGAGCATTAAAAAGAACAAGACATGGATGCTCCAAGCACATTCTTTTTTTAAACCTTGAAAAGAAACAAGTCAAGCGAAATTTGATGGGCCATCTCTGTCATGTTGATGGGTTGGATACATCAGATCCTACAGAAATGAGGAAACTGTCAGGAGACTTTTTTAAAATAAATTGTGATATTGAATGTACTGAAGATTTACTTAAAGACGTACCTCAGGTCGGTGAAGAACAGAAAAAAAGTTCAGCATGATTTAATTTCATTTCAAGAGTTAACAGATGCTATGAGGCAGCTTTCTAACTAAACGAAGAAACAAAACAATAAACTAAAAAAAAAGAAATACTAAAACTGTTGAAAATATTCTCTGCACCTATCAAGTCAGTAAAGGACCACAGACACATGCATTGCGAAATGCTGAGTTTTTTCTTTTCTTACTTCAATTCGGCTTGTGGTATCAAATTCCATTAAACCAACAGTCCTTAATTTGTACTCGCATTCAACACCTCAGTTTGTCATAGGCATAAATGAAATGTTCCTGAATGAAAGTGAAAGTGCCGTTTAACTGCAGTTAAAGCTGAAAAAATGTAAACATTTCAAAATAAAACACACAAAATTACATGAAATTCCAGAGAAAACGAGAATAGCATGGTGATGCAATAATCGATTTATGAGCTATAACATGTAAAACGGGAGCATAAAAGGTACATAAATATCATATAAATACCTTAATCATATTATTGTCTTAATCAGATTAAGGCAAACAATTCGATTACTGATGTCCATATAAACATAGTCAATGAACTGGCAAAGACATGAGGGAAAAGACCACAATATCAAGGGGGGAAAGAACATGAGGACCATGTGGAGACACTCAGACCAACAAGGACTAGAAGAGGACCAAACAATGGGACCCACATGCGTGATCCAGGCTATTCTTTACAATTACATAATTTATCAGTTTATAAGATATCAGCCTAAATTTGATATCGGACCGACGATGATAACATTAAAGCATTTATCGGCCAATATTGACATGGCCAATAATATATCGTTATATTGTTATAGCATGCTTTTTTGGTTTCACCTTATTTAAAAATGTATATTGGTAAATTTGCTAAAGTAAATTTACTGAATTGTTTATTCCGCATTGTGACAAAAGAAAATGAATAATATAATATACAAAATAATCATATAGTAGCACTGCCACATTTATTTATTTTTATTAAACATACGCTATTGTGAAAATACCTTAAACTAACAAATACATTGAACATTTCTACAAAGCATACCTTATAAAGTCATGCATTTAAATTCTTATAATATACACAAAGCGGAAGTGCAATTAATACATTCACTGATATGTGCAAAAATGTCAAAGACACCATGAAATGTAAGCATTTTGTAAGGTCACTTTAACCCTTGTTTAGTGTAGTCACCTGAATATGACCATTCTCCAAAAAGTGGTTTCAATGGTTAAACCAGCTCATTAACATTAAACATCTTATATATTTACATATTAAAAACGTCAAAAAAACACCATCAAATCTAAACAGAGGATTAAACCGAATTGACAGATGATTCCAAAACAGAAAAAAAATCCTCACTCACAAAAGTATCAAGAGGAACTATGAAGCTGCATCTACTTCAAATGTTTACCATGTGAACATGTTTACAAAGTCGTTGTATTCCAGGCTGAGTAGGTACAATAATCCAAAAGCACAAAAAATGCATTGATAAAGTCTGCCAAGTAACATCAGACTTTATCAAAAGTCCTCTTCTGAGACAGTAGACATTCAGTACAATTGACAGGGATCTTAAGGCTTGTCATGCCGCTGCTTACTGTCTTAAAAATTCCCATCTTTATTGTAGTTGTGTGGGTTTCTAGTGGCCCCGTATGTCTCCATACCATTATTACAATTTACAAAAATACTACTCCTGTTGGGTCACAACATGAATTTTAGAATTATAGAATGGGAATGTTCACATAATTATTGCCATAGAGTAATTAACTTTCCATACTGTAAGAATGCTATGTGGTAAATTGCATATTCACAAAATGTAAGTCATTGTAGCTGGACACCACAGAAATGCTTTAAAATATACAGCATATGGTGACAAAAAACAGGGTTTGTTTCACACAAAACTGACAATTCTGTCATAATTTACTCTCCCTCAATTGTTCTAAAACTTGTTTGTCTTTCTTTCTTCTGTTGAACTCAAAAGAAGAAAGCTGGAAACCTGTAACCATTGACATCCATAGGACTTTCCAGTAACACTTTACAATAACAGCACATACTCTGCTCCTCTCCTGCTCTCGAGGCTATTTTCTCTGGCTCTACTGCTATCAGGCTCTCTTTGATGCCTACTTACTGCTCTTTGTCTCTCTCCCTCCCCCTGTCTCTCTCTTTCATTTAACTTTATTTTACATCAAGCTGGGTACAATTAAAATATGTTTTTATCATTTCATGTTTTATCATTTTATACAGTTACTTGTAACTAATTCAGTTGTAACCGTAGAGAATTATTGTCATTAAAGCATTTCATTTTCAAGTATTTGTGAATTACTTTTGATTTAACATCAACACTTAATTGCTCTATATTGCAATACAATACAGTCACATAATAGCAACGCTCTCCCACATTTTAAGCTATTAATGCTGCCCTTATTTCCGTTTTTGATATAAGACTGCAGAAAGATGGTTTGACTAGAAAAGTACAGTTTTCACCATCATACTCAGGGCCGGATTAAGGGTGTACTCACACTATGTACAGTTGCGTTGAACCGGACCAAAGCACACTTGTCCCCCCTCCCATCTCCCCGGACGGCCCGCACTCACATTACATTCGGGCCTGGGCACGCTTACGTCATCGATGACCAGTGTTGGGGAGTAACGGAATACATGTACCGGCGGTACGTATTTAGAATACTATTCATGAGTAACTGTATTCCGTTACAGTTACTATTTTTAAACAGGGTATTTAGATTACAGTTACTTTCCTAATACCATTGGAATACTTCGGGCGATGCGTGTCTGGCCCATAATAATATTACTAAATTGCCGCCGAAACCATAGAAACAGAAGCTACACTCCCGACTGCAATCACCAGCGTTAACTCAGTGAGACTCACGCAAATGACCCTGTTCTCATGCTCTCACGCCACACCTCCATTTTCTCATGCAGCAAAAAGGACGATCGCAAACAGCGAACAACTGGACAACAACCATGATTTTCAAATAAACTGCTTTTTTTCCGTCATTGTTCGTGAATTCGCTGCTTGATGTTTCGTTTGCGCTTTCAGAGGTTTCATTTACGCTTCTTAAATTTACGTTAGCTTTTCTGACACAAATGTGGGCGGGACATCTTAGCCAAAGTTGGCAGCCCTGGTTAACTTGAGTGTACAAATATGGAGGATTCAGACCAGGGGCTCGAGGGGTTGGAGCCGCAACCGAAGCAACTTTCTAGAAGCAGTAAAGGAAAAAATGCATTCACGTCTTGGAAGTTCAAGCATTTTTTCTCTTTAAAGAATGAAAAGGGTGAGCGAAACCTGACAGTGCAATGCAATGTCTTTTTCTGTGCAGACAGTGAAATACAAAGGGTAAGCAAAATGCATATTATATACATATACTGTTTATTATAGACAGTAATGCTGTCTATGTTTAAGCACTTTTTATCTTTATTATAGAAACAGAAATTGAATTTGTTGACACTTTGATAAATAAACATTATTCAATAAACATAATTATATTGTTTTATTTATTTTTCCCTGTCAGTAATGGGCATTAGAGGCCCTCTGTTTTCCTGCAGAAATTGCTACCAACGCATAGTGTGACATTTAATAGACTTGAAGGCTGTTTTTAAGGGGAAGTATTCCAAGTATTTAGAATACAGTACCAGGATTAAGCACAGTAACGGAATACATTACAAAATACATTTTAAAGCAGGTATTCTGTATTCTGTAACTAAATACATTTACAAAGTATTCTCCCCAACACTGTCGATGACGCGCTGTTCAGTTTAGGAAGAGAATCGCTTTCACTCAGCACAGTGGAGATTTCTTTAGGTATATCGTTTAAGTCATTTGATATGCGGTGACACGCAGTCAAATTTTTCGCCGAACAGATTAGCGACTTTTGACGCTCATGAAGTCCTCGTGCTGCAGGGATTAAGAGGTTTGCTGAAGGTGCAGCTGTCGTGCAGTGAGGGGTTTGCGTCTTTAATAAACTACGACAGTTTGTTCATTGAACAGCACGAATGATTAATTAATCCATATGATACAGTCCCTTAAAAGTCACGTCTCGCTTTCAGTTTCGGGCTCGGGCACGCTTGCACTCACACTGCAAGCGTACCACGCCTGAGCCCAAGTGAACCGTGCTCTGGCCCACCTCTTCCAACCAGGCAAGGGCCGGCCAAGTGAACCGTGCTTGAGCTCAGTTCAGAGCACTCACACTTCTCAAATGATCCGGGAAACGGGCCTGGGCACGGTTCGGATAGGGTAGTGCGAGTACGTCCTAAGAACACATTGGGCCCTGGGGCTATAACAGATTCAAGGCCCCCCTTTTATTTTATTACCGCACAACTAACTAAAACTAACTAAAATATGTATATATTGTTATTTTTGTTATTATTATTAATAATTTACTAATTAATATTATTATTCAAATTTCTACCATTTGATTTATACTTGATTATTACAATTTTTTTCTATTTTATTAAAATAGGCCTGCAAATATACAAAATTAAGTAATGACATAATATGAACTTTAAAGGTCAAACAGGCTGCCAAAATCAGCAAAACAAAAAAAACATTTGCATTACTTCCTAAATTAGTGCTTTATAATAAATGCTTTAAATAAGGGTTTACCTTTAAAAAGTTTCTTAAGAATTTTAGCTGATCATAAATTCCTAATGATATGATATCTTTAAAATCCATGCTTTTATCCAAAATATTGTGATCTTCTGAGTTACACAACTAATTACATAGTGTTGTTTCATTAAAGGGGCAAAATAAACATTCATAAAAAAAGGTTTGCTTTCTAACTGGTTCAGTTAGTCTTACTGTAAAGCATAAACAAGTGTATTTACTTGAGATAGATATACTGTTCTCCGCAACGATGGATATTTTGATAACTGCTTGTGTAGGCCATTTGATTTGTTCGCACACTGTCTCGTTATATTGTGTGATAGAAGGATTGTGCAGGTGTGCGTCAGTTTTCGCGCGGTTATGAGTACATTTAGTTTGATTCCGCCTATTCCAGCTTCTGTTACTACAATTACAAGTGTATCAATGATGAAGGCTTTTGAATTTTACTTTATGTTTTACGACGAGCTTGGTTAGCCTAGCTTTGACTGGACGGTTCTCACAGAAGTGCCGAAATACGGGACTGGCCTGGGAAAATTGGGACATCTGATCACCCTTATGGGTGACTAAGGGTGCTTTCACACCTGTGGATCGATTCTCTTGTTCCAAAGCAGGGATTAAAATTGTTACAATGTTTATTTTTATTCTTGGTGTGGTTCGCTTTCACACAGTAAAGTTTCTAAACGAACCAATGGAGCTTAAACAAGTCACGTGCGAATAAACTCCCCTTACATTGGTCAGAGTTTCACGGTTTATTTTTCAGAGTCCTGCTCAGCTGTCATGCGTCCTTATTTTAATTTATGACGATGAGCAATAAGACATTATAAGCGAAAAGCTGCGCTTTCATTTTGAATGGTGACACCCACAGACGTCGTCACCAAATGTAAATCAGAGGTAAGACTTTCTCATACATAGCCGTTAGCTTATGCATTATAGGCTTTACATTATAAAGAGAAATAACAGATAAACCAAGACTGCATTTCGGTCAATTTTCCTAACGGATAAACAGCTCTCATTAATAGTTCAGCATGCTTTCACTTTCGTATTTTACTTGAAACACACTTTTACCAGTAGGAATGACATCCTGCCTCATAATTAATAATCGGTAAATAAGGTGCCGGAAAGTAAGCCCTGGTACTTTTTTAATACTACAATTCAGAACGAAAAACTGTATTATACTTGTTATAATGTGCAATATTTCATGCATGCAATAAAGTGGAGAAACTATGACGTCACCTTGTAGGCTAATTGGCTGCTAGCATAAAACTGGTTCCCTCGATAAAATCTCTATAAGATTTTCCCATAGGCTTTTCGAAGATTGCAAATAAGAAGATCTGTGTTCAAACACTGTTCATTACACTTACACGTTTTGTCCAGCCGGATAATCCTCACACGAAAATACAACTTTGAGCACTTTTGGATCTTAAATGCAAACGCAAGAACTGAAAAGCTAACATTAGGCTATAAACGGACTACAGCCTTCGGGGCGCTCACCTGTGACGTCAGCACCACCCAGCTACAGACAACTCTTCAAGCTTATTTTTAGAAATATCCATGACAAAGATTTACTCTCTCGGTTTATAATATTATAAACAAATAAATACGAAAAAGCACATAGACCTATGTACCTTTTGGATAGTTTTTTATGGGGGAAATACATTTTGTTTTGCTTTATGGTTGTTGTAAATGTTTTAAAACTGTATGTATAAATGTGCCTACATAAACTCAAAAAAATATTTAACCCCAAGAGTTGAACTTTATGTAATTCAATTGGATGTCAATTTTCCTTCCAATTTAATCACATAAATCCAACGTAAAAATTAACATTAGTTTAAGCGTAACCTCTTCATGTTCAGTTTACATGAACAAATTAAATAAATTTTATGACAACTGCTGTACTCTGTTTTATGCTTGTATAATACTTAACTAAAGTTATTGTTATAATATAATCACCTTTTATGTTCTTAGATATATATTAAATAATTACTCAAAACAGGTTACATTTTCAAATAATTATTGTGTAATTTCTCCATGAGTCCAAAGTAACATCCAAACTGACCCAAAAAGTAAAAAAAGACAAAAAAGCATAACAGCACATACTGCAATGCAGTTCTTAACAAAGAAAGGCAACATATTTCTGGTTATGACTCATATGTGACTCTTTAGTTTTGTGCCTACAAGTAACATAAACAAGGATATAACGTCAATGATTAATTTCACATTTTCAAAGTAATGTTATTGCATAGTATGGCAAACAAAATTCCCTCTCTTTCTAATGTTTGTTTAAAAAAGTAATTAACAATATACTCACAAATGGTACGTTCACGCCACATGTGGATGAAGCATCAATCGCGAGTGATTTACATGTTAAGTCAATGCAAAGATGGGATCAGACATTCTGAGGCATTAATTATGTGAATGAGCATGCACATAGCACAGATTGAGTGTTTCGGGCATTTGACACGCTTAACATGTGATTCACATGAATAGAGTAGAGGAACTATGACGTTAATTTGTATGCAAAACTCAGAAGTGAGTTAGCATTTCCCTGCTAAAAAAGACAGCTTAAACCAGCCTAGGTTGATTGGCTGGTTTTAGCTAGTTGACCAGCCTGGTTTTAGAGGGGTTTTGGTCATTATGGTTTCCAGTTTTTCCAGCCTGGTCTTAGCTGTTCAGGTTGGGAGATGACCAAGTAAAACCAGCCTGACCAGCCTAGCCAGGCTGAAAGCCCAGCCAAAACCAGCTATGTACTTAAACCAGGCTGGCTATCTGGTCATTTTTCAGCCTGACCAGCTAAGACCAGGCTGGACATGGTTTGAAACCAAAACCTCTCTAAAACCAGACTGGTTGACCGGGGAAAACCAGCCAACCATCTTAGGCTGGTTTAAGCAGTTTTTTTCAGGAGAGTTTAGCAGTTCTGGTTCTCTAATCTGGAAGTCAATGTTTTTTTTAAATAGGATTTTGGTTAAATCGCTTAAATAAGGTTTGTGGCTACAACAAACTCAATATACTTCATGTTTTATTCTAGAACATAAAACACATCAGTTACATCTCACTCTTGATTGTTTAAACCGGTTATGCTTCTTTAAAAAGACGGTTACCAACAAGTTGCTAAATGGGACTACAGGCGATGTCGGCACATACAGTAGGTCATCGAACTGAACTGGTCTGGAAAGCAGCCTGCTTACAGCTTGCGTTGGGCATTTGGATTTGTCTGTTATTTGGTTAAGTATTTTCATAAATAATATTTTTAGTTTGTAAAATTGTTCTAATTTGGAATTCATATTGTGTGTAGGTAATGCCTTCACTTAATTTATTTTAATAAATCTGAAGATATTGTCTTTTTCCTGCTCTCAGTAAGGCAATTGTGTGAATACATCTGTTAAAAATATGTAAAGGTTTACTGACATTTTAGCGTTTTACATAAACCGAATGATTTTACGTCTTTTTCTTTTCTTTATGGGCTGCTTTTCGCTGTACTTCATGACAAAAAAAATACTGAATGTGATTCTCTATCTATGATCGGAACTTTATAGACTTGTCCCTCATTTCTGTCGTCTATGAAAAAGAATATGGGATTTGTAATTGACAGCCATGGATTGGTTTTCACTAAGGTAAGCGAGCTGTTTACACACACGATATACTAATTTAAATATGTATTATGATAATATAACGTAGGAACATTTATAAAAACATACAGTACGCGTTTTAAAACTTTTACAACAACTGTAATGTAAAAAATGCATTTCCCTCGGGAAAACTATCCAAAAGGCATGAAGGTTTGTGTACAAATGTGTTGTTTTTTAAGAATTTGTATTTGTTTATAATATATAGTGTGGATTATAATATAATAAACCAAGAGAGTAATTATTTGCCATAAACCATATTTCTAAAAACAAGCTTAAAAAATGGTCGGAAGCAGAGTGGTGCTGACGTAACAAGCGACCGCCCTGAAGTCAGTGTAGTCATTTTATAGCCTTATGTTAGCTTTTCAGTAATTGCGTTTGCATTCGGGAATCAATTTTGAGCAAATAGCGCCATCTATTCATGCAAGCCATAACTGGTGTGTGTCTGCCCCATAAGGCTGTATTTATTTGATCAAATCCACAAAACAGTTTGCAAAAATAATACTTACAAAAATAAATAAATTATTCAAAACTGATCTGTGTATGTGGTTTCTTAGAGGTCTATTTTACATGTTTTCTCTTATTTTAAGCATCTGAAAATACAGTATCACTGTGATGGTGTTTTTATTTCTTCTTTTTTTGCAATAGTGAATTCAGTAAAGAACTTTAATTTGAATATGTCACAGTTGTGCACACTATAAAGTTCCTAAGTTTTTTTCAGATATAGCAATTCCTAATTCTTCTATCTATTGCACTTTGATCTTCTCTAATGTTAGAGAAGATTATGTTTTTATTTTATTTAAAAATCTTTATGATATATTTCTGTTCATCTAAAATAAAATTTTAACGTGTTAACAATTTACAACATAATAATAAAAATGTATGATTCATTTCCATGTAATTACTTATGTAAAAAAGCAGTGGACTCACAGATGCCCAGTGTTAATAGTTCATAATGAGATCCTGATCCTAATAAACAAAATTGACAAAGCTCAGGCTCTGTCGATTAGGCTGATGTAAGAGATTTTGAACATGTTTAGAAGCAACTCACAGGCATTTCAGTTTCACTTTGTTCTTTGTTAATAATATTTGCACTCTACTGTATGCTCATGTCTTTGTATAGAGGTGTGTAACCATATTAGTGTAAAAATGAGTCATGCAATGTTAATGTAATTTATTCTAATAAGAACTGCCAATGTCATGTTCTGAGAAATTCTGAATGCCATGAAAATGAATTTTCTATTATAAAATTTTGTAAATTAGTAGATAAATTAGCAATTTGACATTGAATGTATATTTTTAATTATACATAATGTAACTGTTTGCTGCAAATAAACACAATATGCTTCAGAAAATTACACTGTATCATTTATATAATGTAATGGGAATCAAGTATTCTCTACAGTATCAAAAACAAGTCATTTTAGTGTTGTAAAAGTTAAAAGATTTGAGAAATGTGTAGCAAATGTTGTTATGCTTATTCTCACACTGTAGAACAAGGTCAGTGTATGTGCAAGAATATATTACATCTTACACAACACCAAAGTGACTTACGTTTAGTGATACTGTAGAGAACTTAAATTTAAACACCAAAAAAGTATTGAATTTAAAAACATACATATAAAAAACAAAAAACAATGGTGTCTGACTTACTTCAGTGCTGGGTAGACTGGGGAAGATGATGCTGATAGTAACAAGCAGCAGAGCACTAGCAAGGCAGTTCTCTGCATTACTCCCACTAGAAACACAGTGAATATTATGATTCCTTACTGAATTTATACCTGTATTTAATGTTATTTTATTCATTTATTTATTTACTTGTATGTATAAAATATTCTTCCATGTAACCTACGCAGTCAGTATAATCATTATACTGTATAAGCATGATTACCTTCTAAAATCACATAACTACTTTAGCAAACAAAAAACTAAAAAAAAATGTTATTTGGAAGTGCATTAAAAATTTATTTAATCTTGTACATATTTTCATGTAAATTTATCATGTTACATCATTTTATACAAAAATAAAACATTAACAAAGGAACTAAAAAGCATAAATAGATATCAATAACCTACTGCATAATATGACAAACATTTCTTTTTCTCATTTATTCTCTAAAGAGCTATATGCTTACTGAAGATGAATACGTTGCAGAGAAAGAAGTACATTTACTTTCAAACATAAAATGTTTTTTAACTTTTAAGCTAAATGCTAAAGAAGAAAAATGTTATGATTTACCTTGCATGGTCAAAGATATCTGGTCCAGGTTAGTAAAAAATGTGACAAAGAAACAAGATGTTTCTCTCACTGAGGGTTTGGTTTGGTTTCATTCTCAGCCTCTGCTGTTGGTGAGTGTAGTGAGTTAGGCATTTTGTATTATCTCTCTCAATTTATATACCCCACCCCCTTCCCCCTTTCTTTTTCAAGCCATTTACACAACCTCATTCAATTCTGCAGCTTCATAGAGCTAGTGCACTACATGTTCTGTTTTATTTATTTATTTAATGGTTTAACTTCTTTCTCTGTAACTGGCATAGCCATTATAAAGTGAATTGTTCTTGATGTATATAGTTCTGAAATAAGAGTCTACACCTCGTGTAGCCTACTTTATGGCTAATCAGTTTTTTTAATAACCCAAGCTTTACAAATTAATATCTCTGGGGTCACATAGGAGTTTTTATTTATTTATTTATTTAGATTTGAGATTGTCTGTGATTGATAATCACAAAAAGAATAGCTTTTATAATCTACTGTTTGAAAATACATATATATATATATATATATATATATATATATATATATATTTTTTTTTTTTTTTCCAAACAGTAGATTATAAATACATTAAAAATACAATTAAAATACATATATATATATATATATACATACATACATATATATATATATATATATATATATATATTAGGGGTGTGACGAGATGCCTACTCCATGAGACGAGACGAGATTGGGTTCACAAGAACAAGACGAGACGAGACGAGGCGAGATTTTTACACTATTTTTAAGAAATCCTCAATGATGAAATATATGAATGGAAAATAGTCTTTTATTCAACTGGGAAAAAAAAACTAAATCACAAAACTACTTAGGTAACTACCAGTCGTGGTGGTGGAGTTGCAGCAATCTTTAGTGATATTCTTAATGTTAATCAGAGAAATGGAATTATGTTTAACCCTTTGAGGTATTAGCTCTTAATGTTATGCTACCGGATATTATGCAAAAACCTATGTTATCTCTCGCTATAATCACCATATATAGACCCCCAGGACCCTATGTCAATTTTCTAAAAGAGTTTTCTGATTTTATTTCTGACTTACTAGTTAAAACTGATAAAATACTAATTGTAGGAGACTTTAACATCCACGTAGATGACTCCAATGATACACTAGGGCTCGCCTTTATGGATCTACTACATTCACTTGGGATAAAACAAAATGCTGTTGGTCCAACCCATCGTTTAAAGCATACATTAAATCTAATATTGTCTTATGGAATTGAGGTCTTCGATGTAGACATTATACCACAAAGTGATGATGTTACGGACCACTACCTCTTGCTATATAAGCTGCGTTTACCTGAAATTAGCAGATCTGCACCAATATACCACCCTGGTAGGACTATCGTTCCGTCCACCAAGGATGAATTCATAAATAACTTACCTGATCTTTCTCTATTTCGAAATACACCTGCGAACGCAAATGACCTTGACGTAGTAACCAGCAGTATGGATGCCATCTTTACTAGCACACTTAATACAGTGGCACCCATCAAATTAAAAAAGGCTAGAGAGAATAAAACTGCACCATGGTACAATAATCATACTCGCGCTCTAATAAATAATCAATCATCTTTGGAACAAAATGTTACACCGCAAATTAATAGTGATGACTTCATGAATTTTTTCAGTGATAAAATAGAACGCTTTAGACAGAAAATAGAAGATGTTAAACTTTCTGCACTACCTTATATTCCAGATCCAGTAAACATTCAACTGAATCAAAATAACATACAATGCTTCAAAACCATAAAACAGGAAGAGCTAGATAAAGTTATAAATAGCTCTAAATCAGCTACATGTATGTTAGATCCAATTCCAACAAAATTACTGAAAGAATTGATACCTATTATAGGAGAACCTCTCCTTAACGTTATCAACTCTTCTTTATCTTTAGGCCATGTTCCACCTGGGGGTACTCATCTCGAGGCCCTCAGACTATGCAGTGCCACTGATGCAATCCGAGATCAGCGACGAGATGATCCCAAGGTTTTCTGGACCAGCCCGTATCCTGAGCAGCTGCTGTGGTGGTCATAGTGGAGTGAGAGCATGAAACTGACTCCTGTGATGCTCCAAGGACAGACGAGTCTTCGCTGAGGTCCAGCTTCCTGCGCCTAGACTGCAGCTCTGCACAAGACGTTTGGCCATAGGGGAAATGATCGTGCCCAACTGAGCCTGGTTTCTCTCAAGGTTTTTTAAATCTTCGCTTTCGCCAATTGGTGAAGTTTTTTTCCTCGCCACTGTCGCCACTGGCTTGCATGGTTCGGGATCTGTAGAGCTGCGCATCGATGGATTTGCTATTCAGTGTTTGGACTCTCAGTAGTGATTATTAACCCACACTGAACTGAGCTAAACTGAACTGAACTTAATCTCTGAAAACTGAACTGACTGTTTCAATTCACTATAATCTTCCATGTGAAGCTGCTTTGACACAATCTACATTGTATAAGCGCTATACAAATAAAGATGAATTGAATTGAATGTTCCAAATCCTTACAAGCTAGCTGTTATTAAACCTATTATTAAGAAACCACAACTGGACCCGAGCAACTTAGCTAATTATAGGCCTATTTCAAATCTTCTGTTTATGTCTAAAATACTAGAAAAAGTTGTTTCTACCCAATTATGCTCCTTTCTGCAGACAAACAACATTTTTGAAGTGTTTCAGTCAGGTTTCAGGCCTCATCACAGTACAGAAACCGCATTAGTAAAAAAACAACGATTTACTCTTAGCTGCTGACCACGGGTGCATCTCACTATTAGTTCTACTTGATCTTAGCGCCGCATTTGACACCATTGACCACAATATTCTCATAGACCGCTTAAATTCTACAGATGTCCAAAAACAGGCTCTTGAATGGTTTAGGTCATACCTAGCTAACCGTTACCAATTTGTGAATATTAATGGACAGCTTTCACAAGTCAGGCCAGTAAAGTATGGGGTCCCTCAAGGATCAGTTTTAGGCCCCTTGCTGTTTACAATATACATGCTTCCCCTGGGGAACATTATTAGAAAACACGGGATCAGCTTTCATTGCTATGCAGATGATACTCAGTTATAAATTTCAACTAAACCTAATGAGATGTCTGAACTGTCTAAGCTAACCGAGCGTATCAAAGATGTTAAAGACTGGATGACCAACAATTTTCTTCTCTTAAACTCAGACAAAACAGAATTATTACTTATTGGGCCTAAATCCTGTACACAGCAGTTCTCACAACTGGGCCTGCAACTAGAGGGATACAAAGTTAGCGTTAGCTCTACTATAAAAGATCTGGGTGTCATATTAGACAGCAATTTAACTTTCAAAAACCATATATCCCATGTCACAAAAACTGCTTTCTTTCATCTGAGAAATATTGCTAAATTGTGAAGTATGCTATCCATATCAGATGCAGAAAAGCTAGTTCATGCTTTCATGACTTCTAGGCTGGACTACTGTAATGCTCTGTTTGCTGGTTGCCCAGCATCCTCTATTAACAAACTCCAGCTAGTGCAAAATGCAGCTGCCAGAGTTCTTACCAGATCTAGAAAATATGATCATATCACCCCAATTTTATCCTCCTTACACTGGCTGCCTGTTAAGTTTCGTATTGAATTTAAAATATTACTCCTTACCTATAAAGCTTTAAATAATCTAGCTCCTGTTTATCTAACCAACCTCCTGTCTCGCTACAACCCAACCCGCTCTTTAAGATCTCAAAACTCAGGGCTTCTGGTAGTACCTAGAATATCAAAGTCGAGTAAAGGAGGTCGAGCCTTCTCATTTATGGCCCCTAAACTCTGGAATAGCCTTCCTGATAATGTCTGAGGCTCAGACACACTCTCGCTCTTCAAAACTAGATTAAAGACCTATCTTTTTAGCAAAGCATACACTCAGTGCAGTACATAGCGCCATGAGGCATGATGTGCCCCACACATGATTTTGGTTCTCGTTTACATACACTATGAAATGCAACTACGCTAATTATTCTTCTTATTCTGTATTTCCACCTGGGGGTACTCATCTCGAGGCCCTCAGACTATGCAGTGCCACTGACGCGATCCGAGACCAGCGACGAGATGATCCCAAGGTTTTCTGGACCAGGCCGTATCCTGAGCAGCTGCTGTGGTGGTCATCGTGGAGTGAGAGCATGAGACTGACTCCTGTGATGCTCCAAGGACAGACGAGTCTTCGCTGAGGTCCAGCTTCCTGCGCCTAGACTGCAGCTCTGCACAAGACGTTTGGCCATAGGGGAAATGGTCGTGCCCAACTGAGCCAGGTTTCTCTCGAGGTTTTTTAAATCTTCGCTTTCGCCAATTGGTGAAGTTTTTTTCTCGCCGCTGTCGCCACTGGCTTGCATGGTTCGGGATCTGTAGAGCTGCGCATCGATGGATTTGCCATTCAGTGTTTGGACTCTCAGTAGTGATTATTAACCCACACTGAACTGAGCTAAACTGAACTGAACTTAATCTCTGAAAACTGAACTGACACTGTTTCAATTCACTATAATCTTCCATGTGAAGCTGCTTCGACACAATCTACATTGTATAAGCGCTATACAAATAAAGATGAATTGAATTGAATTAGGTGCTTTCTTTGAATCAACTTGTAATGAATGTTATTTTACTTCTATTTTAATGAATTATACGCAGTAATAGACATGCAAACACTGATAAATATTTTGCTAATAGCCTATGTGAATGGAAAAATCTTTTTATATATAATTTTAAATATTAGCAAAATATTTTCTAATATATGAATGGAAAATAGATTTTTTATCAACTAGAAAAAAAAAAAAAAAAAAAAATCACAAAATACAAAACAATTTAGGTGCTTTTTAAAAACATTGTAATGAATGGTATTTTATTTCTATTTAAATGAATTCTATGTCATAAAGGACATGCAAACACTGCTAAATTTAGCTATAAACTCTACCGACTGGCTTCTCCCCTGTACAATTTCACATGATATATCGAACTTATTTCCACACACTGAAACAAATATATGTAATTTTTTGTATTTCATTTTTAGTTTAATAAATGAGTTTCATTTTCATTTAGCAAGATTTCATTCAGGCCCCGTGACTCACTCTGAGCTACAGGATGGGATCATGCGAATATGAAGGACTGATAGGAGAGTTGTTTTAATGGAGTTTGATACCGCACGCAGAATGGAAAAAAAAAAAATCAGCTTTTCCCGGACAGTATAAACGTGTGTTGCGTGATGATGATGTGACGATGAGTCTTCAGGAGTTCATTCAGTGAGTGTGTGTTTGTTTGCGTGTGCTTAGAGATGTGTGCGTCTGTGGTGCTTTACTGACTCGCTAGGTGAGTAGGTCCTGTCGCAAAATGCGGCTAAAAGTCCTTCAAGGTGTTAATACACGATTACGGCGTTTACATATCTGCACTTCAATAATGCGAATAAAATAGGAATACTCTACGTTGTAATTCCATTTGTGTTTACGACGATTATGCCTTTCAGCATATCTGAAGTGCTATTCCATTGCATGGATACGAACCATAATGTGTGAGGCTGTAGTTGTTGGATGCGGCACCTGCTGAACTCCGGTGAAAAAAAGCGGTTACGTCACACCCGCCCACCCAACCGAGTGACGAGCGCAACTCTGAGGCCAGCCTGGGTTGCCAGGTGTGTGCAAAGCACTTTATTCAGATCAAATCCAATCCTGCCTCCAATCGTCAATGCTAATTTCACCCTCCCGCTCCATCATAACATCACAACTCACGAGACATATTTTAACCTTGACGAGAAATCTCGCCGTGATTTAATCTCGCGAGATCTCGTCGTATGAGATCTTGTCACACCCTTAATATATATATATATATATATATATATATATATATATATATATATATATATATATATATATATATATATATATTAGGGATGCAACAATACGGTTCAATACATACCTTGGTTTTTTAACATGGTTTTCGATTAGGTTCTGATGGCTTGACACGTGTTTTTTTTTTTTGTTTTGTTATTCTATGCTTAGGCAATAGGGACAGAAGGAGAAAAAAATAAAAACGATTTATTGCAATACTCCTTTGTTTTACTTAAAGCCAAGAAAAGTACAGTAGTTCCTAGTGTATTGTATAAAAAAAAATTAACACTGAAATCTCACAGCTGCTGGTAGCCTATGTACAAACATGGGGAAACATAAATTCCTACATTTTGAAAATAAACATGCATGTGAATTTAATAAACATAAATTGACCATTTCATATAAACATATTTGTACTTAAGTAAGTGTAAATAAACCATCCTAATTATCTCGGTGCTGAAAAAAGTGCGAGATGGTAGTCTGTATTGAACCGTGGATGTCGTACCGAACGGTTCAATATTATATTGAGAATTGTGGCATCCCTAATATATATATATATATATATATATATATATATATATATATATATATATATATATATATATATATATATATATATATATATGGGTATGGGGGGTTGCTTGTATTCAAAGTCATTTTTATCATGCTTGACTCTGCAGTCTTCATAAACAAGATAATTATATAATTTAAACTGATTATAACTTAAACTAAGTTATAATTATATAACTTAAACTGAAAATAATCATTTTTTTCGGCTTAGTCCCTTTATTAATCCGGGGTCGCCACAGCGGAATGAACCGCCAACTTATCCAACATATGTTTTACACAGCGGATGCCCTTCCAGCTGCAACCCATCACTGGGAAACATCCATACATTCTCATTCACATACACTACAGACAATTTAGTCTACCCAATTGACTTACACCACATGTTTTTGGACTTGTGGGGGAAACCGGAGCACCCGGAGGAAACCCACACCAACACAGGGAGAACATGCAAACTCCACACAGAAACGCCAACTGACCCAGCCGGGGTTCACACCAGCAACCTTCTTGCTGTGAGGCGAACGTGCTACCCACTGTGCCACCATGCAGCGCATACTCAAAATAATCTTCCTCATTAATTTATTTGACAAGAAACTTTGTATTGTAGGATAACACATTTCTAACGTTCAAGTAGGGCCTACATCAAGGCACATTTTTACATCTGTAAACTTTGAAGTCAATTTTTTTGCCCTCCCATTAATTTAAAATAATGTTTTTCAAGTGATCATTAACAAACCAAGGAAATTTTCACAGTATTTCCTGTATAAAAAAAGAAGTTATAATAATAAATAATAAGTCTTTTTCTTATAGTTTATTTCTTAAATAAAAGCAGTTTTTTAATTTAATACAATTTTAAGGTCAGTATTATTAGCCTCCTTTAAGAAATATTTACTGTATATTTTTGATTGTTTACACAACAAACCAGTTATACAATAACTTGACTAATTATTCTAACTTTCCTAGTTACATAACCTAGTGAAGTCTTTAAATTACACTTTAATCTGAATACATCTCTCTTGCAAAATAACTAGTAAAATATTTTGCACTGACTGTCACCATGGGAAAGATAAAAAAGTAGTTATTAGAAATTAGTTAGTTAAACTATTATGTTAAAAAAACGTGTTGTGAAAAAAATAGTGTGTTGAAGACTCGTATTATGTCAGTACTGACATCTAAAACGAATGAAGGCAAAACTAAACGAGTAGAATATTACTTTCAACATGACTAAAAACTAAATTGGATCAATGTGTTACATCTGTTCTCTGGTACTTGCCGACTTTTTGTAAGTTCAAGACTGCATTTCCTAACGAAAAACTATGTACACTCAATTTCTGATTAATAATATGCAGAGCCGAGGACTTTCTCTATTAAAAGGTTTAAAATCGCTATTGAAAACAAAAGTCTAATATAATTAACAGTGGACATTTTGATAGTGTTTCACAACATGAACATGACTGAAGTTGAATCTTTTTATTACCTGTGTCAATTTGGAGGTTAACTTCTGAATGCGGGAAACTAATGTGCACAGCGCTGTTACAGAGAGAGCGTGCGTGAGAGCGAATGCGCGCGACACCTAGAGCGCGCGAAAGAGGCCCCAGTCATTTCTCCGCAGTTTGCCGCCAATGGCTGATATCACTTCTCCGTGACGTTTTGACACAAAAATATCACGTGGGCCCCCCCGCGGTGCGTGCCCTGCGAGCCCGTCCACTAGGCCACTGTCCCTAACATATAAAGGCTACAAGAGAGAGCAAAGAGATGCACTTACAGATGTGGCTACTGAGAATGCGCGTTACTTCACGCACAGTGCTGCAATTTGTCACGCGTAGTACTGCAGTTGCTTTTCATTATAAAAAAAAAACATTTTTGTGCTTTACGCAATAGCCACCAGGTGGCACAAGGAGCAACCGCTTTTTCAATGACTAAGTTGTAATGCGTGTTTAGATGCATGTATTTGTGTGTGAGACACCGTGCAAAAGAGCGCTCAATTCAGCTCCGACAATGCCTTGAGTGGCTGGGTTTCTTTCTATCTTTATTTTGGAGATAATGAATACATATTTGTATTCACATATGAATACAACAGAAAGAGAAAAATTTACAAACTACGTGTCCACTTTTGAGGGCTCAACACAATTTCATAGATCTAGATAAAATAGCCTAAGCTATATTGAAATCATTTAAAGATATACAAATATTGGATCAAATAAAAACATTAAATAAACCAATATAAAACAAACAAAAGGCGACGCGGTGGTGCAGTAGGTAGCGCTGTCGGCTCACAGCAAGAAGGTCACTGGTTAAAGCCTCGGCTGGGTCAGTCGGCGACCTCAGATTAATAAAGGGACCAAGCCGAAAAGAAAATTAATAAATTAATGAAAACAAACAAAAGCTATAACGATTTAGAAATTCACAGTTTAATATAATATAAATGAATTAAACCGTTTTAAGCCATTTTAAACTTTAATTTTACAAAGGCCTATCTGAAAAAAAAGATTTTAGATATTTTCTAAAAACAATAAACAATGGAGTATATTTTAATTTTATTATGTTATAATATTTATAAAGTATTTGAATACGATGATATTAATCAAATCGTGCAAACAGAGTTGATTCCCCAGATTGAGAGTGCCATTGCGGGCCCGCGTGGTGCCTCTTCCTGGTGGAGTCAGCCTCCAACCAAGACATGTTGGTTATGTGCCTCCCACAGAGTCAGAGCCCACACAGCCGTGAGCCAGGCTGCTTCCACCCTACACGCTATGGCCAACTACCAGCGCTACCATGCGCAGGTGCTGGCCCAGGTGCACGAGGGTGGCCGCTAAGTCCGGTAAACGGACCGCAAATCGCCCCTGAAGCGGGCCATCTGGAGAAGAGGGAGAGGTCTTTCCCCGTTGGGGGGCCAGGCTCTACATCCAACGGCGTTTAAAAAACGCCATCAAACCTCAAAGAAAGAGCATTTTTCCCTTCCCCAGATGTGACAGCCCAAACACTGCAAGTTTGGGACGCTATGCCTTCCAGCTCGCAGGATCGGTGCACTTCGCCAGTGGTTCGCGAGGTGTGGGAGGAAGGTTTCCCTTCTCTCACACTTCCAGCCCCTCCTCCGGAGCCTGGGTGCGCAGTGAGAGTAAGTCTCTCGCCTCCTGCTCTTCCGTGGGACCCCAGCGATCCCCGGATCCGCCCGCCTACTCCGTGCTGCCCCACTGCTGGTACGTCAGCGATCGTAGTGATGAAGCCATTAGCAAGGGCTCTGCCTGCCTGGTCTGTCTCTCCCAACAGAAATAATCACATGTACAAATTATAATATATTTTCATGCCTGACTAGGAGATGGTTTTTGTCAAATCAGATTTGTACACACTGAGTGAGATGTTTCTAATTTGTTAGTGTTTATATGCGATTATGCCTGTATGTTTTAAACTGACTTTTTAGTTAATTGGATATTATTGTTTTAATTTTTACCTGTCCAGGGACTGCAGGTGGAAAATAGCAATTGTGCTACAACCTGGCACAATGCATCTTTCCTCTTTGAGGTTAATGTAATTTTTGTGCATTGTCCCTGCTTAATAAATAAATTCATTCATTCATTCAACGCGAGCCAGCCCTTTGCGGTGGCTCATACGCACAATCAGACTAGGCGATTCAATTCCCGAAACGGCCTCCCAAGTTCACGGGTGTGTATCTCAGCAGTGTCAGCCCTGTGCCTGCCCCTGTCTTGGAAGAGAAGATTGCGGTTCTCCTGGCGAAGGATGCAATCTAACTGGCCCCTCCAGCCGAGATGGAGAGCGGGTTGTACAGCCTGTACTTCATCGTACCCAAAAGAGCGGTGGGCTAAGGCCAATCCAGAATCTATGCGTTTTGAACCGCTGTCTTCACAAGCTGTCGTTCAGAATGCTTATGCAGAAGCGCATCCTCTGGTGCGTTCGCCCTCGGGATTGGTATGCAGCAATAGACCTGAAGGATGCGTACTTAATGTCTCCATACTTCCACGCCACCATCAGTTTCTGCAGTCTGCGTTGAAGGTCGAGCCTGGCAGTACAAATCCTCCCCTTCAGGCTCTCTCTGCCTCCGCGGGTTTTCACCAAGGTAGCGGATGGTGCAGTGCCTCCCCTTCGGCCCGCAGGCATCCACATACTCAATTATCTCAACTGGCTGATTTAGCGCTCAAGGGATCAATTGATTACGCACAGAGATAAAGTGCTTCGGCATCCTCAACCTATTGGGGCTTCAGGTCAACCGAGAAAAGAGCAAGCTCCCCCCTGTGCAGAGCATCTCTTTTCTCGGGTTGGAGCTAGACTCGATCACCATTATGGCGCGCCTCCACCAAGAGCTGATGCTGACCTGTCTGAGAGAGTTCGACAGAGAAACTGTGGTCCCACTGATATTATTCAGAGGCTCCTGGAGCATATGGCATCCGCAGCCACTGTCTCACCACTCGGGTGCTCCATATGAAACCACTTTAGCACCGGGTGACTGTCACTCCACTGTGTCGCCATGCCCTCAGCCTCTGGATGGACTCTGCGTTTCTACAGGCCTGTGTAGTTTCTAGAATAAGTGTCCAGGCATGTAGACTATCACTACCCCTAGCACCGCATCCTGTGCCTTTGTGTGCTTTTACCCACTGGAGTGGGTAGGCGGGTCTGTGACCAGCCCCCCCTGGCTGCAGGACCAGATGGCTGCCACCCTCCTCAGACTATATCTATATCCCCTGTTCCCATCCCCTGTTGCAATGTTATGTCTATGTGTTTATGTGCTTGATTGCTGGGGCCTTTTTTCTCCCTAATCTCACACTGCCTTAATACAAGGGTAATGTGAGGGAGTTTTTTTTCGCCTCTCTCTCCCCATGTATCTATTTCCTCTTTCTAAACTCTACCTCTCTTCGACCTGTCTTCCCCTGAAATGTGATGTTTGTCATATTTCACATGTCGGACAACATCTCTAAGATGCTTTGTTCTGTCTGACTAGTAAGTAAAAATTCACATTTTATCCATATAGACTCTTGTTCGTCCCACTTAAATTACAGTAACACATCTCTAGCTTACCCCATAGAGACTGTGTCTGTTCCTCGTGTTATTAGATCAACAATTAAATGTACTGTGCGCTCTAGGAAAAATCTATTAAGAATAAAAGCTAAAAATCCAATGATGATGATAATACACATGATAATACAAACTTCGTAAAGCTTGGTCTCCTAAACATAAGGTCACTAGCAACTAAAACGCTTATCATAAATGAAATAATAACAGATAACAATCTAAATGCACTCTGTCTTACTGAAACCTGGCTGAAACAAAATGACTATATTATTCTACCCAATTATCCTCCTTTCTGCAGACAAACAACATTTTTGAAATTTCAGTCAGGTTTCAGGCCTCATCACAGTACAGAAACCGCATTAGTAAAAATAACCAACGATTTACTCTTAGCTGCTGACCAAGGGTGCATCTCACTATTTGTTTTACTCGATCTTAGCGCCGCATTTGACACCATCGACCACAATATTCTCATAGACCGCTTAAATTCTACAGGTGTCCAAAAACAGGCTCTTGAATGGTTTAGGTCATACCTAGCTGACCGTTACCAATTTGTGAATATTAATGGACAGCTTTCACAAGTCAGGCCAGTAAAGTACGGGGTCCCTCAAGGATCAGTTTTAGGCCCCTTGCTGTTTACCATATACATGCTTCCCCTGGGGGACATTATTAGAAAACACGAGATCAGCTTTCACTGCTATGCATACGATACTCAATTATACATTTCAACTAAACCTAATGAGATGTCTGAACTGTCTAAGCTAACCGAGTGTATTAAAGATGTTAAAGACTGGATGACCAACAATTTTCTTCTCTTAAACTTAGACAAAACAGAATTATTACTTATTGGGCCTAAATCCTGTACACAGCAGTTCTCACAACTCGACCTGCAACTAGAGGGATACAAAGTTAGTGTTAGCTCTACTATAAAAGATCTGGGTGTCATATTAGACAGCAATTTAACTTTCGAAAATCATTTATCCCATGTCACAAAAACTGCTTTCTTTCATCTGAGAAATATTGCTAAATTG
This sequence comes from Danio kyathit, assembly GCA_903798195.1. Lineage (NCBI taxonomy): Eukaryota > Metazoa > Chordata > Actinopteri > Cypriniformes > Danionidae > Danio > Danio kyathit. Next base: position 12,282,993 of record LR812529.1, on the reverse strand, counting down.
CGAAGTATGCTATCCATATCAGATGCAGAAAAGCTAGTTCATGCTTTCATGACTTCTAGGCGAGACTACTGTAATGCTCTGTTTGCTGGTTGCCCAGCATCCTCTATTAACAAACTTCAGCTAGTGCAAAATGCAGCTGCCAGAGATCTTACCAGATCTAGAAAATATGATCATATCACCCCAATTTTATCCTCCTTACACTGGCTGCCTGTTAAGTTTCCTATTGAATTTAAAAAATTACTCCTTACCTATAAAGCTTTAAATAATCTACACTGTAAAAAATTGCTGTTAAAAAACGGTCAGATTCATTCATTCATTCATTTTCTTGTCGGCTATGTCCCTTGCGGGTTGCCACAGCGGAATGAACCGCCAACTTATCCAGCACGATTTTACGCAGCGGATGCCCTTCCAGCCGCAACCCATCTCTGGGAACTTCCACACACACATTCACACTCATACACTATGGACAATTTAGCTTACCCAATTCACCTGTACTGCATGTCTTTGGACTGTGGGGGAAACCGGAGCACCCGGAGGAAACCCACGCGAACCCAGGGAGAACATGCAAACTCCACACAGAAACGCCAACTGACCCAGCCCAGCCGAGGTTCGAACCTACGACCCAGCGACGTTCTTGCTGTGAGGCAACAGCACTACCTACTGCGCCACTGGGTTGCCCGGTCAGATTCAACAGTAAAATAATGTTTTTTCACTAAAACAGAAATATGCTGTTAAAAACAGTGCATTCTGGGTAATATTTTTGTTTTCGAGAAAGTAACCAACAGCAGAAAACTAATGCTGCGTCCCAATTTGCATACTTATACTACGACCTAAAAGTATGTACTTTTTTTGTGGAGGAAAAATATATACTTTTGAGTGAGTAACAGAAAAGTATGCAAGCTTTGGGACATACTACTTCCTCGTTACACAGATCGTTGTGTTGCTTAGTTAAGAGCCCTGTCAATCATCCACATTTCTGTCGTATTTAATTTCCTACCTTATTGGAGAAGCAGCAGCAGGATAATCTCTCATTCATGATTCTTTCATGCAGAGAAATCTCCTCAGGTCTTTGGATAATTCTGCATTCAGACGGTAATGTCCAAACACGTCTTTATATAAGTTCAGTAGTGTTGTTGCAGATGAAATATAACACAGACAACTGTATTTAAATATTCTCTAGTGGGCTAGATATTAATTAACAGTCATACAAACATCTTTACCGAAGCCTCTCTGCTTGACGGTTGGTCTCGCGCGTCCATCATGTTTGTAGTTTGTTTACACTTTTCACCCACGTTTTGTAGTTCTAATCGAATTCACGTCCAACGCGCAATGTACTGTGGGCAATATCAGCGGTTAGAGTATGGACGCTTCTACACTTAAAATTTTGACCGGAAATAGTAAACCATCCGGGAGTTTTTGGCATACTCTTTTCAACATACTACGATTTGGGACATACTAATTCTACTTTCACATACTATTTAGGACGGATAGTATGCGGATTGGGACGCAGCATGTGAGTTAACAGAGCTCAGATTCAACGTTTCAAGTCTGTGTTTGAAATCCCACTTTGTGCCCTCATTCACTATTTCATACACTAGTTCACTAATATAGTTCACCTGACAGAGAACACTATTGAGTGAATTCAGACACTGATGAACACCTGCTGTAATAATCACAATCACTGAAGGAAAAAGAAACAAGAAACACAAAGAGCGACTTCAGTTACAACATTAAATAAAATCAAGTAAAATAAAACACCTTCAGTCTCAGCAGAGGATCATTAAACAACTCCACAAACAGCAGCAGATTCACTTATTACTGACCGCTTTGACTTCCATACCATTCATATTGAGAACCAACAGAAATTTAGGTTTTTTTTTGTGTGTGTGTGTCACCGTAATGGAGTGAGGGGCTGGTTTAGTTGGGCTCTTCACCCTTGAAATCATTATTTCAGACTCTCCAGCTGCTTTAATACAGAGTTTATAAAACACTTTTATTGTAGCACTAAAGTCAATAGATAAATCTAATTGTCTCAAATAGGTTCTGATAAATGTTTTGATAAAGGTCTGGATGATGGGCCGAATGCAATAGTTTTTATGCATAGTTGCAGATATTAATTTATTAATGAGAAGTGGAAACAGAAGAGATGCCTAATTCTTTTACAGAGTTAAGAAATAAAATACAAAAACAGTTAAGTTAAGATGAAGTCACACTTAGACCTCTAGAATCAGACCTTGTACCTCAACAATGGTAACAATTGACTCTATGCACGACTTTTTCCGCGTTTGCGGTTAGCCCGCATGACAACTTCCGGTGCAGCACGGCGATCGCTTTAAGCGGATGGCGCAGGTGAGGATCATAGATTACACTTTAAAATTGAATTAATCATGAGACAGAGAGCTGTCACACCAAGCAGCAAAGAAGAGAAGAGGTTCAAATTCTACATTTCGAGTTACATTCATCATTTTGAGGGTGAGTATCATGCTATATATACGAATAGCAATTGAACACTAGCCGTGTCCGTTTCTCACAGTTCATATCGATTTTTATGTTATATGAACTAGTAGGAGTTATTAACTATAGGTTAGTTTCCAGGTTTCCTGTAAGGATGGAGTGACAGGAGAGATCAGCATGACGTGTTTCAGGTCGATGATGAAGTCAGAGAGGCTGCATAGTTTGAAAGGGAGGTTATTTATTCTCAGGATGACATGATGATCCAGCTTATCTACAAAGACATCAAAATGTTTCAGAAGAAGCTGACCATTTCTTTCTTTTCATCTTTCTTTTTTACTTTTACCTGTCAAAGTGACTACAGATCTGAACAAACACAATCACACAACTTCATATTTAACAATTGTTTAATGTTGTATTTTTACACTTTGCTGTAGGGGAAATGTTTAACATTTTGTCAAATTATTTATACTGCAGTGAAAATGTCTAAAGTTATGTTTTTACATTACTGCTGTGCAAATGTCTAGTTACTTATATTTACATATTTCAGGGTTTTTCCTTGTTTAAAATAAGTTGGAGGTGGTATCCCATTCATTACATTTTTGTGACTTGAAATAAATGCAATTTGCATTATTCTTGTAATCTTATATTAAAAACATTATATTTTTTTTTAAAAGGCTAACATTAAATGTAATTAAATACAACCAGTGCTTGAGCATCACTTGGAGTCTGACAGTAGTTGCCTGCCTGATTTTTTTCAAAAGACAGAGGTGGTACATTTGATGGAGGTAAGCACTGCATAATTCCCTATGCACAAAAACCCCTGCTTATTTACACATGCAGTGCAAGTATCTAAAGTTAATTATATTGTTCTATAATATATGTTTAAATGATTATGTTGAAAATGAATGTTTATTATATTGACAACTTTATATTCCTGCAGTGCAGGCAACAACATATAAATTATGTACAGTGTGTGTTTATATAATTTTTTTACATAAATAAATTTACGTTCATCATCTACTCTTTAATCTTTAGCTCAAGCTTTGACTAATGGGCAGAAGGCAAGCCATTGTATAAATCTGGTTGATGCTCGCTGTAATAGAAAGAGATGATGATCGTCTAGCTTGTGTTGCTTCATGCTGCGGATGAGACACTCTGTGTGGACCCTCAGCCGTGCGATGGACGGTGTCTCCCTCACACTTGCTCTTACTCTGGACACAATACTCTGGATGTTGTAGGATGCAAGTTGTGAACCTAAATCAGATGTAATGCATGTAGATGTATAAATCAGAAAGAAATGTATTAGAAATTTTCATATAAATACTTGTGCTTAACACATTTTGTCTATTACATGACACTAGAATGTTTAGAGTGTGTGTGCGTGTATATGTGTGTGTGTGTGTGTGTGTGTGTATATATACATTCCACCTCTTCACGGAGTCTGTCAGCCTGATCTGGTGTATTAATCATCTGCAGTTGGTTGTGGAACTGAACAATAATGATGTTGCAGATGCTGGGCATCCACTGGCACATGATTCTCATTCATTTAGGTGTAAATCTCCCTTTTTTTGCTATGCTTCGATGCATTTAGGTCTTGCCGCTATTAGATTTCGCTGTAGAACGCGCTATGCGTAAATCGAGACACTGGCTAATATTATACCGGAAATACGTCAGCAGAGTTCGTGCATAGGGTCACTTAAAATGTTTCATGCCGCAATGCATGCTGGGTGTGGCACAGTACAAATATACCAGCATGCATTGGGGCATGAATAAATGATGCAGTATAATGGTCTTAAAGTTTTCTTTATTTGCGTTTGATTCTGCTGTTGTTTATGTTTAGACTTTCAGCAGCCAGTTTGTGAGTTAAACTGTTAGTTTTGTTAGTTGTCACCGTTGTTGAGGTTCATACGCTGATTATTGATGTCTCATTGAGTGCAACTTACACCATAGAACACAGTGTTTTTGTCCAAAATATTCTTAAAAACGTCCAGAATTCAATCCTACATACAGGCATGTTATATTACATTTAACAATAGATTAAACATTGGATAAAAGCAGTAAATTATATTATATTAAATTAGAACAGGTTCTGCCTCATTAAAAACAATATGAACTTATCTAGATTAAACTTTTAAAGATTGAACTTATCAGATCTTATTTAGCTTTTTGGCTTGCTTGCCATATCGAAAGAGCTTTTTAAACAAAGTTCTTAACAACTGCAGCAGCCAAAATAAATTAATGTTAAAATTGTCAGGGCTAAGAGCCCAACTAAAGCAAACTCTGATCTCCATAATGTTGAAGTAAAATGTTAACCTTTATCTCAAGAAGAACTTTAGTAGATGTTATACAAAAATAAATGTTTTAATAATAAGTGTAGCTGGTGATGATGTTTGTGGAGTTGTTTAATCACCTGCTGATCATTTTAATGATTTAATCATTTGTTGACCTTCAGGTTATTTCATTTCAAAGCTGTGACTGAAGTTGTAGTTTTTTGTTACTTTATGTTCTGTTCTTGTTTTTTCCCTTCAGTATTTCTTCATTTTTTTATCGCTAATCCTCAATTATCATTTAATTAGTCATTTAATTAATTCATTTACTTCAGCTTTGCTCCATGTTTCTTCAACACTCAGTAGTGTGGACACTTGGAAGTGTTCAATTAAAACTGAGGTATTTGCTCTGGGGTTTAAAGGGTTAAAGGTGTGAGAGGTAAAAACACAGTGTAAAAATGTATTTTAACAGTAATATACTGTTATTTTAAACTACGGAAGTAGACTGTAAAAAAACAGTAGATTGCTGGCAACCACAGCTGCCAGTAGTTTACCGTTAAATCAAGGAAAAAACAGTATATTACTGTAAAACCTGAAGCAAATTTCTTCTGTGTGTCACCGTTGTGGAGGAGAGTAGAGCCAGTGTTTGAGTCAAAGATGAACAATGAAACACTGATGTTATTCTGCTTGTTTTTTTTACTTAAAGACAGCGGCTGTTTAGTTGCTGATGCAGTAAGAATCTCTGTGTTAATTCCAGCTTTACATGTATGTGTGCTGCTGTGAAATGTAAGACATTTGGGTTAAAAGGAACTTTTCAAATTAACTAAAATAGGTTATCATTATAAGTATGCTTCTAAGCATATATAGCACATTACTTCATAAACTCATACAGCAGTTGGCCAATTTGAGGCAGTCGCTTTTAATGAACAAAATGAGTTCACTTTAGTATTGTGTATATCAATGTAGTCCATGTATTTTTACAGCAACATACTGTAAAATAACAGTACATTGCTGGCAACTGCAGCTGCCAGTAACTTACTGTTTTTTTAACGGGACAATTTTTAACAGTGTAGCACAACAATTGGGCCTAGAAAATCTCATGATATTGAGTGCATGATATTTTTGGCACGTCCCACTGGTACAGTGTGAAGAAGCAATGATGGTCATTGATCCACCCCAATGCTTCACTCTGGGCGTGCAACAGTCTGGGTGATACGCTTCTCTGGGGCTTCTTCACACTGTACCAGCGGGACGTGCCAAAAATGTGTTCTCTTTTTAACTCTGACAGGCAGTGCTGTAAAGTAACCAATTACAAATACTCAAATTACTGTAATTGAGTAGTTTTTCTTAGGAATTGTAATTTACTGAGTAGTTTTAAAAATGTGTACTTTTACTTTTCCTTGAGTACATTTTTAGTGCAGTATCTGTACTTTTACTCCACTACGTTCCTTCAACCTGCAGTCACTACTTTATTATTCTTGTCCATGGGGATTAGAAAAATCAGTTCTGAGATTCCTGTCCAATTAAATCGCACATACCGTAGAAGGTAAATTGCATCATAATGAACTACCTCAAGGCGTGTGAACTTTATAATTGCAGGAAACTGTTTGGAGGTATTAAAAGTGTCCATGAAGATGTTCAAAATCTTTACACGCATTGACCCAGAGACTGTTTAGATGCATGTCACTGATGAGAAGATGACGGATGTTTACTGTATGATGACCGAAATGGCCTTAAACACCCAGCAGGCACAGGACGTAAACATGACGTCTGATTGACGTTAAACCCTAATGTCATTGGGTCTTTGCATTTTGTTTGGAAATGAAAATCGGGTTGACGTCAGAACTCAACGTCAGGCCAATGTTAATGTCCAACCTAAAACCAACCAAATATCAATGTCTAATGATGTTACAGCTTGACGTTGTGTGATAGTTACCCCTATGACATCTATCAGACGTTAGATTTTGGTTGCCGTACCTGATAAATAAATAACAGTATTTGACGTCCATGACGTTGGTTTAAGATATTGGCTCAATGCTCGTCACTTTCTAACAACCTAAAATCAACCAAATATCAATGTCATTTGACATCATTATTGGACATCAAAATAATGTTGTCCTTAGCTGCTGGCTTGACAATTAATTTTGGTCACCTGACATTACAACCTAAATCTAACCTTATATTAATGTCTTATGATGTTGTGTGTCTGCTGGACAATAACTAAATGTACTACAGAATGTTACGTTTACACACACATGCACAAATTACATGTAAACATATCAGCTTTTGACAGCATAATACTCACTACTCTTGAGTACTTTTAAAAGGGCTACTTTTTACTTATACTTTGAGTAATATTTACAACAGATACTTTTGCTATACTTGCACTACATTTTTAGCCAAGTAATGGTACTTTTACTTGAGTATGACTTTTCAGTACTCTTTCCAACACTGCTGACATGTCCCCATATGACATAATGTTGTGTGCATTGCAATATTTTATGCAACACTGTGCTATTACTCTACGCTAGTTAAAACTCCACACTCTGATTTTACTAGTGGAATGTACAATCAATGGAGATTGCCCAAGGGTGCTCAAAAATAACCATAAATCCTCCATCACTAAATTGGCCAGTGTTTCAGTTTCATTGTCTAACCCCTGTACTTTCGCAATCCATATTAATTGTGCTTTGTAACCATAAAAATCATAGAAATGACAGAAAAAAATTAAGATGGCTTCACCGATTAGCTTTGAATTGATAGTAAGATTGCATGTTTACGAAATAGGACCTCTTGAAGGTACAGCAAGTTTGGACGTAGAATAAATATATTACCTTATTAAGCAATATTTACCTAATGAAAATTATGAAAATTTTAATTCCCTGAACATGTGCTCTGATGTCACCATTCATTTTCATAGAAACCACCTAAAAATCTATCACACAAATTTTGTAAAGGAACATTACAGTGTTGTAGTAGAAATTACACCGATACTGTGTGACAGCACTTTTTTTTTTTGTATTAAAATGAATATTGATTGTAGTCTCACAATAAATACTATAAAATATTTAAATTATTTCACTAGTGCTTAATTAATATAAATACCTGATAAATAATATTTTTACATTTTTATTTTCATTGTTGAAGTTTAAAAGTCTGGGTGTGCGACAAGGGGAAAACAGTGCGATTTCGATGATGCGAAAGTCTCTCACTGAGTTGAGTTGGAGCATGGGATAAAATGAGTGTTGTAGACTATCGGTGTAGAGCATAGACTGTGGTCAAAGAGCTTAGAATGGGCTATATGCACGGCGGCCGCGGGACAACTTCCGCCGATCGTACAGTACTGTGCTACAACAGGAGCGCTACTGATCAAAACAGCTAACGTTTTGGAGAGCTGTCTTAACGTTTTATGCCATTATAGCCCGCTTATATATGCTTATGTCAGCTACATAAATATGACATCTAAACGTTTGAAAGTGTCATTTCAAAGACGTGAGAACAGTACTTCTAGCTACCACTGCCGTGTTCAGCAATACACAGCGTTAAAAATTTAACTCTTACCTCAGTTTCCACACATTTCCAAAAGACAAAGTCGTGCAGAAGAGGTGGGTTGTTAATACTCGACGTGAGAATTTTACAGTAACAGAAAAAGACAAGAGCGTAGCTGACATTTCCATTATAGCAACCTGATTGAGGCTCGAGTGTCAACCGGATGCAGACATTTAAAAAAGGGAGCTTTAATGGCAAATAATAGTTTAGTTTCATTGCCTTTAAAGTGAAAACAAAAAAAAACAAAACATTAATGTATATATAAACACTTCTTAAGCTACTTTCTAATTGCACTTGTTTTTATTCAGAATAAAGACCTTAATTCACTGTACATATTAAATATTATTCACTGTATATAATTTGAAATTAAATTGTCAAAAAAATGTAACATTTTGAAAAAATATTTTATTCAGATGAACAGAAACAATAACATTGAATCTCAGCACGGTGCCTCTTCTGTAACTTGTGCATAGAGAGGTATTTGGGCAGATATGCATTTAAAAATAAATAAACAAATTACCCCTCTGTTTCATGGAACTTAACATGTAATCGATCCATTCCAAACCATTGTTCATGGTTTATGCAACGTCTGTTCCGTTTGGGTGCGGGAGGGACAACAGACATTACACATTCAGAGTAATGGGCTGTGTGGAAAAGCAAGGCAACCAAATGTTTGCATATCCCACTCTCAGCCACACAAGAGTTCATTTTCCCTCTTGGTGCGGTTCGTTTGGGCAGGTGAGAACGTAGCAATCGCACTCGAGTGCGCACCAAAAGTGCTCCAAAAAAGCGTACCGAGACCTGCTTGAAGAGGTGGTCTCGGTACGCTTTCAAACGAACACTGGAGCGGTTTGTTTGTGGTGAGAACGTGATCCAAACTAAAACAGACCCAACCGCAAAAAGTACTGCGCCTTTTTGGACTAATCCAGCTGCCATAGTGCGATGCGCTGTCTATCTTATGGGGTTTGGAGGAAAAATATTTGTTGACAGCGCATAACAACATATTGTTAGTATGAATTAGCATGTTGCTAGTATGATTAGTATGTTTCTGGTATGGATTGGTATATTGTTAGTATGAGTCGGTGTGTTATTGGTATGTTCAATGTAAAGTCAATGGCAGTTTTTTTTTTTTTTTGGAAGTCTATGGGACAGTTGCTAGGGTGGCGTAAGTGGTTGCTAGGGTGTGGCTAGTAAGTTAAACGGTCATCGGTGATTGGCAGATTGGTAGTCTGAGTTAAATGAGCCCAACATTAAGTCATACAACATTATATATTATACATTATAACATTATATATATGTTACGTTTTCATGTAAACTTTAGAACTGCTTTGGCAATACATTTGTAACATTTGTCATGCCAATGAGAGAGAGAGAGAGAGAGAGAGAGAGAGAGAGAGAGAGAGAGACCCATATATATCTATGGTTTCATGAAGCTTCGCTTTGCCCACCACTAGCGGAAGTAATGCGTGCATATAGCGTATTCTAAGCTCTTTGCTGTGGTGTAGAGTCCCTGGCTGCATAGATATATACATTAGATGTCGCCTACCCTACTGTTGTCTATTAGATAGAATGCGTCAATAGAGCCGCCATTTTAGTACAGGGTAGCGCTCCTTTGAAATGAATGCAGGACCATGGTGAAGTGGAGGACTGTGGCCATTCAAAGCCAGAGAAATACACATATATGATCGGGAATATTCCCCGGTGGTCCGTATGCAAATATTTTTTAAATTACGAAATATTATAATTTTACATCACTTTTCTACATTGATGGATGTGACCGCATGGGCATTCCTGACAAAGAGTGAGTGTTTGTGTGCATGGAAATGCATTACCCTCCTTCCCTGTTTAATTTGATCTAATCCATGTCCTGAAACACCCCCTTCTCCTGCTTTCACTTCTCATTCTGACGGAGGGAGCGATTCGTTTGTGAATGAATCTCCGTTATGAACGACTCGTTCACTTAGCCGACAATAATACAAGTTTCTAGCAGCGCAGCGTCTTGTCATATTTCATAACATTGTTTGCTTATTTTATTCAACAAAACTAGCATAAGCTTAGAATTTAGTGCAAGTTGGTACTACTTTGCCTTTCGGTCACTGCAGTAAGAGACTGTATTATCATCAATAACATTACTTGTTAAGCACAAAAGTTCATAACATACAAAATCATAAAAAACGAAATCTTACCTATGAGATGTGATGACTTTGTGCTTTGTTTTCTTTGTTTGCTCGTTACTACATCCGTACACAGCGCAAAAGTCCAGCATCTTCACATTGGCACACAGTCTTGACTAGTGCAGTTGAATGACGTTTGTCCTAGGAGCACTGTACAAATTGGCGGCGCTATTGACGCATGCTCAGGGTGCCTAAGTGATATCTAGTGTATATATCTATGGAGTCCCTGGATCAGGTTAACGTTACAGGTAGGTGGCGATATTGCACGAGATCGAGTGCGAGCAGCGAGCAGCCAAAAACGGAAGAAGAAGAATAGGTGAAAGAGGAAAGCAACCTGACTGAGAAATGAACAGAAGTAGTACTTTCAAACTCTTTAGATGCATCTTTAGAAAATGTTTGTCTCTACGAATTTATAGAGACTTATATTACCGATATTATTGCACTGAGTCCAGTTCTCCCGGTACCGGTCTGAGCAGAATGATGCAGCTAAAAAGTAAACTAACATTTGGTCCCAGTTTTCAGGACTTCATCAAGAGTTCTGATCAAAGCGATTTTGACGGCAGTGAGGAATATGAGGAGCACTATATTCCTAAATACAAGTCAGACCATTCACGGAAAGGTCAGAATTTTTTTTTTTCTATGGATATACATGGTGGTACTGTCTAATGGAACTCATTTTATTTATTGTCAAACGAAATAATTTATAAAACTACACCAATACCAAATATTTTTTATTAATTTTTTTATTTATTTTTGGTTTGCATTATGTCTGACAACTAAATCAGTATATTGTTATATAAAAAATAAGGTGTCGTGTATGTATGCATAATATGTTTGTTAGCATGTTATTTTTATTAGTAGAAAATGACATTAATCAATATTAGGGATTATGTGTATTTTACATTACACTAAACTCTAAATTAGGGCTGCATGAGATTGGAAAAATGTAACATTGCAATATTTTGTTATCCTGTGCTGTGATATATATTTCGATATGAATACAATTTCACCAGATGACCTAAATATTTATGTTTATCGAATATTTTTATCAAGAATTGATAGCTTTAAGTTGATTAGAATGATTTTGTAGTAGGAGTGCATCAACATAAAATTTAAAGCAACCTACAAGCATAGATACATACCATAAAGAAAAAAATATACAGTTGAAATAAACAGTGTTCTAATGTTTTCCAGGTCTAACAGTATTCAGGTACAGTAATTGAATAAAAAAAAAACATGATTAAAGTTTACAAACAGTAAAGGTTCTTATTCCAGAATGCTTTTAAAATCCTCATTATAGTCACAGACCTCAGAAATACATGCAAATGATAAATTATAAAACAAACTCAACATTGCATATCCAGCGATGTGACTATTGCGAATGATCACGTTGCCATATTGATGCTGAAACGATATATTGTGCAGTCCTAGTCTAAATACTTTTTTGGTTTGCAGTATATGATTCAAATGTTGACTTGTGAAATGTCTTGCAGTATATTTTGAAACATATGGCTGTCAGATGAATACCAATGACACTGAAATTGCTTGGTCCATTCTACAAAAAGCAGGATACTCAAGGACGCATGAGCTACAAAAGGTACTTTTCTCAGCAAACATTACTATTGTTTCTGCATATATATATACCCATGGTGATATTAATTAATGACCTGTGTTGCAAGGGCTGTAATGGAGTAGGAATAGCATAAAGTGGCACAAATCTAACCATTACAAAGTCAACAATCTTAAATTGGATTATTTAGTGCTGCTTAACATTGAATGTTCAAAAAAGAGTAATAACACAGTTTTGCTTAAACTATTGCAATGCACACAATATTATGGGTCACATATCAGTTCAAAAGCGGACAAATTGTTGGTACGCATCTCACTGGTGCATCTGTGTTCAAGAGAGCAATTCTTTCTGATGTATCAAGTGTAGTGTTGTCATGATACTGGAACTCAACAGCACTCAATTGTTAGGGAGAAATTGGCTTTTTTAAAATTTCAGTACCGATTGGTATGGAAATTCAGTATTGTGACAACACTAATCAAGAGCCATGGTGTCCAGAGTGAAGTCAGCATACCACTAAGTAGGACTAACCACATCCAAAAGAGTTAATGTGGACAAAAGAGGAAGCTGTCTAAAAGTGATATCTAGGTGCTAGGGGTGTAACGGATCATGCTCTTGATGCTCAAAAATGAAAGTTGTAGGCAGCAATTACATTATTTAACCAGCCATCAAAAATATGCCGTATAATTATTAAAAAATGATACATCTAGCAAACATGAAGTTTTATGAGTGAATAACTTATTGAAAATGAGACTAAAAATAAATATGGGTTGTACAAACTATAATGTTAGATTTATACATTTAGAGTTATCAGCAACAGTAGTAGTAACTGAATTTTCACAGTACTAATCATTTTACTATTTATTTTTTTTATTCAGCTGATTATTTCTTAATTTTTTTGTAAATAAAGTTACAGGTTCTAAGTTCTGTTTGTTAAAACCAAAATTTCTTGCAATACTGTTTTTGTAAAAAAATGAAGGGCAAATTATATTTATCTCCTCCCCTTTTTGGCTCATCTGAAAAATGGTCCGATCCATGACCAAAAGACCATAATGTGATTATGCATGGATTGTATGCAAAAAAACGTAAAACCACTGCTGCCCAACTTACTGTTGAATTAAATGTGCACCTCAGCTGTCGTGACTCGGGAGCTTCACAGGGTCAATATACAATGTGAAACATGTACAGTATTGTTCTCTGATAAGTCCACCTTCACTGTCTTTCTCACATTCGAGAGAGTTATGGTGTGGAAAAGCCCCAAAGACGCGTACCACCTAAACTGTTGCATGCCCAGAGTGAAGCATGGGGGTGGATCAGTGATGGTTTGGGCTGCAATATCATGGAATTCTCTAGACCCAATACTTGTGCTAGATGGGTGCATCCCTGCCAAGGACTACCCAGTAGGGCTGGGCAATATTGCAAAAAAATTTAGGGCTCGGCGATAATTATCACGATATATATTTTTTCGATAAAACGATAAAGACAGTTCGATAAAATTTACGCACTATGCGTAAAGCTGCGCAGGCATTTTGCAGCCTGCCCTTCCGGGTGCCGCACGCAGTACAAGTTTACAGCCATACAGTGTTAGTTACACTTGGAGGAGTAAGAAAAAAATAAGGTAAAAAATGTTACAGTCACAGACATTGTTGACTAGAAACATCACTAGACTTTAGTAGTCTGGAGCTACTTAGTCTTTTGCAATCCGACACAAAACAGCAACGTGAAAAGCAAACTGCAGACGACTTGTCATCAAAAGCAGGCATTACCACAAACCTGTTTCATAGTTTAAAACAATACCACCCTTATGAAGATGCTAATAAAATTACAGACCCAAACAAGTGTTGGTAAACCAGCGCGACCACCCAGCAGAGTTTCATGTCATCATTTTTGAAAACCCTTACGAGAAAAACCCACCGAAAAGACAGACGAAAGATATGACAGACAACACAATCTCAAACACATCTCAATGAACACTTGATGCTTGCTGTAAACTACATGCTGCATTCTTTAAGGGAATTTGTTACTTATGTTCCCTTTTAATATTAAGACATTTTGTTTGAAATCTGTAATACCTCTATTGTCCCTCATCGACAGTGAAATAACCAGTCTTTACATATTTAAAGGATGTAATCATCAAGGAGAAATCAGATGCTCAAGACATAATCTTTAAAATAATTATTTTACATATTTTTATAAATAATTATTTTTACATATTAAAAATGTAGCAAATATATGACAGACAATTACAACATCAGTGGATCATAAATTAAATCATCCACCCGCAGTTGTTTAAGATGGGCACAAAGTAAAAATATACACACCTTATGTTCTTTTGGCAAATTCCAAGCGGGGAGTGGCTTCCGTCTTGCCACTCTACCATACAGGCCTGATTGGTGGATTGCTGCACACTAGTCTCTCTACAGACTAGCGCTAGAGCTCAGACAGAGTGACCATCGGGTTATGGATCACCCATGGAAGGCCCTTTTCCCCGATCACTTAGCTTAGATGGCCGACCAGCTCTAGGAAGAGTCTTGGTGGTTCCAAACATCTTCCACTTACGGATGATGGAGGCCACTGTGCTCATTGGAACTTTCAGAGCAGCAGAAACTTTTCTGTAACCTTCCCCAGCCTTGTGCCTCGAGACAATCCTGTCTTGAAGGTCTACAGACAATTGCTTTGTCTTTATGCTTGGTTTGTGCTTTGACATGCACTGTAAAACCCTGGGACCTAATATAGACTAGAGCTGCACAATTCTGGCTAAAATGAGAATTGCGTTTTTTTTTTTTTTGCTTAAAATAAAGATCACGATTTTCTCACGATTCTGTAGATGTAAAATAAAGGTTAATATGAGTTGGCTATTATTATTGTTATTCTCAAACGTATGATAAAACAGCCATAATAATATTATGTGTAGGTCTACTGTTGGTAAAAATGCTCAATTTTGAATAGACTTTGAATGAAGGACTTAAACAGACTTTAAATTTGTCCTGGTCATTAATGCACAGTAAAGTGATGACATCAGAATACAATTATTCATAATTTTGATGTTGAATTATTATGTTTTGAGAGATATGCTTGCAATCTGTCATTGACAACATTGTTAGACCATTTATTCACTGGTAAATTCAGACATTTGTCATTATCAGATATTACGTTATATTCAACATATAGGCTAGAGTAGTTATACTCACACTGTAAACATTTATTCTCATGCACAACTCTGGGTTCGTTGTGAAAGAAAAACATTAAATGCTTGTCGTAATCATAACTCTAAAATGCAATATGACTATTTATTATGATGATTATTATGATTTGCACGCTTTCGGTTTCATTTTCACTGCTAAGTGCGGTTTTTTTCGATTAATCGTGCAGCTCTAATATAGACAGGTTTATGTCTTTTCAAATCATGTCCAATCAACTAAATTTACCATAGGTGAACTCCAATTAAGCTGCTGAAACATCTCAAGAATGATAAGTGGAAACAGTATGTACCTGAGCTCAGTTAAGAGCTTCACTGCAAAGACTGTGAATACTTTTTTTTTGTTTTTTTTTTTAATAAATTTGCAACAATTCTAAAAAATATTTTTTCACATTGTCATTATAGGGTATTGTGTGTAGAATTTGGAGGAAATAAATTAATTTAATCCATTTTGGAATAAGGCTGTAACATTAAAAAATGTGGAAAAAGTGAAGCGCTTTGAATACTTTCCGGGTGCATGGTAAGTGTTAAAGGTGCAGTATGTAAGTTTGACACCCAGTGGTTGAACTAGGTATTGCACTCCTGGATCATAATAAAAGTACGCTAGGATGCCAGATTGTGTACAGGAGTGAGTGATTTAAACTGTGTTCTAAATAAAAGCAACGACACGCGATAGAGGGAATATTTTCCATATTAAAAGGAGTTTTTGTCCTAACCAACACCTCGAATTGATATATTAGAAATGGCTTCTATTTCTCACAGCTGAACAACAGAAACCTATGACAGCTAGATCACCTCAGGTAAGCCTTGTGTGCTTTATTCTGTGCTAAATGCTAACAATGCGAGTTTGAATGCATTTTACATGGCATTTGTTGCCATATACTGAAAGCAGAAAGTTCACCTCAGATCTTGAAAATACAACAAACCGTCTGAAATTGAACTTTAGAACTAAACACATATGAGTGATTCAGCATCTACATTGATGTTAAAGTGGGTTAACATGTATTAAATAGATTCTAAACCTTACCGTTTCGTGAGCGAGTGCATATTCTGTGCTTCTGAAAGGCTGTATTTACATTTCTGCCGTGTCTCGTCTGGTGCAAACAGCCAAATAGCTGATCACTGCCTCTCTCGTCACAGCGTGTTGTTAGGACACGCGGTTACAATGTAACCTGCTCACCTAATGTTTACGTTCGTAATATTTATGTAATTTGCTAATTAATAACCTCATGTGGAACTGCATCTGTCTCCCATACTGTTCTTTTTGGTCACGGACGCACGCTTTCAGAGTCTTACTGAATGAATGAATGAAATACGCTGTTTTCCAACAAGGCAACCCAGGGTGCTGACATATAATTGGCTAAACTGGCATCGTGCATATGAAATTTATCTAAACAAAGACAGCGTTCCGGCACGGAAAACCCATTTTCAAAGCAGAATATCTGACTTCAGCATTGTTTTTCAGTTAAACAAGTATGTTCACTTGGGATGTTTCTTAAATATCTGCACACATATTATGGTATTTTTATGCTTTAGAAGAGTCAAAAACTTACATACAGCACCTTTAAAGAGACTCTTAAACTTCATAAATAAAATGTTACAAAGTGTGTGCAATGGTAAAGGTAGATCAACATCTGTAAGGTGTCAATAATAACGATAGAGTAAACCTCAAACTGTAATCAAAACAAATTATGATAATCAAATCTGAGCTTTCAAGTAAAGGAACCAGCCATTATTATTCAAATACATACTGCAACAGTACAAGTTGTGAAGTTGTATTACTACATTATTATACCAATTATGCTAAAAAAAAATATTTCAGATGGGGAGCTAGTGGCTGGGATGCACAAGAAAAGAAACCAAAAGGACTCTCTGGCGACATTTTTTTTTTAATTTACAATCTCCTCACTGCTGCTATACGCCACTCATTTTCGCTTGTGTTGTTATTCTGACCTGAAGTGATGAGCGCATTCCTTCACTATTTTCTATTGCGTCTCTCGTAACTAGGTGGCCGTTTTCTCAGAGGATGACAAATGGACAATTGCTGTAGCTCCAATCCAAGTTTATGGAGAAAAGTAAAAACCGCTGCAGTGTTTGGATGCACTGTGTTTGTCTGACGTAATTAGTCTGCCGTTATTACTGAAATGTGTATATTCCATACAAATTGTGAAACAGATTGGTTACTTCTACTTGCATGAACCGTTTTTCAACTAGATGTACCTGGAAAATGTGCGCGCGTCACATGCTCGCCGCTTGCATACCATGTGCACGTCGCTCCCATGTGCGCGTCGTGCACGTTACACGCCTCCATTAGAAATGACAAACTGCAGTGTTTCCACTAGGATTTTTTCCAGCTGTGGTGACAGGCCTTTTACACAGATCTACCAACTACCTATGGCGTCGTTTCAATGACTAATAAGGTGAGCGCAGTATTACAAGTCGAGATCGCATTCATGTAATACGAGCATGTGAATCTCTTTGCTTGCGTGCCGATTTCCTCTGTTCGTGCACAAAACTTTTTGCACGCCCCCTCAAATATACTCTGCTTAAGTGCAGATTTACTTGTGCGCTCTCAAATAAACGCTGCTGAAGCAAGATTTTTTATTGCATTTATGTAACAAGTGTGTCTCCAACATTTAGTAGATTGGCTAGGAATATTTATGAATGTCTCCAATAGAATTACAGAGCGGCATTGATGCGTCTTGAAGTAAAGTGAAACGGCTATAAACTCCAGGAAGATTAAGTAATTGTATGCAGAGCCATAAACCTTTATCTATAAATAAAGTATAATTATGGAAACTATGTTCATCTTAACTGAAAGCTACGTCATGTTTTCTAGCCTCACGCATCACGCACCTGTCAGTCAGTCTGTCATACCGTCAGTCAGCATGTCACCTTAAAGGGTTAAACAAATAACGCACAGCACTACTATGATTACAGAAAAGTTTGCGTTGCTTTGCGTTATCTTTTAAATACGTTTTGGTGCGATTATAACCCGCTATTAAAAAAAAAAAACAGCAGCGACTGACTGTTTTGAATGAGAAGCTGTAATGTAGCCGTGGCAGGATGAATTTTGGTGTGGCGCCCTGCCATGGAAGAATGAATGTAGCGGAAACCATAAACTAGTTTTTAACAAAACTATATCGCTTCATGCTGAACATTTTTTATTATTGATATTGACAATGGTGTTCGGTCAATAAATACTGATATCGATTTTATGGCCCAACCCTAGTAGGGCAAAATGTTGACCAATTTGCCAACATACGATATCTAATGTGACACATCACGATGGACGATGGCATCATCGTCATAGGCAGGGGTGGTTGTTGTTGTTAATTATTAAATATGAATTAATTCATAAAAAATTAATTTACTGTAGCCTACTGTTTTCACTACCTGACCCACATGGTCTTTGCTTTACCCATAACCAAACCATAAATAAATAAAGTTACACACAAATTACCACCTGTCAATCACTTTTTTTTCCGCGGGACTCGCATGGCATGAATAGGCACAGTAATGTGTGTCGTCATAATGGCTTTTTTCCCCACAGCTGGTGGAGAAGACGAGAGTTCGTTTGGAGTTCACTGTAATTTGTATTGTGATTAATGATAACTTCCTTATTTTATTATTATTATTATTATTATCATTATTAGGAAATTATAATGAGTAAAGATGCTAGGGCTTGACCGTTTTGGTCATGAATGCGCTTAAAATTTTATCTATGCGACCTAAAAATATATTTGGAAGCATTTGTGCTAGTGCATACATTTTCACTGTTTTCACTGCAAAATCCTCACCGCGTGCAAATAATAAGTTATATATCAATATAAATGTGGGGCGGGGCAATGGATCGCGATGCCAGCTTAGCATCGTGAAGTTTATCGGCCATCGACGATGGAATCGTCTATCGGCCCAACCCTAAGCCCTACTACCCAGCTATTTTGGAGGACCATGTGCACCCAATGGTTCACCCTATGGTGGTGCCAATCAGGATGATAATGCACCAATACACAGTGCAAGACGTGTTGAAGTTGAACACTGTCTGGCTGGCCACTGTGAAGGACTTATATCTGTCATTCCTAAGAGGAATTGATGCTGTACAGGTAGCCCGACGTTGCTTTTTCCAGTCGGGCTACCAAAATCTATCTTCACTTGCCCAGGGGCTAGTGGGAGTAAAAATATATTTCAATGTCTTTGCATTCACTTAAAAATTTGATAATCATGTATGTGCTGTGCTGCTGATAGAGCAGCAATAAATCCACTTTTTTACTTGAGAAAAGACAATGTTTCAATCCATGACACAAACACTCGTCACTCACACAGAGGCCACACAAACACAAAGATGCAGATGCAGAAATAGCCTGAACAAAGTTTGAAATTTAGTAATCATATGTGTTATATTTAAAATCACTTTAACGTGTCTATAGCAGCATAAACTGAACATCCGGATTTGTTTTATTGGTTATCGCACGCCACAGATGTTTCATTTCCTCAGCACCAAATAATGACTTCAACAAAGTATCTAAGTTTTTAAAACCTGACATCTATTTGGAGACAATTAAAATAACAAACATACATTAATTTCTTACCTCAGAATTGTACAGAACTGTAGATTTTAATAGGACATGTCTTTCTTTTGGGTCGTAAACAAGCTGTTTCACATCATGATATTCACATCATGAGGCCTGTCTAAGCTATGCAAAATCTAAATATATCTTTATGCAATTACTCGGTATTAAGATCAATATACGTTAGTTAGTCAATCAGACTATAAATAAATAACTGTTTGATTAAGCTTTCAAATTATGTGCGCCTCTCCGTGAAAAGTGCAGGCAGATTAGATGCATGTAGTTATAAAATGTAAAATACATAATGACAGTTAAAGTTAATGATTTCTGTCGACTTTTCACTATTATTCAACAGGATTGGTTAACATTGTCAGTCAGCTTGTGAAAGAAAATGTCCGTTTATTTTTTTAAATTGCAATTAAAGGGATAGTTAAAGGGGCAGTTACCAAAAAATGAAAATGCACTCACTATTTACTCACTTGTTTCAAACCGGTTTTAGTTTTTTTTTTTTGAACACAGATAAAGATATTTTGAAGTGTTTATGTTTTCTTTACAATATCTTTTTACATGTTCACCAAAATAAAAGAGAAAGAAACATGAAGAGGTCTGAATTGTAAAGCACGAGTAAATAAGTTTTGGGTGAACTATGCGTCTTGTGTGATGCAGCTCAGAAAAAAAATCATTCAGATTGTACAGGTAGTGCAAGTTCATTATATTTATATTAAATAACCAAAAATAACCATGATGGAACATTCTATTATTGATATTATTATTAAAATAACTACCCTGTAACATTCTGGAAAGATAGTAGTGAAGTGTATATATTCTATAATATAAAAATAATATATTCTAAAGAAAGCTAACTATTGATTTCCATAGTATTTTTTTCCTATGGAAGTCAATGGTTACATGTTTTCAGCTTTCTGAAAACTCACAAAGGTTTAAAACCACATGAGGCTGAGTAAATAGTTAGTACATATTATTTTTGGGGTGAACTATCCCTTTAAGAACAACTACAAATCAGCAGCAACTACAAATCAGCAGGTCGGCTGGCTAACGTTATACCCATGCTGTTCATTTTTATGTCAAAATTACTAAGACTTGCACTTGGTTAAACTTAAACATGATTGTATAATAACAGAATTCAGTACTTACCATAACTTTGAAGCAATATTCAATTCAAGTTTATTTGGATAGCACTTTTTAAAAAAATTGTTGTTACAAAGCAGCTTTACAAAAGGTGCACATTATTGCATTGCAATCAAATTAAGTTAAAGTTACAATCAAATAAAAGTCCTCGATGGTTGGCATAATTTTTTCATCTTTTCATATAAGTTGTCCTCGAAGTTCTCAATGGTTGGCATCATCTCTTTGTATGTATTGTCATTGAGGTTCTCAATGGTTAGCATCATCTCTTCACAGGTATTGGATCTCATCAATGGTGCTGCACAGTCTCCAGTGGCCTCGGAATGAGCATCCCCAGGTGGAAATAGAAAACAAAAAAAATAATTTGCATCGCTGCTGTTCATAATGTATTTGAACAAAAGATATTAAATCTCAGTGTGAAAATGAAGTGCTGGAAATGAAAACAGCAGTCATACAAACAAAGATAGAAACAAACATATAAAGCATATAAGTATTTCTAACAAAATGCCTGGTGCATTAAGACAGGAGTCCTACAGGTGGTGTATCAAGCCCACTTACCTGCATGGAGCACACTCATGCATCATACAGTTATGTGATGCATTGTGTGTACTAAAAAGATATGTCTTTAGTCTAGTTTTGAACTGGGAGTGTGTGTCTGAGACTCGGACATTATCAGGAAGGCCATTCCAGAGTTTAGGAGTCATAAATGAGAAGGCTTTACCTCTTTTTGTAGACTTTTCTATTCTGGGTACTACCAGAAGCCCTGAGTTTAGAGATCTTAAAGAGCAGGTTGGGTTGTAGCGAGACAGAAGGTTAGTTAGATAAACAGGAACTAGATTATTTAAATTTTTAAGAAGCAATATTTTATAATCAATATGGAACTTAACAGGCAGCCGGTGTAAGGAGGATTAAATTAGTGTAATATAGTCATATTTTCTTGACCTGGTAAGAACTCTGGCAGCTGCATTTTGCACTAAGTGAAGTTTATTAGTAGAGGATGCTGGGCAACCGGCGAACAGAGCATTACAGTATTGTGACAACACTAATGGGGACGCTATACTATTCAGTGAGCATCGTTCTTTGGATGAGACATTAAACCGAGGTCCTGATTCTCTGTGGTCAAATCCCAGGATGTCCTTTCAAAAGTGTAGGGGGTTGTAAATTTGCAATCTATACAATATAGCCATGTTCAAATAGTCTTTGGCTGAATGTGCATTGCAATTGTCTTATGATGCATCTAGTGTTCACTTGCCATATAGATGGTCGAGCAGGTATTTGAACAGTCCTGGCTGGCCAAAATTCGGAGAAAATATGTGGCATTTTGAGCCATTTGCTTGATTTTGTGTTAAATTCAGCGATTGCAGAATCACAACTTTGCTCAACACAACACCTGCCTGTTTTTCATTATAGGTCATGCAAAAAGTCAGGGAATTTGAAATTTTGCTTGTAGTGGGAATCCTGTAATATTGTTTATCTGATGTTTTTTTCTGTAGGCAGATGTGGTATTGCTTGTCACTTGCTCCATAAGGTAAGAAAAAAAATATTATTAATAATAATAAAAACCTAACATTAAGTATGCTTCATGTATTTTACATTCAGATTTATGTTTTTTTTTTTTTTTTTTACAGAGAAAAGGCAGAGCAAACGATTTGGAACAGACTCAAACATCTCACTGCCTCTAAGAAAAGGATTCAAAAACACAAGCGTTCATTAACAATAGGTGTCCTAGGTAATTATTATTATGGTTTCTACTTATTTTCATCTGCGTGAGATAAAAAAAAAAATGTGTTTAAACAAGAAAAGAGGATATGTGGTTCAACTGGAAAGAGCAGTGCAGATGTTTACCTTGATATTGTCAGGAAAAATTATAAAGCAAAAAACTCAACAAAGACATGCCATCTTTATAACAATGATCAATCTGCTACTGTTTAAAAATAGGTCATTCAGAAATAAGTACATGGGGGTTTAAAAGGATTTACTGTAATAAAATCAATAATTTATTCATTAAAAAAAAAAAAAAAAACATCCAGCCCTACCCAATGTTTTTGTTTGTCTCTGCTGGTCTGACATGTTTGGTGCCATGGTCATAATGGTTTTAAAATTCCATTTATGAAATTTCTGTTTAGCAATTACTTAAAAAATCATATTTAGCTAGCTGCCTTTTAACATGTCTGTTAGAAATCTTAAGCTTCTTTAAAACATGGGCCCCCAGCCACCTACCTTGTCTGCCCTATTTGTACATGTCTGTTTGAACTACGGACTTAAAACTATTGAAGTAGGTGTGTTGAGGGGGCAAAGAGAGGGTGCAAAAAACATTAAAAACAGACAACACACGCCTAAAGAATTTTAATTCCCCATTGTAATGCCATTTCATTTACAATATAGCCCAAATTTTTATGAATAATGCAGAAAAACTAATGCTGCATTCTGACAATCTAATCACAATTCCGATTTTTACATATACCCCACATTTTGTAACATTTGATTGGTTTAATTTTTCTAAGTAAAATAGTTTTCTTAATTTATGTCCATATCTGTATACTTGCATATATGTGTCAAAGCCATGCCCCTTTTATTATTTATGATAAAAGTGACAAGTTTACTTAGTGTTTACTTTGAGTAGATACAACCTAACTTACTGTTACTTGTGTAGTTAACTTCTTTACTTGTATTTGTTACTAGATAACATGAGTACTGGGTTACTCAGTCTAACGAGTTGAATATAGTTCAGTCAACTTACAAATTGTTGTTATGCTTCATACACTTAACTAACTTAAAGAAAACTAGTTTTCTCAACAAGTCGTCTAGTTCACATTACTAGACTAATGCATAGAAACTGATTGCCTTAAATTTAATAAGCAAATTAGTTCTACAACTTGCTTTGATATAACTTACTATCGCTTTGTGTAGGTAACTTGTTTAATTGACAACAAGACTGGTAACTCAATCTGCCTTAATTTTTTCTCTTGAACTCAAGTTGTAAGCTGATAAAGACAGAAAATTTGACTATTTAATTATTTGACATTGTGAAAGAAATTTGTAATGGAATGTGTACTTGAGTAAATGTTTTATTCTTTATCTGTACATTTACTTTACTTTATTTTTAAGAGTTAGTTAAATCAACCTCCTGAAGATAACCGCAGGTTAATGCGCGCACATGGCATGGTGAGAAAAAAGGGCAATACACTTTACAGAGGCGGAGTTGGAGGTTTTAATCACATATTACACATCTGCATCAACGAAGGAAAGAAATATAAGATAATAAATAGATAAGAAAATAAAAAATAAAAAAGATGAATTATTAGAAAAAATAAATAATAAGAAAATTTGTTAGTTCATTAAATTACACATGCCACCTACCTTTTTTTGTAATGAAAAATTAAACTTCTCTTTAACATCTTTCTTGAGTATGTTGTGTAACCATTCATGCATTTAGTTGTTTTTTCCTGCCATTAATTTCTTAAGGCCACAATACTAATGTGTATTGACTAGTATATAAGGCTTATAGAAATTGTAATCCTTCTGGAGCTAAAAGAACTCTGTCCAAAGTCATAATTAAACAGAAACATTCTCTTAAAAGGTAATATTTGATTACTGGAGCTATGTATTAAACACTCTAGAATATTCTTTATAGCTAATAGAAAGGAGGCTGAGGCCTGTCTAACTGTGGGCCATCAGTTAGAGGAGCTGCTCTGTCCCTTAATAAAGGCTCATCATGGTTGGATTATTTGACCTTAAACCACACAATCTGTCACAGTTGTAAGTGATTGTTGTCAGATAGCTTTAGGTTCTTTTTATGCTTTTTGTTTTGCATGCAGGTGAAGTTCCTTCTGCCTCAACTAACAAGCAGTGTAAGAATTTGTCTGCACTTTTCCATATTTGAATTTCACTATTGTATCACAAAACAAATCTTTTATTTATATATTTAAATTCTAAAGTAGCTGTATAAGGTCCATCTTTTGTAAAACAACATTTGCTTTACATAATGTTTTTTTTTTTTTTACTATATTTGTATTATACACTTGAATCATTACTCCCTGAAAATCAGCCATTTAGCCTTAACATAGTGATTAGGTGGGGTCATCACATATAAGCAAGTAAGTGGAAGCACGAGTTTAATAGTTGAAACACTGAAAGATTAAGGACAGAAAATTAAGTTGTTACCTGCACATTTATACTATGGACAGATTTCATATTATTAGTGTCCTTTAGTAACTGATGGAGATTTAAAACAGGCTGCAATTAATGCACCCAATAGCATTTGGAAACCCTGAAAAAAAATATAAAAAAAATATATCAAGTGTGTGTGTGAATAGATGTATACATATGAACGACTACATTTTAAAATATGGATATATTTTCCTACAAAAGACACAGCTGCCACTTCTTATAATATTATATATAAGCTACAGAAAAATGTGAGGGGTGCAGAAAGAGAAGGAGAGAAAAACATGAGATCTCTCTGCAAGATCAGATCTCGCTCCGCTGTGCTCACCGTTTTTCTGTAATGACACTCTGTCCACTACGCTATTGCCGCACTCTGAGTCATTTGTGTAATGATATGCAGTGGTTTATGAATGTTTTCTATGGTAAGCGCAGACCCGCAGTTTGTCACGTTTGATTTCAAAAGGTTTGTTAAATACATTAACGATTCTTTTGAAAAATGACAACGCTCATTCAAATATTCATTTGGTTATGAAAAGAACTATGCACTTATAACCCTCTCATGATGAAAAAAAATCGTATATCTGTGCTTCTATGTCCATCAAAATTCTCTTCAAAAGAACACTCAATGCTCAGTAAACTCTCTGAAACAGACAAACTCTGGAACATAACCTGCACCAGAGCAGGTTATCTTCAGAGAGTAAGTTCCTAACGTTAGTTAACATAGCCCAAAAGTTACCTTCGTTTTTGGAACCAAAAGCTGAGGTTATCCACTTACTTACTCTTAAACTTACCCGGGTATGTCACATAACCTGCTTTCTGGAATACCCCCCTGCAGTCACTACTTTGTTTATTTTTTTTCTTGTCTAGTTATTGGCTATGTTGAATAATCATTCTCCTCATTCTCATACAATTAAATTGAGCATAGGGAAATGGCATCAGACAAACCTTAAGACAGGGGTGTCCAAACTCGGTCCTGGAGGGCCGGTGTCCTGCATAGTTTAGCTCCAACTTCCTTCAACACACCTGCCTGGAGCTTTCTAATACACTTGATTAGCTTGTTCAGGTGTGTTTAATTGGGGTTGGAACTAAAATATGCAGGACACCGGCCCTCCAGGACCGAGTTTGGGCAGCCCTGCCTTAAGACATAGATGCTTTATACAGGTATTTGCAGAACGCATGTACAAAGCATTTTCAGAAGATGCAAAATCGCTACAATCAATGATTGAGAAACTGCTTAGACTGAGATGACTGCATGTCACTCATGAGAAGATAAAGGGTGTATACTAAAGTCAAGAAATGTGACTGAAATTAAGGAACATGCTTAAATAACAACTAAATACACTTCTTAATGTTACATTTTCAAGAACATGCACAAATTGTATGCATTCCATCAGTGCTGCATGAGCTTGTTATGCAGCGCCAACCACTGGAAACTTGTAGATTGTCAGTCAGGGTTCAAAGAGCATAATATAATCGTTAACATGCAGTAGTGTACTGAAAATCATACATAAAAAATGTAGAGTAAGTGTCTGTTCTAAATACTACTCAAAGTACAGAAATCTCATTTTGCATGCTATCTTCATCAAATTTGAAATATAAACTCATGAGACACTTGGCTTTCAAGTCATATTTTTTCTAGGACATTACATTAATGTTTTCCTGTGTTTGTATATGGAAAAACAATATTGAACACAATACAATTTTTTTTTCTCATAACTTCATAATGTATAACATTTTATATTTTTTAACATATAACTTCCCCTTTTACCACAGTAAAGCTCAAAGTGTCTTCTTTCCAGTGATACCCAGTTTTTGTTTGTAGCTTACTGGAGTCAGGAACTGTTACTGTTTAAAGTTAGGTAGGTATAAATCCCCAAAATTGAGTGAAGGCTAACAGGTTAATGTCATTTGACAAGTTCAGTCCTCATACAGTATAGGCATCCTTCATCCTCTCATTAATGACACGCAATTATTGCACGTACAGATTTAGCATCTTTTTGAAAACTTTTAATGCTTCCATACTGTACATGTTTGCTGCATTGTATGATGTAATTTTTTATGCACAATTTGATTGGATGGGAATCAAATGACTGATTATTCTACTTGGTCAATCACCATAGACAAAAAAAAAACTAAAAAACTAAAAGTACACTTAAGTACACAATTTTAAACCACTTAGTAAACAACAATTACTGAGAAAAACTACTCACAGTAATTTGAGTATTTGTAATTTGTTATTTTACACCACTGTTAACATACCACCACAGATAGTTTTTTTTTACCTCTACAAACTGTTGAAGTGAACCACTGAAATACGCATCAAAGAAGCTCGCTGACACCTCTGAGAAGAAAATCTAATATCTACAGTAGCATGCTAATTAATCTAGAACAGTCAGCCGACTCGACCATACATGAGGTCAGATGTAGTGACTATAGCTGCCGCCAATGAAAGAACAAGTCATGAGCTTTAGTGTAGTTATTGTGTATTTAGGCTACTATAACACATGTAATTTTTTATAAAATAACAATGTTAGAAAGAAATCTACATATATTTATCAAAAGTCAGGGTATTATAGATACAGTTGAAGTCAGAATTATTAGCCCCAATTTTTTTTTATTCTTTCCCAAATTATGTTTACCAGAGCAAGGAAATTTTCACAGGTTTTTCAAACCTCTTTGAAAAATTTCAGAAAGCCAACAGTGCTCTGCTCTTTCTGTGCCAACAGTGCTCTGCTCCTCCCTCAACATTTCATTGGCTGGGGTTTGGGAGCTTGACAGCTCTTGGGTGAAGGAGTTGTTGTCAGATCATGTAGTGTGATCCTTTACATAGTATCACGCAGTGTAAAGACCACAGCGATTTAAAGACACAAAATCAAGTCATGTAGTGTGAACAGCACAGGTATCTGCCGATGTTCAAAGTCATGTATCGGGAACTAGGCTTTAGGTTGCACAGAGTTTTTCTGTATGTAAGCACATCAACCTGCTTTATGTCAGTTCATCTTAGTTGCATAAACTAATGTAATGTAGGGCTGCTTTATTATAGGAAAAACCATGTTCACGATTATCTTTGTCTTAACTGTAATTACTTGCAACAAATATCAGTGGGCCATATGACCAAAATATTTTGCATATAGAGAGGTTGGACATTAAAACTGTCACACTTGGTTTTAGATTACAATAATTCATTAGTATGGTGTTAGGCCTCCTTTTGCAGCCAATACAGCATCAATTCATTGGGAATTACAGATACAAATACTTCACAGTGGCCAGAGGGGTTTTGATAGGGCTGTCATGGTAAGGAAATTTCTCACACGGTAAACCTGGATGCTTATTAGCGCGATAAGTTGTATAAGTGGCAAATAATGTATACACACACCAGTGATGTGCGGTGAGGTACTGACTTTTTCTGGGTCAGATTTGCGAGCATATGCACCCAATATACGTATTTGCCAACTAAGCTGTGTTTCATATATTATATTAACATTCTTTATATACACATAGCAGGTACATATTGGTACATCAACACCATCTTAATCCGTTCACCCAGTCCTGCATCGCTATTATATCTGTAATCGAGATTGAGTAAAATACCTCAATTGCTTGCTTATTGGGGCTGTTTAGATCATCGCAGAGTAACTCTCGTCTCAGGGAATTACATTTCACAGAAAAAAATTTTTTTTACCCTGTTTTTAGTGATTTAAGACTTGTTAAAGAGTTGTTAACAATCAATAGATATGTGCAAGCCCTAAAAGCTTTTTGTGAATCTAAAAAGTATAATGTCAGCTTACCTTGCTTATTATATATTTTAACTTACATTTTATTATAAAAATAAAAGTGCTGTAATCAAAGTATTCATATATATATTAACATTACTGTTTCTTTCCACTCTTATTCCACTTATAATTAACCTGTTCATTTCGCCTAAGATATTAAATGGCAAAATTGACAAAATATTCTCACTAATTGAAGCTTTCCAAATAAATAAATAAGAACAGTTTAGGAAGCAGTGGTAGGGATTTTCTCTTTTACAGGAGAACTTTCTCTATCTAATTTGTGATTATAGTGTGTAACAGCTTATCATCAGCACTGCACCAAAATAATGTCATACATAGCCCTCATGAAAAAAAATACTGTATTGGGTACACTTTAAGTATTTTGATGGTCTGTTTGTTGAGTTTAAGTTACATTGCATCTACATGCCAACTAATTCTCATTATATTTTAAGTAGACTGTTAGGTTGGGGTTAGGGTTAGTTGACATGTACTTGCAAAGTTTCTTATAGTCAGTTAAATGTCTGTTGAAAGTGCTGTATCAACAGATATTAAGCAGACAGTCTTCTAACTCTCAAATGGACCATCAAAATAAAGTGTTACCCTGTATTGTTAGTAGATTGCCAAATGCTACAGTTATTTTGAACTATGCTAAGTATTGCACTCTATACATTTTAGTATTTACAGTACAACCCTTTGTTAATGAACATTGCATCATACTATAAATATAGTGATCTGATAAACTAATAAATACTGAAGTATACTTTCATTTTTACTACAGTAAACTGTAAAATATTATAGTATAATATATCCTATAATTGTAGAAATGTTGTTACCATAGCAACTATAGGATCACAAAAGATTAATTCAATTCATTATTGTATGGTTCAAAAATACTATAGTATTTGCTATAAATTATATTATATTAGAACACTAGTATTTTCACCAGCTTTTTTTTAAGTCAGTTGTTTCTATCTTGTAGTATGTAGTAGTATTATAGCACAGAAACCGCACTTTTCATCATAAAATTATAATCAGTTAATAAATATAGGCATTATTGTATTATATATCCGAGAAAACGGCAGCTCCTCTGCTCAGTTGCGTTTGTTTATAGCGCACTGATGTCCGGTTTAAGATGGCAGCCACATTGACATATTAGAGCAATGGACCGAATTGGACCATGAGGCGTCTAACTATCTGTTATATAATGTCTATAGGTCCACCTACTCACTGTAGCCAAGCAATGATAGCTTGAGGCTACTAATAAAATGTGCTCTCACTCCCGCGGGACATGGCTCACCCTGAGTGGACAAACTCTGTTTAAATATGTCACTTCTGTTCTGCCAGAGCAGACAAAGAGTTGCTCAGAGGATTTTATGCTCTGAATGTGGTCCATGTACACATGCAGCACCAGTCCAGCTCCATAGAGGAAAGAGATGCTCTGCTCTTCTCTCAGCTGACCTGAAGCCCGAACTGGCTCAGGTGCATGAGCACCGTGTTCCTGTACATTTTCAACTGCTTCAACCTTCATAAAGATTCGTGGAGACAGGGAGAGCCTGAGGGAAATGATTTTGTACTTTTTACTGCTTCACCGCAATAAATTGCACACCTCTGAATTTAGGAGGCTATCGGGATAACTGAATTGCATAGCCTAGTCTGATCTACTGAATTACCTACCATGACAAGCTAAGCAGTGCTTTGATTCACAGTCCATTTAATGTATTTAGCGGCTCCCTGAGGTTGGGACATCACCTTCATGTGACAGGCTTGATAATGCCATTATCCCGATGGAGAGGGAATTGGTGGGGGAACGATGAGAAACATGGCTGCTGTGGCTGGTTACCATGGCTGCTGTCAGCTTAGCAGTCTTTGGCCACAGGTAGTTGGCCTTCTGCTTGGCACTGGACTGCTCCTTCACTGGTGAGAACTCCTCTGTGAAGTCCCTGTCAGTGTCTCCGAATAGACCAGCCTGTGAAATGGGGCGCCAAGAAAGCGAACATTGTCAACATTCCTCATATTAGCCAGGTTCAGCCAAAGGTGGTGCACCCCCAGGGTATGGGCAGCTGCTTTGGTGGTAATCAGAGCAAAGTCAGTAGCCATCTGAAGGTTGTGTATGACCGCTGAAGAAGGGATGCCCACAAGCAGTTTGGCCAGCACCTGGAAATTATGGTACATGATGTCATTGAATGCACAGACTGGCTGGCCTGCAGCAGTGTAAGTTAACCTACATGTTTTGGATGGACAAAGGTTGAACTCAGCATCATCACTGACATACACTGACTGCATTCACATGATGGATGCCCAGACATGCCACACTATGCTTGTGACCATCCTCCAGTGGCAATAAACCACCACATTGAGAAATACGTGATCGAGACAACATCTTTAAAAACATGTGTTTGTCGACTGGTTTGCTCTTTTAGAGGAGACTACTTTGCGACTGCTGTGAAGCACTGAAGGAGTGAGATGCCATGGAAGTGCCCAGGGATGGGGAAACCCAGACCCCCAATCTGTATGCACCATACACCATTGAATCTCTCTGCATGCATTGTAAGTTGCTGCTTCCATCGAGTCTTGAATGAAGGTCTGAAGCAAAGTCTAACAAGCTTTTTCTCCAGTCAACCCTACAGTCTTAATTACAGAGTGTCTAAACCTGTAAGAGCTGCACTCCCCACTTTCATATGCATTCCTTGGTTTGTGATTGGTCCTAAGTGAATGTGCTAGTCGTTCAATTCTAACCAGTAGTGATAGATTGAGGGGGAACTGAATTGTCACAGTTATGGTTCCATAACCTGGCCATCCTTCTTGACAAACCTTACTGCATATATGTTATGATTTTTTTTTTGTAGGATGCATGGCGGAAAGACTGAAGTCAGAGTTACTTGACCAGGAGAAGTTGGTGGATGTACTAGCAGGGCCAGATGCATACAGAGATCTTCCCCGGTTATTGTCTCTTGCTCATGGAGGCCAGAGGGCTAGCAATGTCTTATTATCATTAGAGGAGACATATGCTGATGTCATTCCTGTCCGTCAGACTCTGGAGGGGCACAGTGCGTTTGTGTGAGTAATGCTTTATTTTATTTCAGTAAATTTTGTGTATTAGTGAATGGCAGTTCATTCTGTAGTTTCAAAAGAAACTAAAGAAAATTCAAAGCTTTTTTCTAAGCTTAATCTTTTAAACATTTAAAAGCATTAGAACTGAAAGCATTAGTCAACATTGCAAATATCAATGGCAATAAAAAATGTTGGAGAGTAGTCCTTGTAATTCAAACTCTTCAGCACAGTAGCTGTGCAATGGAGCCCTCAAATGCTATTCCACTAGAAAAAAAAAGTTGTAAAAAGGTTCCAAAGTCAAACTGCAAATATTCAAATTTATATTTGCAAAGTATATTAACCCAGTTTTTAGAAGAGTAATGTGAAACCTCTGTTAAAGAATACCAAGGATTATTTGCTAATTATAGATAACTCAGGTTTCCATTTATCCAGGGTTTAGTGCGACTCAGGGTCAAATGTGTGAAAAACCCTAGATAAATAATCAAGTAAAGAGGGGATTCAAGGGGGATTAAATAACTAATTGATCAGAGCGAAGAGAAACAGGTGAAAAACAACCATTCCAGTTGTTATCAGTAACAACAAAAAAAAAAAAAAAAAAAAAAAGAGTAGCCAGTAGGGATGCCACAATTCTCAATATAATATTCAACCGTTTGGTACGACATCCACGGTTTAATACTCGCTTGTGAATTGCGTTTTTTTCGGTTTTATGTTTAAATAATTTATGTGCATTTTATTTCTCTCCGGATTGACTGTGTGTGCCTGTACGAGCAGAGATGAGGAAACTCCTCCCCGCGAGAAAATATACAATCTCTATGCTCTAAGTTACGGGGCGCTTGACCATCAATCCACACTTTAACATGGCGAGCAGCGGTGAAGTGAGGGAACAGTACGAGGAAGCACCGGCGTCTTTCAAATCGGTGGTGTGGGGACATTTAGGTTTTGCCGTTGAATATAATGCAGAGAAAGAAAAAATGGTGAACAAAAAAATTACTGTGCGCAAGCATTGTTTTACACGTATAGCGTACTCAAACGGAAACACTTCCAACATGACTGCACATCTGCAGCGCCATCACACAGCAATATTACTGTCTGAAGGCAGAATAGCCGAGAAGGTATTAAAGTCCTCCAAAAAACAACAATCCCTCGCTGAATCCTTCCAGCAAACATACCCAACTGGTTCCGAGAGACACATAAAAATAACAAAGGCAGTGGGGGTGTTCATTGCTAAAGATATGCAGCCGTTTTCGGTGATTGTAGATGCGGGCTTCATCTTATAAAAGCACTGGATCCGCGTTACAGACTACCATCTCGCACTTTTTTTCAGCACCAAGATAATTCCCGACCTCTATGAAAAGACATGCAACAATATTGTGCACGAATTGGCTAAAGCACAGAGCCTTGCTCTGACCACAGATGGTTGGACCTCACGGGCAACCGTGAGTTACCTCACTGTAACTGTTCACTACATGTCGGATTGGGAAATGAAAAGCACTGTACTTCAAATCCGTCCCCTGTATGAAAGTCATACAAGTGCTCATTTGGCGGAAGAGTTGACACAAGCAGTAAATACGTGGAAGTTGAGCAGGCCAAATATGTTACTCCCGGTAACCACAGATAACGCTCCAAATATTGTAAATGCAGTCCATGAAGCTGATGGGCTGGGGCCACAGATACTGTAAGTTGTTTTGCGTATGTTGTAAACCTAGCAGCTAGGAAAGCAGTGTCAATCAACACAGTGTCCCGCCTCCTGGGGAGGGTTAGAAAAATAGTGACTTTTTTCACAAAAGCACCAAAGCCCACCATGTTTTGACTCTGAAGTAGGAGATGTTAAACTTGCCCAGACACATGTTAATTCATGATGTCACAACTCGTTGGAATACAGTACATGACATGCTAGAAAGATACACAGAACAGCAGCCCGCCATCTATTCTGCCTTACTGGACAAAGATCTGAAGCTGTCTGTGAAGAACATTACCATGTTAACCTCTTACTGTTCCTATTGCCCAAGCATAGAATAACAAAAAAACACTAATGTGTCAAGCCATCAAACTGAACCGAATCAAAACCGTGTTAAAAAACCAAGGTATGTATTGAACCGTAGGCTAATTGTATTGTTGCATCCCTAGTAGCCAGAAAAAAAACACAAACCAAACTCAAGACAGTACCCCCTACCTGATGACTGTCACCTGGTGCTTATGAGGAGAGTGATTTGCAGGAGTGGAAAAAGACAATTGATATATGTGAGTGGTCCAGTGTGTCCCGGGCCAGTCCATTTTCTATTTTCAGGCCTGTATCCCTCCCACTCTACCAGAAACTGATGGCCTTGACCACGGTGCCTAATGTCCTCTTGACCCTGTACATAGAACCATTCTTAACAAGAGGAAGAGGGAGCAGAGAGGGAGTGAGTTGAAGAATGAATGACAGGTGGAATGGATAATATGTGAAATACTGGGTGAACTCATTGGAGAATATTTGTTAATCTGAGTTACACAGCCATAGGATTGAGGACCTTAACAAAGCTGCAAATTTGAGCTGCAAAGCTTTCTAATATTACCCCATCAGAAGATTCCCTTTAAACCCTCCTTTACTGTGGCTTCAGCTCAGAACTGCACTAACCCACTGGAATGCTCACCTGCTAAACTTCACCTGTGCAACTTTTTTCTCGCAAACTCAATCCGGCAGACAGGGATTACAACAAGCCTATCCTACCAGAACTGATGCTCATTGCACCAGTCCAGTGGGACCTAATGATGGAAATCTCATGTGATGTCCACATGATCATCTTATTTTCTAGTTATTTTGCAAGATACTAGTATTCAGTTTAAAGGGCACCTATGATGAAAATCATCTTTTGTAAGCTGTTTGG
This sequence comes from Danio kyathit, assembly GCA_903798195.1. Classification (NCBI taxonomy): domain Eukaryota; kingdom Metazoa; phylum Chordata; class Actinopteri; order Cypriniformes; family Danionidae; genus Danio; species Danio kyathit. The sequence goes on along the minus strand of LR812529.1, from coordinate 12,248,208 downwards.
ACAGAACTGTGTGTAGGTATAGAGTGTCCACAGTCATATTGGGGTGATGTAAAGACAATAAGTTTCTTTTTTTTTTATTTTCTGACGTTAAAATAGGATCCAAATCCCTTCCATTTTCAGGCCGACCGCAACTTGACGTAGAAGTATGGTTTCCCCGCCCACCGAATTTTGATTGACAGCCGCATAATTACATTTGTGTGTAATAACACAAATAATCATATCAACAAGACAGGACGTGTGCAAAGCAACCGGGATTAAAAGATTTTTAATCAGCTCGCTGTGATCATTAATCATGAAATGTGATCAAGAATGAGTTTTACAAGTTTAAAACGTTTTTAAAACGGTGCATGGTTGTAATAAAGATAGTAAAAATGTAATTTATCACCACAGCCGCATAGTGTCATTACAATTATGAAAGAAGACGCTTCAATCCTGTTTGTGAACTATTTATTTTGTACATTATCATCATGATGTCCATACAGCTGTGGATATTTACACATTTGTCACAAATGTCACATTTGTTTTGCAACATTTGTTTTTTAACGTCATTGTGTGTGACTCATCACTGTAGAAAGGCTTAAATTAACTCTGCAACAAATATATAAAATAAATCCAATTGTGAAAGTTCTTACTGTAGTAAGGGAGATCTGCTTTATGCTTGTCTGTCACTGAGCTGTTTGTCTACATGAAGGCTATGGCTGTAACATGCACATGGAAATGGTGGGCAAGGAGAACCAGCTTATTAGCAATAAAGCTACAGGCAACAAAACCAGCTACAATGTCCAAACAGCTCACATTTCCCAGATTTAAAATGTTATAAAAAATAATATGATGGGTATTTTGAGCTGAAACTTCAGATACATTCTTGGGACACAAAAGATTTATATTATATCTTGAAAAAGAGTTAACATTGGCCCTTTAAAACCATAAAACAAGCTTTAGAACGCAAGCTTTAAATGCCTTCCTACAGTGATTCTAAAATTGATAACACACCAGATGAGTAGCGCAGCCCATCCCAAGTGTCTATGATAAGTCTAAATTTTATTTTTGGTTGTGGGAGTAATTTGAACTGCGTCCTGAAACTGCAGAACAGATCAGAAACGCCTTGCCTCGTCTGTCAAAATCCATCTGTCTAAATGAAGTGAATTTGGCAGCATGTGCATTTGCGGATATCAATGCTTCTCTTTTTTTCTGTACGCACACACCATCACAATCTAATTTGAATGCAAAATCAATTCAGAATTTTGAGAAACAATTTTTTTTCCTCCCACGCCAAGCGAGAACAGTTGCCTCCACTATATCACTGGAACTCAACCATAAGAGCAAAAAAAGTGAGAGTGACCAGGATCAGCAGAACTGTGAGTGGTGTTGCTCGCTGTAGAAGTTGGGAATTTCTCAACTTTTCAAGTGCCAACGGACACATCAGCCAATCAGATCGCTTTATGTAAATACACCAGCTTGGACAGTATCACTGGAACTCAACCATAAGAGCAAAACAGGTGAGAGTGACCAGGAGCAGCAGAACTGTGCAAAGATCAAGGTCACATACAGGACGAGACAAAACAGAGCTTGACTTAAACAAGACAGGACCTAACAGTGAGTAATCTTTTGAATCAGTTCACTAGGAAACATAGAAGCCTTAATAAGGCCAAGAGCTCTGCTGCAAAGGTGATTAACAGATTAATCAGAGCAACAAGAAACAGGTGTGAAACCAATCTAAGCTAAAGCAGCTTGTTTTCACTAACACCCCAGTCACACGGGGCATCAGCGCCAATGCTTCCCATTCACTTTGAATGGGTGATGTCATGCATTGCCAAACTACATTGTGGATCCGTCGGCGCTGCTTCAGTGGTGTTTCTCGCTGCAGAAGTTGGGAATTTCTCAACTTTTCAAGTGCCAACGGACGCGTCAGCCAATCAGATCGCTTTATGTAAATACACCAGCTCGGACAGTAGTCGATTGCAGACTAATTTCATTGGCTGACGCTCCTATGATGATCGCGTCAGCCCCAACTTTAGACGCCCTGTGTCAAGCGTTGGCGCTTGAAGCCCCGTGTGACTCAGGCATAACAGGTGTTTACAAGAGTACTAGCCAACAGGAAAGAAAGCCTACAGAGAAAAACAAAACTCTTGAGATTGATTATCAAAACATTATGATGTTATTGGTGAGGAAAGTGGTTATAGGAGAGGTAAGAAATATGAGTCTTATCTTACTGCATGTTTAATCAGGGCTTTAGACTAAAATAATAATGCAGTGAGAAATTCTATGGATGGTAGCACCAGAATACAATGATTTCTGTTTATTTGCTCATAGGACATATTTGCAGTATGATGTTTTGCACTGACCATTATGCAAAATTTCCTTTTAATCTGAATCATTCCAAATCCTGAAAGCTGTTAAACATTTTTTTTTCTGTTTAAAAGTTGATTCTAGTCTGCTGTACTTGCATTTTACAATTATGGCCCATTTCCACTCACTGGTATACAGTATGGTACGGGTTGGTACGGGTCACCTTCATCAGGCTTGCGTTTCCACCTCTAAAAGGGAACCAATGGTACCCTTTTGGTGGGCATGGTGTATGACAATGTTTCAGTCAACGTCATTCTCACTCGAGAAAATGTCAAAGTGAAGCTGTACTGGCGTTCACATATCATATGAGAAGCACTTCTCACAAAACAGATGCTTTATACACGTAAATTGCAGATCAATGATGGTGCAAAATAGCCTACTGCAACATCTGCGATTATATGAAATAAATGAAATGATATATGAAATATATGAAATGCAACAAATGTGAACACATACAGACTCTTACAGCTCCAATATACAGCATACATTTAGTCCTTATTTGGGTTCAAAAACAACACGAAAAATAGCCTAGTCGGTGTAAACCTTTCATCTGCGTCTTTAATCTTCACCAGCACTTGTAATCTCTAGAGAGTAATTCCGTCATTCCCAGTTTATAATAGTCCAAAAGGCGATGATAATAATTAAACATGGCTGTTTGTTCATGTTTTAGGTTGCAGAAAGTAGCATTTGCTGCTCTGTTTTTTCCAGCTTCCCCTTTGTTTTTTCATGCATCAGTCTCGCGTTTGTCTCTTTCTGGAAAGGATCAAATATCAGAAGCACTTCAATAATCACGCGTGCGTTATTAATATGAGCTCAAGAAGTTCGTTGTTTTAAATATAGACACGCAGCGAGCTCTCTGGAGAAAGTGAAACGCTCGCACTTTTAGACGGGCTCTTGTTACAAACACATCCTCACATACATTAATGGAGTTAGCATTAGCAACAGTGTTTTGAATTTGTAGATTCTTAACATTTGACATGTCAGCAGATTCTGTGGTACCTGCAACACTAGTGGGCTCAATATGTAACAGGTTTTACCAGTTTTTATATTTACCTGTAGCTTTACCTGCACGCCCCAGGACTTCAGCTGTGTGTAAAACACCCTTTTCTCTATCTCTGTAGCTCTGTAGCTGTAGCTTACCACAGTTTCCATACTAGTATCACTCCAAGTCTTTTTAGTTTCACACTGCCTCCTTTTGTCCTGCATTTGTCTCACCCCTTGTTGTACATTGATTTTCGTCTCTTCTGATGGCTGTCTGTTGCTTTCAGTAAAGTCTTGTTCTTGTTCATTGTCTGAGACATTGTCTTCATCAGTCTTAGTTGTATGCTGATTATCAACTTCTTTGTACACTTTTCTCAGTCTGAGATGATGTACCCTAATGCAAGTCCCTCCATGTCTCACAAACACTACTGCACCATCCTGACTGATGACAGTTCCTGGCCCTTTCCATTTTGGACAATCCACTCTTTTGTAGTACACTTTGTCACCCATTTCATATTTCTCATCTGTGTTAAGTATTTGCTTCCACAATGCTCTCTGAATTCTCTCTGATGACTCTGCTTCAATAAAAGACTTTCTTGATGCGTGTAAAGCAGAGATGTGTTTTGCCACCCATTGACTCTTTGTAGTGCCCTCTAAAGCTGGAGGTTTATCAATCAGCACAGATGGTAAGTTGGGATTCTGTCCATACACGAGTTGAAGAGGACTGTAGCCATGGACATTTTGCATTGTATTCTTTGCCAAAGAGCCCAGTCCATTGCAGTATGCCAATCACAACCAATGCTTGCTTTCACTTTCATTATGATTTCAGTTAGTGTTTGGTTGTGCTGCTCCAGGAGGCCATTGCTCCATGGGCTATATGCAGCTGTAGTTTTTACTTCTATATTGAAGTTCTCTGCCATATCTTTCACCTCATCATTATTGAATTCTCCCCCATTATCACTAAATATTTTTTGGGGTGGGACATGTACGCTTATCCAGTCATGGAGAAAATGTTTGACTATTTCAGAGGATCTCTTTGAGGTTAGAATGCTGCCTGCACTGAACCTAGTGAACTGGTCAATGATTTGGAGATACCACACACACCTGGTTCAAGTTCATGTAGATCTGGTTGAACATTACCGCTCTGTCATTTTCCATGTCTAAAACTGTTCCTGCTCTTTTCAGAGAGGCTTTGCTTAAGAGCAATGGTATGTTCGCTGGAACAACTTCAGTTTTAATTTTACATTTGATCTGTCCAATTTTTGCAGGAATTTTAACTTGCTGTTGAAGCGGACCACTTTTCCATCTCCAAACCTAAATGGTCTATGGCTGTGTGTTTCTGTCTTTCTCAGGTCATTAGTCTCTTCTGATTGAGCTCATTTATGTAGTGATTTAGCCATTCTTGTCTACACACAGTCCGAGTGCATGCAGTGTCTATTATTGCAGATCTAAAACATTCAGTCATGAGAATTTCTGCTTCAGTGTGTAACTCTTCTGTAAACAGAGTGATGTTGCATTCCTCTACATCATTTCTTGCACAATCTTCAGTCATTTTGATTTGCTCACCTTTGTCCTTAGCCCAATGGAACGTACTTTGACACACAGCACATTTTGATCTGCGACCATATCTGTCCAGGTAATGGTGTCCTTTGTTGGTCATTCTGAGGCCATGACTTGCCTCTCTGTCATCTCTGTTCTGTTATATATGCAGTTTTCTGGTTAATTCCCACCATTAATGCAGACGTACGTATTTCCGGTGAAAATTCTCTTTAATGCTGACTTCATTGATGCAAAAGACAGATCTGCACATGCTGCTAAAGCCAATTGTCGATCTTTCACATCCAAGCAAGCAGTATCCAATAATTTAAAAGCTAAGACTGCGTCAGGAAGTTCCATTTTACATTTGCGCATCCACGAGTAGCGTTGTTCAAAGTCAATTAAACAGTCCGTCATTGAAACATTACTGTCTTTCACAACTTTCTTTCGTCAAAGCTTGTATACGCCTCATAAGTCCGGTCCTTTTCTTTCCTGAGAAACAAATCATCAAGTTTCGCTAGTAAAGTTGACATGCCAGTGTCCTTATTCAAATCATTAACCGGTATTTTCATCGTCGTCTCTCTCGCTCTCCCTGACAGTGCCAAAGCAATGGCGAGCGCTTGTTTGCTTTTTTCAAGTTCCGTAACTCTAGTCCACATTTTGACTTCATTCTTCCAGCTTTCGTACGGCTTCCCTTCATCAAAGTTTGGCGGGACACATACCTGCCAACATTTGGTTCGTAAATTCCGGGAGACCCCAACCCATCCCCATCCCCCCCCCCTCGGGGGGATTATGTCATACGTTAATTAGCATATTACTGACGTCATCGCGTTCTACCATTTCTGTTTGTTTAACAGCCTATGGTAAATAAATGGGGTATTTTATATTCGCACTACGCTTTATGTAAGCTTGTCAATTTAACTAAATTTATTGCTGTTTGAATACAGTATATCATTATAGATGAGTAGGGAACTTGCAGTAATCTCTCAGACGTAATATACTCAGACAAGTTCTGAAACTCTCACTTAAAACATCTCTGATTGTGAACAAGAATAAACGGTCAAATTAAATTGTTAAAATAAAGGAGAAGCAGATCGGGTTGACTGTACAAGGGAAATACCTTCAAACTGCCACCTGTACCTTTGCCGTCGGTACGCAGAGAGGTGCTCTGCTCTCAGGCTGCAGGGGGGACCCGATTTCTCATGACACCGGCGGTATCACCCGCAGCTCGTTGAGAAGAGTAAGGACGGTACAGTAATGGACAAACGACAGTCTATAAAAATCGCCAGTAACACACAAAAAAAGTCGCTAGATTTGTCGCTAGTCGCTTTTTTGAAAATTTGTCGCCAAGTTGGCAACACTGGCGCAAACTGAAGAGCGGGGAGCGGGAGGGGTGAGAGGTTTGGGGACATGGGGGCGCGCGAACTGTAGCGCCGCTAGCGCACGACCGGAAGAGCACAAGCACCAAGTTTCAGCCCGGACTGTACCAAAATGCTGAGGAGCGGGGGAATTCCGGGAGTTTACCAGGAGACAGAACAATACGGGAGACGGGTCTGAAATACGGGAGACTCCCGGGAAAAACGGGAGTGTTGGCAGGTATGGCGGGACACTGTAATTGCAAACCATCCTCTGCTACCAATTGTTACTAAATGAAAACAACAGTTTTTAACTCCTTTATTGCATGACCACCATGGCCGTTTATCAACAATAACCCCCGCTCACCCCGGAAGTGACCTTTTTTTGACACAACATAAAAGTTCTCCTTCCTTTCCATGTGCTGCAAGCACATTCACGAGTGTCATAACCAAGAATAAAACTTAACAGTTACAGTTTGTGTAACTGCTGAAAATGGTGAATGTTTGTGAGTTGTGAACACAATAGCAGGTTTTTGATTGTTTTTAGGTTTTCATAGTTAAAAATGTAAATGGTTCATTAATAGGATCAATACTGTATAGTAATTTTTTTTTGCTCAACATGGATTCATTGTATCACCATCATTTAAGTATGTTAAAAACAATAAATCAAAGAAATTGTCACATTTTGTGTATTGTAGGTCCATCATGCGTGGCTGTGACAACATGTGTAGTTACTGTATAGTGCCTTTTACTCGTGGCAGAGAGAGAAGCAGACCCATGTCTTCCATTGTGGATGAGGTTCGCATGCTTTCGGATCAGGTAGAATGATGGAGTTTACAATACTATGTTATAAAAATAAACTAATTCTATAATCCCATGGCTCTTTTTCAGGTATTTGTTTATAAGACAATGTGTTTGTTTGTAGGGAGTAAAGGAGATCACCCTTCTTGGGCAGAATGTGAACAGCTATAGAGACCTGTCTAAATTGCAGTTCTCCTGTTTTGAGGGCAACACTCAACTCAGCAGAGGCTTCCAGAGTGTGTATCGCACAAAACAGGGAGGCCTTCGCTTTGCAGACCTTCTGGACAGAGTGTCACTTATCAATCCAAATATGAGGATACGCTTCACCTCACCACACCCTAAAGACTTCCCTGATGAGGTAGGAAGTTGACATTAACTTACGTTCTAGTCATGCTGTGTTAGTGCAGGGCTGTATTATTATTTATTATCAGGGATGCATGATATTGTATCTTATTTTATTAACTTACTACCTTTTATTTTGCTATGTTTATTTGATTTTTAAAAGGTGTCTACAAATCTACAAGTATCAGGCTTGTGTTTTTTACCCCATACGCTTCTGCCCATTAAATCAAATCAAACTGTGATTTGATTTGATTTTTTACACTCATTAGTGCTTGGTTACTAAACAGAACTACATTTACTATACTACATTTGTATTGATGCATATCTGCAGAACAACTGTAACGAGTCAATAAAGAAAAATCTTCTTTGACAAGTCAACATGTCAAATATAAAAAAGTGGTACAGTACAGGATCATCATAGCTCAACATTTTTTATTTATTGACAAAACTGCAACATATTGTGGTAGTATGAGAAACTACATATTCACATTCCTCTTCTCTCTACTGTTACATTATACTAATCACTGTTACATACAGTGACCGAGAATGCAAATATGCAATTTATAAAACACAGGAAGAAAAAAAAAAGACACGGAAAAAAGCAAAAGGCTTTGTCACTTTATGAGATTGTTTGTATTGTTAAACTTAAGATATTTTCTCATGTTTTATGTATTGTGCAATTTTGTGTTTGCATATGTTCAGCAGCTAAGGGGGTCTTAGATAAGCCTTTGATCTCCTTGTTAGTTGATGTTGAAATCAAAAGTAAAAGTGAGAAAAAACAAAACATGACTAAATATGAGTTGCATATCATGGCTAAACAAATAAAAAAAAGTAATTTAGGGTTCAAATGCACTCATTTAAGGATGAGTTAAGGTGTGAGGGATGCGTCAACAGTGTAAATATAGATGTAATTTGTATGTGAATGTTAAAATTAATTTATAGCTGTAATGCTAAACTGAATTTTCAGTATCGTTACTCAAATCTTCAGTGTGTCACTTTGATCCTTCAAAAATCTTTCTAAGATGTTGATTTAGTGTTTGAGGCTAAACTAATATAAAGGTGATTATCAAATAATGCTGATTTGCTGCTCAAGAAACATTTCTGATTGTTTTCGATGCTAAAAACAGATGTGATGACATTCTTTTGTGTAAACTTTTTTTTTTTTTTGTTAAAGATTTTTTGTTGGGCTACAAAGCTTAAATGGTTAAGTACACTACTACAGTCAGTGAGATATTTTAATAATTATACATACAGTACACGATTAATATACTCAATTCAATTCATCTTTATTTGTATAGCGCTTATACAATGTAGATTGTGTCAAAGCAGCTTCACATGGAAGATTATAATGAATTGAAACAGTGTCAGTTCAGTTTTCAGAGATTAAGTTCAGTTCAGTTTAGCTCAGTTCAGTGTGGGTTAATAATCACTACTGAGAGTCCAAACACTGAATAGCAAATCCATCGATGCGCAGCTCTACAGATCCCGAACCCTGCAAGCCAGTGGCGACAGCGGCGAGGAAAAAACTTCACCAATTGGCGAAAGCGAAGATTTAAAAAACCTCGAGAGAAACCAGGCTCAGTTGGGCACGACCATTTCTCCTCTGGCCAAACGTCTTGTGCAGAGCTGCAGTCTAAGCGCAGGAATCTAGACCTCAGCGAAGACTCGTCTGTCCTTGGAGCATCACAGGAGTCAGTCTCATGGAGTCAGGAGTCAGTCAGGAGTCAGTCTCATGCTCTCACTCTCAGGATACGCCTGGTCCAGAAAACCTTGGGATCATCTCGTCGCTGGTCTCGGATCGCGTCAGTGGCACTGCATAGTCTGAGGGCCTCGAGATGAGTACCCCCAGGTGGAAATACAGAATAAGGAGAATAATTAGCCTAGCTGCTGTTAATAGTGTATATAAACGAGAACCAAAATCATGTGTGGGGCACATCATGCGTCATACCGCTATGTACTGCACTGAGTGTATGCTTTGCTAAAAAGATAGGTCTTTAATTTAGTTTTGAAGAGTGAGAGTGTGTCTGAGCCTCGGACATTATCAGGAAGGCTATTCCAGAGTTTAGGGGCCATAAATGAGAAGGCTCAGCGTCCTTTACTCGATTTTGATATTCTAGGTACTACCAGAAGCCCTGAGTTTTGAGATCGTAAAGAGCGGGTTGGGTTGTAGCGACACAGGAGGTTGGTTAGATAAACAGGAGCTAGATTATTTAAAGCTTTATAGGTATAGAGTAATATTTTAAATTCAATACGAAACTTAACAGGCAGCCAGTGTAAGGAGGATAAAATTGGGGTGATATGATCATATTTTCTAGATCTGGTAAGAACTCTGGCAGCTGCATTTTGCACTAGCTGGAGTTTGTTAATAGAGGATGCTGGGCAACCAGCAAACAGAGCATTACAGTAGTCCAGCCTAGAAGTCATGAAAGCATGAACTAGCTTTTCTGCATCTGATATGGATAGCATACTTCGCAATTTAGCAATATTTCTCAGATGAAAGAAAGCAGTTTTTGTGACATGGGATATATGATTTTTGAAAGTTAAATTGCTGTCTAATATGACACCCAGATCTTTTATAGTAGAGCTAACGCTAACTTTGTATCCCTCTAGTTGCAGGTCCAGTTGTGAGAACTGCTGTGTACAGGATTTAGGCCCAATAAGTAATAATTCTGTTTTGTCTGAGTTTAAGAGAAGAAAATAGTTGGTCATCCAGTCTTTAACGTCTTTGATACATACGGTTAGCTTAGACAGTTCAGACATCTCATTAGGTTTAGTTGAAATGTATGATTGAGTATTGTCTGCATAGCAATGAAAGCTGATCCCGTGTTTTCTAATAATGTCCCCCAGGGGAAGCATGTATATTGTAAACAGCAAGGGGCCTAAAACTGATCCCTGAGGGACCCCGTACTTTACTGGCCTGACTTGTGAAAGCTGTCCATTAATATTCACAAATTGGTAACTGTTTGCTAAGTATGACCTAAACCATTCAAGAGCCTGTTTTTGGACATCTGTAGAATTTAAGCGGTCTATGAGAATATTGTGGTCAATAGTGTCAAATGCGGCGCTAAGATCAAGTAGAACTAATAGTGAGATGCACCCTTGGTCAGCAGCTAACAGTAAATCGTTGGTTATTTGGTTATATACTGTACATATATACATAAAATACACACACTTCACTAACCATAATATTCATATGCAATTTTAAAAAGATGTATAATGGAATGGACATGCTTCAATAAGAGATACAGAACCATTCTGATCAAACCATGTTTCTGTTAAGAAAATAAAAAAAACATTTCAGATTAAATATCATGCATAAAAATTGCAGTTTTTTTTATTGTCCTTCATTCTGCAAACAAGGTGTAGTGTCTTAAGTAATTTCTTGCTAGCAATATAAAATACGATTTTCTCCTGTGTTTTTTTTCATGTACTGCTACTTCATGTTTCTAAAAGAGACAACAAACTCAATGTCATCTAGCCTATTTGCATCCCTGTTTTAATTCCAGTAAATTTATTGTATTATTATATGGTTATGCAATGCATTTTCAACATGTCTAGACAAGAAGTATGCTCCAGTCCTACTTTTGGATGTTTTGCATGAGTGCAATAAAAGCATGCTCTTTCCCAGAAAAGGTCCCATTTGTTAATAAAAAAAACTTCCCTTTTTTTAATTAAATTTTACATTTTTTAATTAAAAAATTTCCCTTTTTGCAAAACATTTCTAACCAGTTGTTGAGTCCAAAAAGTCTGCGGAAAAATTCATTGCCTCTTCTACAACATTGGCAGTGGTGCAGAGATTCTCGGATGAGTTCTTCAATTAACTGAGCAACAGACCTCTTCTCTGCAAATCCTCAGGCAAATCTTCAGGCATAATGGCCATACAACATGCATGAAAAATATTGCTTTAGTTTATTTATTGCTGTAGTAATTCAGTGACACCCAATGGTATAAATGAGAATAACACATATTGTGGGCACTACAGTGCCAATGGAGAGAGACTCTATTGTTATATTGTGACTTTATTGTTATAGAGAAGACATTTGTCTGTCCTTCAGCAGAAGTCATAATTGTGTTTTTTAGATTAAGTTATCATTGATCCTATTGGCTAGTCTAAACGCATTGCATATATTTCACAATGAATCTTTCTTAAGCCACAAAGTTCCTTTGTGATTTTTCAGGTTTTAATTTTTAATAAATTTGCAACAATTTCAAAAAATATTTTTTCACATTGTCTTTATGGGGTATTGTGTGTAGAATTTTGAGTAAATTAATGAAATTAATCAGTTTTGGAATAAGGCTGTAACATTAAAAAATGTGTAAAAAGTGAAGCACTATGAATACTTTCTCGATGCACTGTATCAACGATGATCTCCCTGTCATTTTGCTGTCATACTGTTGCATTTTTTGCATTTCAAATAATCCACTGGCTCAACTAAACATAATCACCTATGGCAAGCCTCTGTTTTACCCCCTTGGTATTTAATTGTAAAATGATATTCAGTTTTATTCCTGAGCTTACAGTATACAGTATTGTTTTGCTAATTATTGCTGATGTAAAGTAGTGAAGTGATCCCAATCGCTGATCTTATTAAAATCAGTATAACGCAGATGTTCTGATAGTTAGATAGATAGATAGATAGTTCACTCAAAAACGAAACATTACTTACCATTTAATTACCCTTCAATGGTTTCAAACTTTTATGAATTTCTTTCATTTGTTGAAAACTATAACTGTTTCAGGGTAGAAAAAAACACAAACTGTGGAAGTCAATGTTTACAGGTTTTCAGCTTTCTACAAAATAATTTATTTTGTGTTCACCAGAAGAAAGAAACCCATAAATGTTTGAAATAAGTAAAGGTGAGTAAATGATGACAGAATTGTCATTTTGGGGGAACTATCTCTTTAACCTATTGAATTAAACACTATTCAATTGTAAAAAAAAAAAAAAAAAAAAAAAAAAAAGCATTATTAGTGAATCATAACGTTCATTATTACTGAGTCACAATATCTGTTTAATAACTACTTATTTATGGCTGAAATAGTTTGATTGAAACTAGTACTGATACTTGAATGTGTAGAATGTCAGTTCACAAATGACCAGGTCTCTCTTCTGTGCTAGAGTATTTTCTAATATCCTGACAAAATTTCGAATTTTTAATGAATGTATTACTTTTATTTTCTTCATTAAGGGTGTTATTGGTATTTGTCCTATGACAATTTTTTTTTCTCTCTTATTAATAATTTGGCTGTAGTTACTATATTCAAATGTACATTTTTTGTGTGTGTGTTTATCCAGGTGTTACAGTTGATTCAGGAGAGAAGGAATATATGCAAGCACCTCCATTTGCCAGCACAGAGTGGCAGCAGTCGGGTTCTTCATGCTATGAGACGTGGGTAAGGACTGTTAAATAGGTTCACAGTTTACACACTGCAAAAATGCTTTTCTTACTTAGATTTTTTTTGTCTTTTTTCTAGTCCAAATATCTAAAAATGCTTATATCAAAATAATTTTCTAGGCAAGCAAAACATATTGTCTTGTTTTCAGAAATAATATGCCAATATTAAGTGAGCTTTTCTTTAAAACAAGAAAAAAAATCTTGTTTTTCCTTTTGACGCAAGATTATTTTGTTTACCCCATTGGCAGATTATTTTGCTTGTTACTTGATGATGCTCTGGGCCTTCCTCAAGCAATGTTTTTAATGTCCTGTAAGTTTGAAAGTAATGATGGTGTTGAATGCAGAACTGTTATCAGTGAACACTATCTCCGTGTAGGTGTGTCCCCCCTCCAGGTATCCTCACTGCAATGGCATAATCTATGGATCTGTTAGTCTAATAACCTAAATGAAATGGTTTGAGGGCCTTTGTGATTAAAACATAGACATTTTGGTACTTTTCCTGCCACATAATATTTGGCTGCAACCATATTTGACCTTTAAATTAATTAAAAAGTTTTATGCAGGTTTAAGGGAGTTTGTAGTTGCGCCATTAGGTGGCACTAGTGTAAATTGTATTTTTTTTTTAATGAAAGCAACTTATTGCTTTTTTCACCTATTATAAGAACGGAGAGATACTTTCAATGTGTCAAGTCAAATTAATACATGGCCCTCATAAAAATGTATTTGTTTTTAGTGGTGTGTATGCACCTCCAACTAGGAGACATTGGAAGAAATTAGATTTTTTTTAGATTGTATCTGTGTTTAGTTAGGTTTCTGCTGTATGGCAGCTCAGCCATGTTGAAATTAAAATATGCAGCTTGTTTTTATAAATTGTCCGGATGTAAAACCTGCTGCTAATTCACACATGCCCACATCCAAGCAAATAATGGACTGCCCTCCTCCAATTTTTTTTCTAAACAGATAGCAAAGTGGCTAACGAACCAAGTTAAAATCAAAACATGCAGCTTGTTTTTATAAATTGTCAGAGTTATGCGCCATAATCGACCAGGTTGAATTTCATGCTATTTTATACATAACCTGCTACTACTTCACACATGCCTACATCCAAGCAAATTTTGGACTGCCCTCCTCCCACTTTTTTTTTGTAACAGATTGCAAAGTGGCTAACCATGGTGCCTTTTCATTTCTTTTTGATTCTGGCATGCTGTGTGGTTTGTTGTTACTTTAGAGGCTCACAGGAGGACCTTACACACAATCCTAGCTTTTTCTGAACCTAAGTCATTTGTTCATTATTTGTTTGTGTTAACTGCATTAAGTAACACATGTATAAGTTTACGTTAACAAAGATTTAGTATTACTGAATAAATGTGTTGTTCGTTGTTTAGTCATGTTATTTAATCAATAAACAAATAGTCTATGTGCAAGTAAACATTAGCTAATTACTTTAAGCTGCTAATTTAAAGATATACAATACAACAAGTTAACATAAACAATGATTATGCTAAACAAAGTTATTTACCTAACACGTTTTAACTAATGCATTAACATATGTTTAGTTAACATTAACAAAGATTAATTAACGCCGAATAGATGTGTTGTTCATGGTAAATTTATGTTAACTAATATATGAACTAACGTTAACTAACACAATCTTCCTGTAAGTGTTACCCTGTTTAATCTTATGAATAGAGTGAATTGACTGTTAACAAGCCAGCGTTTACTTTATCTCAAAACACATGAAGGACAACGAGGGGCCTCTGTGCAGGATATATCAGACACATATCAGTATAGTTTTTAATAAAATTTGCCTACTAATTAAAAGCAACACATTTAATAACATTGCGGATGGATTTAGGGATGTGCACAATTATTCGATTAATTGATTAATCGAACGCATCAGCGACGATCGAGCATGAAAACGATGATCGATTGGCTCTAAAATTAAATTACTTTAAATCTTTCTGATTGGTTATGCTGGTATTTGGACGGTAGTTTGATATTTGATTGGCTATGGCTCCAGGGAGTTGCGGTCTTGAGAGACCTGAGTACAGATCGAGTATAGGGGGGTCACACACGAGAACGCGCCACGTCGCGCCACACAGCGCATTTCAGAATTCTTAACATAGGTTTTTACAGGTACACAGCGGTGCCCAGCCACTACTCAGGACACCTTATATTTCTGCTGCACCAAAGAGCGCCATCTGAATAGTTTAATTTTAAATACCATGCGAATGTGCGCGTCTGGTGTGGGATACTTTCAGCTGTCATGTGCGCGCGGTGTCTTAAGACACTCTTTCGGCGAGGACTAGCCCACGGCATGAGTGATGTTTCACCGGATGACATCAAAATCGAAAAGCTACTTCAGGGAGCCATGCATCTCTCTAAACCCGGATCCTTTATTGTGGTGCAAGTAAATGAGTCTCGATCTGCAAGGCTAAGCACCCTTGCCCAGTGGTACCTGGCTGTTCCTGCAACTTCTGTGCCTGCTGAGCGCCTTTTTTCCACCGTCGGTCTAATTGAAAATAAACTTCGCACTCAGCATGTAGACCGACTGATTTTTTTAAATAAAAACACGTAGTCCTACCTTGTGTTAAGTTTTATTAGCCATGGATGGTAAAATATTCAGGCTGTTTTTGTTTTAAGTTTAGGCCTTATTTTATTTACCTCCACCGACTGATTATTTTGAAAGAAATGTTATTTTACCTAATCTTTAAGTTTTATAGCTGTGGTAAAAAATATTCAGGGCTAGTTTTTATTTTAAGTTTACCCAGCCAAATTATGCTAGATTCTAATTTTATTTAGGCTATGTGCTAGAGATGCGCGGATCAGCTGAAATATCACCCGAATCCGCTCCTTTATTCTGATCATCCACCCGCCACCCGCCTGCACATAATATTTTATCTGATATATATATCCGCACTGACCCACACCCGATCGACACTTGAATAATTCTAATTCTTTGTTTTAAGCATGATGATAGGTCACTGTGGATCGTTCGTTATTAACAGCAGATTCAGCTTTTACATATACAGGAAAAAGATAACAAAAAGGTGTCACTTCAGCCTAAACAGCAGCTATGTTATGTTTACTTGGCCTTTTTCTTTGCACTGTGCAAAAATAGAATAGCATCTACTGTGCCTGGATTCGGGCTGCACTAAATGAGCGTTCGCTCGCACCACTTGTTGCAGGAATGCACACGCTTCTCCTTGCAAGGAGAAAGCAATAAGCGTTAAAATAAGTGATCTTGTTTCTACCAGAACAATAGCAGATTTTCCTCTGAAGACTCTTCTAATTGAAAGTTTGCACAGTACTCTTGCACTTCATCCATTATTTTGGGCGTTTCATCTTCACATTCTGTGAAGTCCACTCTCTGCTTTTTTGCTGGTCAACTGCTATGACCCGCAACCCACTCGCAATTAATCATAATGTATTTTTTTATTACCCGACCCGCGGATTATCTGCAGTGCCCGCGGATATAACCGACATCCACGCATCACTGTGCTACTTAATAATCGTTTGGTTAAGTTTTGGTGAAACTTTATTTTTGCGAACATTTGACAAAAAAATAAAACCTTTTTGATCCACATCTGTTGTGATGCTGCTGAAGTAAAATATTGTTTTGGTAAAAATGTCAGTTTAATAAAATAACTGATATGCAGAGTATCATGTGTGTTTTTATTGTTGTTGTCAATATAGAAAAAAGGTAGATTATAGTTTTAAAAACAAATCCAAAATATTTATAGTAATAATAAGAAATATTGAAGGGGATAATACTGTAAAATAACTTTGGTTTCTTGTTTTCTGCGGGGCTTCAGTTGCCGTTGTTTTAAAGGGCCCATGCCACTTTTTGGTTGGCATGTAGTTCAAGCTCGCATGCATTTTGTGTAGATAAACACAATTTGTAATATAACATTTTCATATTGTGTCTCTAGGCTTTATGATTAATTTTATTTACAATGTGTCATGCAGAAAACCTACATGCCTCACGTTAGTGGCGGTTCTAGTTTAAATGGCACCCTGTGCAAACCACCTGCTTTTAGAAATGTACTTAGAAATAAATTTATTATTATTAATATTATACAATTATTATTCTAAATAAATAACAGAAATCAATCCTAAATGTAACTGGAAAAAGTATAGACACACCTGAAGTGATATGCTAAGATGTCTTAAGAAAACTTTTGCTTGAATATTAAAGTCAATTGTATAGAATACAAAAAATATATATTTTATGTAATTATCTGTCGTCTTAGACCCGACTATTAGCTGAGAATTACTGTAATGTTATTAAGTCTTACCTCCCTGATTCATCATCTCTCCTTTCTGCTTCATAGCCATATAGACAAAATAAGATCATCATCATATAATAACTTTAGTTTTGTCGACTTGCAAAGCTCGCTGCGTGCGACACCTCTGCATAAAAGTTACTCCGGTTTCACAGTACATAAGCGCCGTGTATTTTATTAGCGTGCATGTAAACAACCGGTATTCACACCGGGAGCAGATCAGCACGTGAGGCGCGCGGGAATGGTTTTCTGCACGTATGCATGCGTCAATTTGCTTTCACCACCTTTGTTTCGGTTGCACATAGACAATAACAAACTTGCATATGCAAAATACGCCAAATGTGAATGGCCTCTAACGTCTTTATTCTGGGATTACTACTTTAAATTAATACACTTGCATAAAGTAAATCGTAACTCAAAGCTTTTACTGGGGCTCGTTTTTTTTCGCGCCGTCTCCCTGTGCCACCCAGAAGCCGCCCTGGGCATCGACCATATTGCCCATGCCTAAATACGCAACTTTTTACACTTCTTTAAATGTTTACTGTGTTAACCAATATTGATGGTGATTTTTAATAACCCAACAGCGTTAATTTAATTGTTTTCTGAATCCTGTCATAGTTTAATCAACATTTTTAACAGGGCTTTAAATACTTTATATATATATATGAGTAAAGTTTGCATGCACTTGAAGCATCTGTCTCGCAGAGAGCATAATTACTGAATTAGGTTTTGCGGTGGAACAACAAACGTTGTAGTGATGCCACAATTCTCAATATAATATTGAACCGTTCGGTACGGCATCCACGGTTCAATACGCGCTTGTGAATTGCAGTTTTCTCGGTTTTACGTTTAAATAATTTATGTGCGTTTTGTCTGTCTGTGTGTGCCTGAAGTCCACGAGCTGAGTTGAGGAAACTCCTCCCCGCGAGTATATATTCAATAACTATGCTCTAAAGTTAGGGGGCGCTTAACCATCCTTTTACGGCCATGGTGAGTGGAGGTGAAGAGGAAACACTACGAGGAAGGTGTCGTTCAAATCTCCGGTGTGGGGACATTTCGGTTTTGCCGTTGAGTATAATGCCGAGGAAGAAAAAACAGTCAGCTACAAAATGACTGTGTGCACTGCAAGCATTGTTTTACACGTATAGCCAGGGCTTAATATGTGCCGGAACACGCCGGATCCGGCGCCTCATTTTACCGATCCCCTCCTCAACCGCCTTCCTACCCGTCCGCTGTTCACTTTTATTTTCTTCAGCGATTCCCCAACCCTCTTCACGTTCGTCTGCAACACCCCTACGCTCTTTACTTTCGTCCTTCGTCCGCGAGACCCCTCCGCCGCCATCCAACGCCCTCTCCCCAGTGGCGTAGAAGTAGAAAACGTCACGCTCTCTCTGTGCATTAGTTCCCCGCATTCAGAAGTTAACCCCAAATTGACACGGGTAATAAAAAGATTCAACTTCAGTCATGTTCATGTTGTCAAACACTATCAAAATGTCCACTGTGATTATATTAGACTTTTGTTTGAATAGCGATTTTAAACCTTTTAATAGAGGAAGTCCTCGGCTCTGCATATTATTAATCAGAAGCTGAGTGTACATAGTTTTACATTAGGAAATGCAGTCTTGAATTTACAAACAGTCGGCAAGTACCGGAGAACAGATGTAACACATTGATCAAATTTAGTTTTCAGTCACGTTGAAAGTAATATTCTACTCGTTTAGTTTGCCTTCATTCGTTTTAGATGTCAGTACTGACATATAGTCTTCAACACATGATTTTTTACAACACGTATTTTTAACATAATAGTTTAACTAACTAATTTCTAATAACTACCTTTTTTATCTTTCCCATGGTGACAGTCAGTGCAAAATATTTTACTAGTTATTTTGCAAGATAGTTGTATCAGATTAAAGTGTAATTTAATGACTTCACTAGGTTATGTTTAACTAGTACAGTTAGAATAATTAGTCAAGTTATAGTATAAACTGGTTTGTTTGTGAGACAATCAAAATATACAGTAAATATTTCTTAAGGAGGCTAATAATACTGACCTTAAAATTGTATTTTAAAAAAAAAAAAAATGTTTTTATTTAAGAAATAAACTATAAGAAAAAGACTTATTATTTATTACTTCTTTTTTTTTTTTACAGGAAATACTGTGAAAATGTCCTTGGTTTGTTAAAGATCACTTGAAAAACATTATTTTAGGTTAATGGGAGGGCAAAAAATGACTTCTAAGTTTACAGGTGTAAAAAATGTGCCTTGATATACTTGAATGTTAGAAATGTGTTATCCACTACAATACAAAGTTCCTTAAAATTAATAAATTAATACAAAGTGATATAATTATCTTGTTTATGTAGACTGCAGAGTCATGCATGAAAAAAAATTACTTTGAATAATTGTTTAGTAGTTTGTGATGCATGTTAAAGTCTGGCCCCCCTAAAAGCACAAGTAGCCCCTGCCCGCCCCCCAGTCATTCTGGTCTAGAACCGCCATTGCTTGTAACACTCGCGCCATTTTTTTTATTACAATACACCAGGAACTAGTGTACCTTTCTTGGCTTTTAAGTAAAATAAAGGAGTATTGCAATAAATCGTTTTTATGTTTTTCTCCTATGCCTATTGCATTAAGCAGAAAAAAAAAAAAAAAAACAAACGTGTTAAGCCATCAGAACCGACCGAACCGAAAACCGTGTTAAAAAACCGAGGGATGTATTGAACCGTAGGCTAACTGTATTGTTGCATCCCTAAAACGTTGTGTCTGCATTCAGACCCTTCTCAACTGCAGAGGTAAAATGCTGTGGATGCTAAACATGGTCAATTTGTAATATTCTTATGAGTCTTGTGAAGACACAAGTCAGCATTTTTTTATTATGTCTTCACACAGCACTTAAAGGTGTAGTAGGTGATCTGCCAAAATGTTAACGTTAGCATAATGTCTTTGAAAATGCACGTCCCTTCCCTGCTGTTCAAAGCTATGCCTCCTGAAGTCATGGATTGCGCACCAAATAGATGACCATGGACAACCTTATAACACTAGATCATGTCATTTATCAGTTAGAAAACTCTATTGAGACATGCACTTTGTCCCCAAAAAATTATATTTCCTCAAAACTGGCATTGGGGTAAAGTTGGTTTTATATTTGCACATTCAGACTTTCTCCTTAATAATATAATTTCAGAAAAGCACTGTTTGCAAATTCTAAATAGTGAAATCATAAATCAGCCAATGACTATAAAATACAACATTGTTCACAGTCAATATAGTGAAGTTTCACAAACTAATTTCGAGAGGAGCATGTGATATAATTGACCGCAGCTGGTCTCTCATCTACAATCATTAGTTAGCCAATCAGATTAATCCAACTCAATAAAAGTAGCCTAGCAATATTACTCCCTTATCTTCGTTTTCCGAAAAAGCTAACGACAGGTCCGCTCCAGCTCCTCCGAAAGCTACTCATGGACAAATCAACCTGCTACTTACTCAAGCTACTATACCACCACCTTTACCATCAACAACAACAGAGGCAGCGAACACAACAACAGCAAAGCTTACGGACAGGAAAGAAAGCTCCGCTCTCCCTAAAACACCAGCCCCGTCTCAACAACACCCAGCTCAGCCTGGAAGTCGACTCGAGACCGAGGCTCTACTAAGAAGCTAAAGGCCTATCCGCTGCACTCCAGCCAGAACACAACGCCTCATATTACTTCAAAACGCCACCTACCTCCTCCAGCATCGTCAAATGTCTCTCATATCCAATAAATGACAGTCACCGAACTCCGCCAGACTTCCTAGATGACGGAATCACAATTCCAAGCCGCTGCAGTAAATCCGAACCATTGAAGACTTGAGATCCACCGTTTCACCAACTCCGCCCTCCATGACAGAACATCCACACGCTTCTGCCACGCCCCCTATCCCCAACGCACTACAAGCATCGCAACACTCCGACACCCCGGGCTATCAAAGAAAGCAATAAAGCAATCTTGGAATCGGATACATTGCAGGTATCATTCATTTTAAAAATGGCTAGGACTAATCTCCCGGAAAATAACGCAACTCTTGGACTTCAACTCAACCCTCCTCTAGCCTTCGGCTCCCCAATCCAGTGCAAACTCCAGCCCTTCTCTTCAGCTATCCTTACCACTCTAAACCCTGTTCTGTTCATTCTCTCTCTCTTAAAACTCAGCTCATAATAATTATCCATCTCAAGATCCACCAGCTACGTAGGCTACCCGCCCCTCTACCTTCGCTATCCCCGCTCTTCCTCTTTCTCCCACTTCTAACTACCATGGCGACGCGCACGTCATCAGCCAAGTGAAAAATTAAATGAACCAAAGAAATTACTTGTCAACTTCTGTCAATATCTCTAATCTTTTTACTGAATTATATTTGCAACCCTGATTCTAACTTTTCTAAATTTCTCATTTCAGGGCTGTCTAAAGGATCCCACCCCGGTATCGACCCTCTCTTCCTCCAACCTCACCTGCGCTAAATCCGACATTACCGAAAACAGAAATCATAGAGCAATAAATCGAGAAGAGATTGAAATAAATTCATGATCGGTCCCCCTTTTTCTCGCTCCCCCATTTAGCATTCACATCAGCTCTATTGTAGTGGGCTTTAGAAAGTTTCTTTTAAAACGACCAATAATGGATCCTCCATCTTCTCATAATTCCGCCTTTTCCAGCACTTAGCAGCATCATCCCGCCCGACGAAGATGCTTATATTATCACGTCATAGACAAGTAAATCTCTCTAATTAAACAGTCGGCCGCAACGCTTGGCTCGCCACAGTTTAGCCTACATTACCTCCGCTTTTTAAATCATTCCATTAAACCCAGAACTTCTGGCATCTCCCGTGATTCTGGCATTAATCGAAGATCACAATTCCACTTCGCAGTCCATTTACCATTCGGAAGCAGAAGTAGCCCACACTTTATGCTTCAGAAGCTATTTACCGGATTCTCGCAATAAAGCTTTAGCATGTAGTTATGCATATAGCGCATTATCCCGCAGGGACGCCCTTTCATCACTCACCTCCTTTAACTCGCAGCATCAGCTTCTGGATTAGATGAGAATGTATCTTTATCCGATCTTGGCATTAACGAATTCGGGCTGAGGGGCGTCGCGCACCGGATGCGTCGTGACACGGCGCGTACAGGACAATCGATAATATTGCACACGCTCTTTCACATGTTATTTAAAGTAAAACTTTTCAAATTGCGCTCTGCGGTGCGGCAGAGTGCGGGCGGCGTCCTGGGTCGTGGCTGGGCGCCGCGGGCAGCCGCCCGACTTGCGGCACAGGTGCGTGTACCCTGATGGAAACATTTGTTTGGAATTCTAAATGTATAGCGCGACGCTGCGCGTCGCTTCTGGTATGCAACCTGCTTTAGGCCTCCTACCTTAAGCGCTGGAACGGCTGCTCATTCTTTCATAGCAATTTAATTTCATCCCCAGTAGATATCCATCTTTACACAAATGCACACCTGCCGTAGGCTCGAGGGATATTACCAGGGCTGCCGGCTCGCTACCAGCCGGTCCACATAGCGGAGAGATTAATGGTCCGCTCCAAGATCCTCGTTCACTGTTACATCAAGCTGTTGTTCACTGCATTTAATAAAGGGCGTTATCATTCTCCCGCTGTAATGCTGCTTCTCCATCTCTTATTTGGACTTCAGCCAAAACAATCCATTATAACCGTTGTACATATTACTGGTTTCATAACTAAATTGCTGACTTTCTCTCGCTTTTTATTTCCAGAAACTGGTACCAGAAGCAGAGCGGCATCCGACCCCCATCCCTCCTTCTGAGATGATATCCCCATAATCTCCGCATACACAATTCGCATCAACATCCATATATAGATATTTATACTTTAAGAAGTGACACCCAGAACATCACAATAATTTCTCGCTGCACAGAAACATCCAAACATTTCCATTCCCCATACTACACTTCATTCCCTAATTTCCCCGCTTACAATCAGTTTATTTATTACATGTATCTTCTTTCATAAACACATCCAAGCCAGCTTCATCAAAGGCTATCCAAGCAGAATCCAAAATTTTTCCACAAGTTAACTTTTGGTTCTACATTTGATTGTTCCCCCCCCCCCCCCCCCCCTCCACACACACGCACACACACGCTACAGGCTGCCTATTACAAACAACACACAGAACCATACTCTAGTCTCTTATTCAGAATCGGAGCCACCACAGCAGCATACAAGGGCTACCACAACAGCACATACAACACTGGAAAGGTGGTCTTCTGATGCCTTCAATCCTACATTTGCATTGCAAAGCCATCTCAAGAAGCCCAGAAGACCCTCACCAGCAAACACCCTGATTCCAGCGCCCAGGCGCGGGCTCAACCCAACCACACAAACCTATCAAGGGCGAGGGCATGAACCCAGCCATGCCAGCTTCCCAAGTGCAAGGGCACGACCCAGCCACATCAACTTCCCAAGGGGCGCGGGCACGACCCAGCCACATCAACTTCCCAAGGGCGCGGGCACGACCCAGCTATTTAACTGTCTTCCTTCCAGCTCTGAGTATCACCTCAGCTTTCTCCCCTAATCACTCACCTAACTCCCGCAGGAGTTCATCCCGCCCATCATTACTAATATGTTATATAATATAGCCTTATTTATTTTCTCTGTTTGATTTGATTTATATAAATTTATATCTATATGCACCCACGTATATAAATATTAATTTATATATAGTGCTGCCACCCTCATGCTCTTGTTCCCGCAGGAACATCCCCAGAGCACCAACTTCGCCCGTCACCCTCCAGCAGGAGTCTCCACCACCCCCACATCTTCCCCAACTCCTACTGGAGCTGGCCAATATAGCTCTACCAACCCGAGCTGTGACACGAGCACGAGTCACGTCATCGCCCCTCCCCGGCCCTAGCTTAAATTTATGTTACTTTTTGCATTTATTTCATATTTTCTATTTTTCATTTATTTACAATTTATTTATATATATGTATATCTATATGCACCCTCGCATATAAATATATATTTATATATAGTGCTGTCACTCCCAAGCTCTAGCTCCCGCAGGAGCGGTCCTGAGCACCTGACCCCCGCAGGGGTCATCGCCCAACCGCCACTCACCCTTCAGCTGGGACCTCCACCTGCCCTTCCTCTTTCCCGATCCCAGCTGGAGATGGCACAGACAGCTCTCTGTGCCCACGAGCTTCGACTCCCTCAGGAGTCTTCAAAACGCACTCTCCAGGCCCTAGTTTTCCCCATTTTATATATATATATATATATATTTATATATATATATATATATATATATATATATATATATGCCACTTCCCAGCTCTATCTCCGTTAGGAGTGTTCCTCGAGCAATTTACTCCCTTGGAGTAAGCAATTTACTCCCCCCCCCCCCCCCCCCCCCCCCCCCCCCCCCCCACCTTTTAGCCTTTTGACGAGTTTCTTCGAATACACGGCTGCTGTCCCGAGTCATTATGCATTTTGACCAAAATACAATAGAAACATTTACCAGCTCCCCGTGGTAAAGAAAGAAAGGTGTTGAAGGGGTGGATGGGGGGTTTCTTCGGAAAACGAAGATAAGGGAGTAATATTTGCTAGGCTACTTATAGTGAGTTTGGATTTATCTGATTGGCTAACTAATGATTGAAGATGAGAGACCAGCTGACGTCAATTATATCACTTGCTCCTCTCGAAATAAACTTCAATGTTTAAATTAAAATGTGCTTTCAAAGGTTAATTAAAAATGGTACTGTTTATAAAAAGTAACAAGCAAACTGCTGTACTTAAATGTAAAGTATTAACATATAGTAGCCTATTGATCAAAACCTGGAAATGTTCCTTGGACCTAATAATAGGCTATATGCAATAATATTCACATATAAACCATTTTTGATAATTTCGTTTTTTTGATAATTTTTTAATATATGTTGCATGCACATATGATATATTTGTATGTCTTTGAAATCTAAACATTAATTTGTATTTTAAATGTCAAAAGTGCTTCACTAGTGCATATCTGCAATTTTTATTTTAATCACGCATACGGTCCTGGTGTACACCCCTGGTTACATAATTTTTTGTGCCTTTTTTCTACAAGCGACGTGCGCCTCTTTAGGTTCTACGCCAAGCGGATTGATTTTTAGCAGCTGATGATGTAATGCACTAAACATTCTAGTCACTAGTGTGATCGTAGGCTCCAGGGAACAGTTCTGATCACATCGATGTCATCGTATGCATTAAAGGGGTTAAAATGTGTTAATTTTCCGTTATTATTCATTGATTTCTCTGCGTGCCCCTAAAAGGAAGCTTGGTACTACAGTTTGAGAACTACTGATCTAGAAGTTGCTAATTATTTGAACGTTATTTATTATTACTGTACAACAGGATGTAATTGCAATTATTAATATAAGCAATGATTGTTCTTGTGAATTAGTGAAATTTAATTCATTTATCTTTGGTCAATTGTTATTGAAATATAAGACATTGTGTGTGTAATGTATAATTTAATTTCTTTCACATGTCTGTTCCCTTTCAGTTACACTCGAGAGGCATATCTTGAGCTTGTGGAAAACATTCGGAAAATAATACCAGGTAACTTGTCAGTATTAAACACACTAATTTTAATCAATAATCCTTGAGTATTGGGACAAAGCTACATAAGTTATGAAATATGTTTATTGTAATGAAGAATAATTATATATATTTATGTGCTACTTTATATTACTATACATTAGTATTCAGTAATTCATATCATAGTCAGGGGCACTACTAGGTTTTCTGGGTGACCTTGCTAATTTGTTCTCCAGACTTCTTCTTGCCACATATAGCAGGCGTCATTAACAATAAGTATTATGATTATTGGATAGTCGATGAGAAACAAAAAACTAGATTTGTTTGGTTTATTTAAGTTTATTAAGTTAATGTCTCAGTTATGGATGTAACCCTCAGTCCCTAAAGAAGAGAAATGTTATGTGGGCTAGCACTTTTATATCAGAGCACTACATATAAGTAAGACACTTTGCTGATAGGAAAGACATAGGCCCATTGGAGGGGAAATCACTGTGGCTGACTAAACATATATGGGTTTACTGGAAGGGAGCCACACATACAGTAGGAGACACAGATTCCCAGAAGCCAGGTTGACCAAGCAGGAAAACAACAACATAATGGGCCAAACACCCAGCTCATCAGCCGAGTCATCTGTTGGGGTCCTTCAAGGAACTCTCTTGGGTTCACCAGAAATAAAATTACTAGAAGAGCGATATAAGTGCACCGTTCTTTGGGTTAGGTAGAATGGCACCAAGCATTTTGATCCCAAGCTAATATTTTCCTGGTTGACCAGAGTTATCCTGACATCGGAGTTAATGGACAGGAATAGTAGTAAAAGGGCTATTTCTGCATCCTTTAAAGGTAGTGCTTACAGGCTTGCTACTTGGTTTATATAAAGTGGTAAGAACCTTGGACAGACACAGGACAACACAAGCACAATTTGCTAACCAAAAATCTGTCTAAGTCTCCAACCATTCTTATACAAACCACTATGACCAATAAAGTTGCCTCTAATGACTGTTTAATCAAGTGGTTCTACTTAATCAAGTGGTTCAGCGTAAGTCTCTGTCAAACCATTGGACCACAGAGAGATCTGAAGAATGCATAAGAGAAGGGTTTAGATTGCTGACACCCCCAGGAACCAGATGACTAGGTCATGCCTCCTGAGCATCCTGCCATCCACCACATCATGGAGATGGCACCAACTTCATGGCATATGCTCGCCTCATAGAGGGAGCCATATACTGAGTGAATGTTTTAACTACCACTTTGCAGTAGATCACATAAGTCTACCACATACATAGAGCTTAAACATGGGTGTCAGATGATGACCTGTCACTGAGAGGAAGGTCTTAAGGGAATATATTAGGGAGGGGCAGTAACAAGGTGTGTGGATTTGGAACCCAGTTGCTGGTGAACCAGTGGTGCAACCAACAAGACCTGCTCCATGTCTCCCTGTCCTTGCACATGGTCTATGTAAGAAGGCACACTGAGGAAAATGCATATTTACCCTAAGGGCCAGTTGTGAGCCAGGGCTTTAGCCAGAATAAAACAACTGGCAAGGAGTGGATTCGAGCGAAGCAAACAGGTCAACCTGGGCCTCTCTGAAATGTTCCCAACTCAGCTTAGTGTCTTTGCTGTCTGAACTGCTGTGAGAGCTAATTCGATGCACGGTTAAGCTTGTCCAATATGTGAATGGCAGACAGCAATTTCAGCTGCAATTTACTCCATTGGAGCAGATGGTGAGTGAGCTGTGAGATGCAATAGTAGTGTACAAAGCAATGACTAAAACTGGCACAAGACAAATACTGTCAACAGGTCCAATAGAGCCTTTTTATTTATTTAATATAATTAATCTCACATTCTAGAGAGCCACACCATAGGATTGCTGAGTCCAGCTCCAGCCTAAGAAATGAGCCTAGGAAAAGAGCTCCAGTCCAAGCACCACCATGAAAGCACCCCTGATATCTTACCAAAGCAACAAGGAGTGGGGGTCCATGGTAAAAGGTGACATGAGAGTGGATTTTAAAACCTCTGTTGTCCCAATTCCAAAAATGAAAATCCCATCCCAATCCCATGGAAAAAGTGGGGAAATCCTGTCCCATCAAAAGACTAGATGAATGATTCCTATGCAGCACACTGGCTCAAGAAAGTAATATTAATAATTAACAATGACAAGTTATTATTTAATATGAATATTTATAATTATGGTTAGTTGTAAGAATATTACAATAAGTTGATCTGCTCATCTTTTGAGCTAACTCTTTAATCATTTATTCATTCAAAGCAATATGGTGCTTGTTGGGGAAGTAAATAATAAGTTAACATAATGTGAGAAGCAAAAAGATCTTTAATTGTTAAATTGACCATTTCTGTGAGGCAAAAAGCAATGTCACAGTAACTCAGGGATATGGAAAATATGTCAAATCCTCCCCAATAATATGTACTTGGAAAATAGAAAGATAATTTTGCAGAAAAAATATTTTGTCCCATGTCTCAAAAATCAAATCTATGTTGATGATCAAAGTTAAAAGGATATGTAAATAAAGCTCAATGGTTTATGGTGTTCCTTGTCTGTTTAATCTTGTTTTAGGAGTCAGTTTGAGCAGTGATTTCATCGCAGGATTCTGTAGTGAGACTGAAGAAGACCATCAGCAGACCCTCTCCCTCCTAAGGGAGGTGGGCTACAATATTGGCTTTTTCTTCACCTACAGCATGAGAAAGGTATGGTCCATAAATGGTAGTCAGCCAGAATATTTTTTTGACTACACCGAGTACCACCACTACTGCATCTGCAAAATGCATCACCAGTTTTTCACAATTAGGAATTTAAATGAATTAAAAAAAAGTACTGATTAATTAGTAGTAGTTAGTAGTAAATGTCAGTAAAACACCCAAGAGATTAACTGTCTAGTGTATTTATTTCTTTAATTAATTAATTAATTAATTATAAATAAGCACATGTGAGAGTGTTATAAGTGTACATATGGTTGTTTTCATATCCAAATGAATGTTTGAATAAGCGTAATCTTTTTCAAAAGATTTAATAATGTATTTCATAAACCTTTTGAACCCTCATCAAACATGACAAACAGTGGATCTGCACCTCAAAAAACATTCAGTGTGTAGCTCTTTGTTTTTGTGACAGGGCATTTTCTGTACAATTTGGCGTAACAGTGTTTAGAGCCATCTATACAGTATGACTAGCACTAAACTGTTCTATACACTTTTGTACAGTTTCCTGGCCACAATTGTCTGCATATTAATTAAATGAAAATTTTTGTTTGCAATAATAGCTTGGTGATTAGTCTGTAGTTTTTCTCTTTCTTTCTCTCTGCACCTAACACCTAACTTTTTCTCTATATAATATAACGTCTCGGTTACTAAAGTAAAGTCCCTGAATAGGGAACGGAGACACAAGACACTTTAGGCAGATCGCTAAACGACCAATCACTCTGAAGAGTATGAAAATGGCCCAATGAATGCCAATGAGTTGGCAGAGCTCGGCTCCGCAGGTGCCAGAGAGTAATCATTAACAGAGTATATAGCTGGCGCGTGCAGAGTGAGCAGTTACATTTTTAGCCTGTTAAAGAGCCGAACACTCAGCTATCAGCTGGAGACCTAGCTGCTGTGGCATTAGAGACACACATCTTTGTTCCCTTCATAAGAACTCCGACGTTTGTCTAACTGTGGGTTTACATCAACGGCGGTGAGAGCGTCAAAGGTTGCTCTGGCTGCCCTGGCGACAACGCTCTCTGTCTTCAGCTCCGGTGGCGAGAGCATCAGAATTCGCTATAATGATCTCAAATTTAAAGGGGCCGTTGCAGCATATCAGCAAATCAGTAAATAAAACATTCTTTCTAGCGTGAAAATGTTGCACACTTTTTATCAAATTCATTTAACAATGAAAGATCGAGTTGCATGTGGTGTGGCTTTGCTCCCCTTAATTATCCAATGTGTCCATATGTCTGAAATATTCTGAAGCAACAATACTGTTTTGTATTGCCGCATGAGATTCCCGCTTTTTTAAAGAAAAAAAAAATATCTATAACATAAATGCACATCAGTAATTCACCAGTAACTTTTTAAATTTATGTCCCTGTAAGAAAACATTGCAAATAATTGGAAATCCAGCGACCGCAATACTCAAACCCTTGGGAACAACTGTGGTTGGAACCAAAGTTCACAGGACTGTGTTCTCTGGACTCCTCTTAAGCGGTGTACTTCTACATTCCGATTGCTTGGCACCGAATCGCGTTTTAACATCCCCTAGGCCCTTTAATTACCATTACATTGGAATAATTTAGAAAGAATTTAGATGGGGGGTCGTAAATGTGCTTTTACCTAGCTAATAGTAGTCTAGGGATTTTTAAACTACAACAGTACATTAAATTATGCCAGTCCCCGAAGAAGGAGAACACTGCGGAGGCCACCTGCTACCCAAGAAGGAAGACTTGATGGCAATAAGAACATATGGACTAACCCTATCCAGGGGGAGTGCTACATATGATAAGCCTTATTAGCGGGTAGAGAGAACACAAGTCTGCCTGAAAAGAGGAAACACTCCATGACTGAATAAGCATATGGGATCACTAATGGGGACCGTACATAGCTGGCATCGAACCCCAGCATGCGGGTAGACCAAGCGAGCATACCAGACATCATACTGGGCCAGGCACCCGGCTCCTCCACTGAGTCGGGTGCTGGAGGCCTCGGAAGAGCTCTCTAGGGTTCACCAAATGAACTTACTTAGAACTTACTTAGCAGATCAGAATAGGCGCACGTGTCTCCGTGTTAGGGAGCATGGCACAGCAAGCGTTTTTGACATCTGTGCTGGCTTACTTATCTTACAAACCCAGTTTTAGCCTGGAAAATATGGAGAAAAGCCCTACATGACGGTAATAGTTTGATTACGTGTGTTAACTTCAATAATGCCACTAATATATGCATACTCCACATGTCTTAATTTCATTTCTGTTTAGTTCAGTTATGACTTTAACTGAATAAACAGCAAACACAAGTACATCTTGTTGAACATAATTTATTTTCATCACCAATTATCATAGTAGAACAGTTTCTCATGCAGTTTGTGATGCATTTTGGAAACAGGAGATAAGCCCCTGGTCTAATGCGCCACCTGGCTTGAGAAACCCATTCTCAAAGACTTACTTTTAGTCATTATTTGGGTAGCACACATATTTTAAATGTCTTCAACGGAATTCAAATGAGCCATTTTAATGTAGATTAAGATTAATCTAGATTAAAAAAAATGTATCTATGCCCACCTATACTTTTAACCCATAGAGCAGTTTCATAATACAGTTCTCTTATTTACCTTTATCTAGTGACTGATATGAGCCACATAGAAGTTATCAATTGACTAGATTATGCCACCGTACTTTGGCAGAAGTCCAAGCCAAACATCTACTTTCTCTTTTGATTAGAAGGTAATAAAAGACTGTACTGTGTTTTTCTTTTTAATGCATCAAAGACAATAATGTTTTAAGCATAAGTATTCAGTTGGTTCTGTGCTAGCTGCTGGTTTGAAAAGGGTCTGGCTGCAGAGTTGTACTTGCACCTTCAGGCTTGCACGCTCAGGCACCCACACTTCTTATGCAAGTTCAATTCAATTCATCTTTATTTGTATAGCGCTTATACAATGTAGATTGTGTCAAAGCAGCTTCACATGGAAGATTATAGTGAATTGAAACCGTGTCAGTTCAGTTTTCAGAGATTAAGTTCAGTTTAGTTTAGCTCAGTTTAGTGTGGGTTAATAATCACTACTGAGAGTCCAAACACTGCAGAGCAATTCCATCGATGCGCAGCTCTACAGATCCCGAACCATGCAAGCCAGTGGCAACAGCGGCGAGGAAAAAACTTCACCAATTGGCGAAAGCGAAGATTTAAAAAACCTCGAGAGAAACCAGGCTCAGTTGGGCATGACCATTTCTCCTCTGGCCAAACGTCTTGTGCAGAGCTGCAGTCTAGGCGCAGGAAGCTGGACCTCAGCGAAGACTCATCTGTCCTTGGAGCATCACAGGAGTCAGTCTCATGCTCTCACTCCACGATGACCACCACAGCAGCTGCTCAGGATACGGCCTGGTCCAGAAAACCTTGGGATCATCTCGTCGCTGGTCTTGGATCGCATCAGTGGCACTGCATAGTCTGAGGGCCTCGAGATGAGTACCCCCAGGTGGAAATACAGAATAAGGAGAATAATTAGCGTAGCTGTTGTTCATAGTGTATATAAACAAGAAGCAAAATCATGTGTGGGGCACATCATGCGTCATAGGGCTATGTACTGCACTGAGTGTATGCTTTGCTAAAAAGATAGGTCTTTAATCTAATTTTGAAGAGCGAGAGTGTGTCTGAGCCTCTGAGATTATCAGGAAGGCTATTCCAGAGTTTAGACGCCATAAATGAGAAGGCTCGACCTCCTTTACTCGACTTTGATATTCTAGGTAATACCAGAAGTGACATCATTTACAATGGACACCTGTCACGTCACTTGCAATCAACACAAATAAACCGAAAGTAAATTTCCAGTTCATTTGCGTTGACAGTGACGACGTTGTCAAATAATTCTAAGTACTTGTTGTACACCATGACAGACCCCCCCACCCCTACCCTTGAAAAGCGGTTTGTATATTCATCATATAATTATAATGCTTTAATGTAAATTTACCAAAGCAGGCTACTATTAACATTTATTCCAGCAAAGCTTATTATTTATTTATATGAACTATCAGGTCTAAATATACACACAAAATATTGTTCCACAGTTATGAATAAAAAAAAACACCAGGCTAATGCAAATTTGAATTTAATTTTTATTTTAAACATTTCAAGGAGTTGTAATATTACAACTAACGGATACACATTATGAACTTACAGCAATGATTCTTGAATGACTTGGGAAAATATTCTTTATTCAGCAGGTCCCAGGATGATTGCAAACAAGAATGCAGATGTTGATGCAAATGATGTGGCAGGAGAGTGCAGGACTCGTTTACATGAAAGTCCTTAACAGAAAAATCCCTCAGTTTAAGGTTAAGGGTACCCTTAGTAAACGTTGGTTTGCAAGGAGAAAAAAAGATCGACTTAAGGAATTTAAGTGTGCCATTAAGTATTTCCCCTTAGTCCTTAATAACCATTTCCTTTTAAAACATTTAAGGGACCTAATCAGCTCCCTTGAACAAATGAGACTCAAAATGCAAGCATTCTCACCCAAAAAATGTCTCACAGGACTGTAAATAAATAATTTAATAAAACCATTTAATAAATAAACTAATATACAGTATACGTGTTGATAAGAGCACGTCTGCGCAGAAGTGCATCCTTATGAAATTGCAGTTTCAATGCAGCTTCAAAAGTCTCTACATGATCCCAGCTTAATTTTATAGGTCCTCCAAACATAATGTCGAAATCGACTCTATAAGGGAACGTCTCAACTCGCTTAACGGAAAGAAAATGGCACAGAGGATGTGTACTGCAAAGCTGTTTAAGGAAAGCATTCGTGGTTCATTACAATCTGTTTACGTAACTATAGCAACTGTGGCGCACATCACCGTATGTTGCCAGAAGCTACTGTGAAACCCTTAGAAAAAAAGGCCCTTAGGTAAGGGTGACAGATAAGAAGTTTGTTACAACAATCTTAAAGGGTCACAAAACACCAAAACACATTTTAAAACTTCGCTCTCCAGCAGTTTGTCATGGTTGGACATGCAGGAAATGTTCCTGAATAAAAAGTGAAAGTGCCAAACTGCAGTAAAATTTGGCAAATTAATAATTTGTTAAAAATTTCGATTACTGATGTCCATGTAAACGCATTGACCGTCTTTCTCCCCTGCGTCTGTGTGTTTGTTTTGCCTGTGAAAGTCAGCGTGTGCCCAAATGGAAACTCCCTTCTTTGCAAATCCTACCCTCTTTCCCTCCCCCGACACTCCCACACTCCCAGAGCTGGACACGCCCACTTTCCTGACTTTTTCCAAACTAGAGGTGTGAAAACACCATGCTGAGACAGGGGGGTTTCGTGGCCCTTTAATGAAATCCCTTACCTCAGAAATGTTTCCCCCTCAGGGACACCCTCAAGTTAAATTACTGAAGGACTTTCATGCAAGTTGCCACAGGTGGCAATTGTAAATGACGTCACTTGCAGAGGAAGCGTGGTTGCCTGAGTGTGCAAGTCCGAGAGTGCAAGCCTGAAAGTGCAAGTGCAAATCTGTAGCCAGACTCTATTGGGCTGATTTTCACACTCAAGTAGAATATACTGAAGTGATATTATATATATATATAGTCATCATGAAAGCAATATGCAAAAGAAATAAGCATGAAATGTTGATCTTGGTCCTTGCTCATCCTTGTTTCTCTTCTTCTGAGCTATCAGCCTCTTCATTATACTTTGAAAAGATGTTGATGGAGATGTGTAATTGAAAGTCTGAGTTCTGAAATCTGCAGTTGTGCATTCATCATCCCTTGACTTGTGGCACTTTCTGTAAATAGTACTCAGGCATATTATCAGAATCACTCTTTTTTTTTTTGTTCTGATAAAATCCTCCTGCCACACTTTGTTGTTTAGAGCTTTGGGATTTCTCCTCTGTTTCCAGTCAGCTTTCTCTTGCTGAAGTTGTATCCTTTGGCTCCCTTGTGCATTGGTTTGGATGGTACCCCATCAATGGCATTCACTTTGGCAGCTGTTGTATTTTGTCCTCACATCCAGATATGGTCCTTTCCTCCTGAGCTCACTTCACTTTTTCAAGAGCATCATCAGATACACTCGATCACCTGGAACAACTGGACCTTGCAACTCTGCTCTCTCACATGGCTCCTTTCTGGTTTCCTGCACAGATATCGCTTTGCACATGGCAATTAATTGTTTCAAACTTCTTATTTGCAATGTATTAGACATCTTTGCAAAACATTTCAAGAGGTTACAGGTGAGGTTTTATGCAAGGTGTTATGCAAGGGTCGACCCAATTACACTTCATGCGGTGTTGGATGCCTGTTTGTGTCAGTTTTCATGTCATCACTCATCAACACACTTGTTAACACATCAATCTAGTTTGTTATTAAGTTTATTACTTTCACATATTTTGTTAAGCTTTGGCCTTGATGGATTATCTTTCAGCCATTCCTGGTAATTGTGCATAATACATTTGCTCTCTTTTGTTTTATTCTCAATTTAAAGTACTCATTTAGATGTTTTTATTTATTAACAATTTATTAATTTAAAATAATATATTTTAATTATTCTATTTGCTTTATGAATACAAACTCATTACGAACTTATTTCTGATGAAAAATTTAGGAAGTATGTCTTTTCTCACAAATGTAATAACTTTTCCTGCTTCCTGCTCTGGTACCACCCCCAATCATCTACCCATCCTAATTTCTTAATAGTACTTTTTCATTGAATAATTCTCAATCCATTCAACACTAAACCCAGTCCCCCCTAAAAATGTCATCAGATGTCTCACTGTTTGGAGCAATGGTCTTTCACTCAGGTCTTTGAGCTTTCTGTGCAGCTGTAGATAATTCAGTCATACATACATTGTGACAATGTCTACCCTAAGATTTTATAACTAAGTTTAATCCTTTATGCATTCTGTTGTATACAGTATAAGGTATTCATCAGCCTACGTAAGTACAAACAAACAAGGCTCTACCTTCCTCTCATAATTGCCTAAAATAAGCTCAATAGAACTCAACACTATAAAATATTTGCCATCTCAAGGAACATATTACAGCATACAGTCTGAACTTCTGCTGCAAAATGTTCTCTCATTGATTGCCCTTAAATTATAAACTAAACTTAATCTTCTTTTGTCTGCATTGATTGCCCCCAGTTTAATTCTTACATTTAAATTTAAGTAAATATTATTAGTTACTTCTACATTTTTTACTAAAATTGAGATAGAAAGGTCTAGGACAGATTGCATATCACAGTATCTAGGTGTTTCTATTAATGTTTTTTCCCACACTTTTATTTAATGAGTTTTAATACCTATTTTAGTCTCTAGTGTTTTTCTGAGCAGAACTGCATTTGGTTTAATTTTAACCCCTATACTGCTGGCTGATTTTATGTGCATCTACGTTCTGTAATGACAATAATTTAGTTGGAATTTGGCACTTTCTTTAATAATTCATTTTCTGAACTATTTATTAATTCCTTTTTTTGTCTTCATTTGTATTATTTTCTTTTGGCTAATAATTATTTCCTAAGGCTTCCCATCAAACTAGTTGCACATATAATTTTGATACACTTTTTAAAAGCTGACTAAAAACTTACTGTTTTGTAGGCTCCTTTCTACTCTGTTTTGACTTTTTCCTTCCTTCCTTCATTCATTCATTCATTTTCTTTTCGGCTTAGTCCCTTTATTAATCTAGGGTCGCCACAGCGGAATGAACCGCC
Organism: Danio kyathit; assembly: GCA_903798195.1. Taxonomy (NCBI): domain Eukaryota; kingdom Metazoa; phylum Chordata; class Actinopteri; order Cypriniformes; family Danionidae; genus Danio; species Danio kyathit. The sequence continues at coordinate 12,212,185 of LR812529.1, read as the reverse complement.
AACATATCCAGCATATGCTTTACGCAGCGAATGGCCTTCCAGCTGCAACCCATCACTGGGAATCACCCATACACTCTCATTCTCTACGGACAATTTTAGCTTACCCAATTCACCTGTACCGCATATCTTTGGACTGTGGGGGAAACCGGAGCACCCGGAGGAAACCAATGCGAACGCTGGGCGAACATGCAAACTCCACACAGAAATGCCAACTGACCCAGCCGAGGCTCGAACCAGCGACCTTCTGGATGTGAGGCGAAAGCACTGCCTTTTTCCTTAATATTTTGCTTTTAATTATTTCTTCACTTATGGTTTCATGTGAAACAAAATCTGTTTTCTTAAACACTTTTTTTCTTTCAGTAATTTAGACTTATATACTTTTTTTTTAATACTTTTTGACCTATTCTGTACAGTGAATTTATTTCAATTTTTGTTCTAATCTCCTCTTTAAGTATAAATATTTTTTCTAGATTTGAATCACTCATGTTTTTAATATCCAATCTGCTAAGATATTTCCTTTACTTAATTTTTACTTAAATACTTAATTCAATCCATATTTATTATAAAAATTATTTCTTGCCTTTTCAAAAGCTGTCTCTTTTTAGTCTCCACCATGCATTGTAATTTATCCTTCTATGTTCAAGGACCTTTATGATTAAACCTATGAAACTAAACCAAATTATTTAAATATCATTTAAATATTCAACATCAATATTACACCTTTAAAGAGTCATCTTAAAAACACTTTTTCTAACTTACAATTTGAATGATAATAATTTATATCAAATTGACAGGAGTTTGATTTGATATAAGAATGGGTAATTACACTTTTGTTCTTAATTTGCCTACTGTTATGGTTGAACATAATTTGGACTATAGAAGCTGTTTTGAGGTTGATTGTCAGACTCTCCAACCTCGCAACCTGAGACAACTGGCTCATAGATTGGTGCTGCAGTCTTTTCTGTGGCTTCTTTCTTTCACTCAGCTGATGTAAACATCTGGTTGAGCAAAAAATTTTTTTTTCTTTGATCAGTTCATCAGTCTCTTGTTTCCCCCTTTTGAGTGTCTCTGAACACAAGTAGCTTTTTTTAGTTCTTAGTACATCCTGGGCATGCAGGATGCAACATGCATCACTGCGATAGTTTATGTCACAAGTGTCCACAGCCAGTTTGTCCATTGTGTTTTTCAAGCATCAAAGATGTCTGGTAGATAAGAGAATAAAGTCCCCCAAAGTCCATCCCTATGTCCTCTTATTTGTTATGAAATTTAGCTCATGACCTAACAAAAATCATTTTCTTCTTTCCCATTTTTTACTCCATCAAATGAAGACTTGTTTAGTTTATTTTTCCTCTTTGCTGTTTAACAGCTTATTTTTCTCTATTTCTCAGTCACTTTTATAATATGCTTAATTTTCCATTTCTTTAATATTATTATAATTAGTTTCTTTTACTTTAGGTTGTGCCTTATTTATTATTCTCCTAATTTATGCTAGTGTTTCTTTACTAGCTGGTCTTTCTTACATTGTATTTTAATTTATCTAACTGTTTTAATTTAACAGTACTACATTGTGGCCTAGTATCTGGTATAAATGTTCAAAATCCTTACTGCTGTAGCTCAGAGTTCATATTACTAATGTAACTCCACATAAAAACTTTTTTTTCATATCTGAAAAGTAATGTTTAATTGTCAATTATTTTCTTAGAGCATGAAATCTTAACTATAACATTTTTGAACTTCTACGTTCTATGTTCTTTAACTTCTCCTCAGTGTCTATGCTTTACTATAAATAGATGATGACTTAAATAACAGCATGGAGCTGACTTTAAGACAGATAATAACAGTCAGCCTAAGCCACCTTTTTATTGCTTCTAAGTATACATGTATATATTTTTTTTATTTTAAAGCCAAATCATAGTTTCTTCAAAATGTTACTGCTTTTTCAATTTTTTTTCTTATCTGTTTTATATACATGTTGAACATTTTTTCTTTATTCTAAAAATATATTCTGTTTTTCTTTTAAACAGTGTTTGGACTTCTTTTTCTCTTTTTATTTTTTCTGTTTCTTTTCCTTTCCCTAATTTGTGTTTTTAGGTCTTAGTTTTTCCTTATTCATTTTTCTTTAAACTTATTTTCCTTACACATTTGGTACACATTTGGTCATTAACTCTTCAATTAATCAAAGTTTTCTCTTCAATTTTTTTTCCTTTTTCCTAAATAATGTATCTTTTTTTCATGCTTATTTATTTAGCAAATTGATTTCCTTATTAATATATATATATATATATATATATATATATATATATATATATATATATATATATATATATAATTTTTTTTTTACATTAATATTTGCATTTTTTATTTCTCAATAGCTTCTAGTTGCATTTTATACAATATAACTCTATTTATTACATCTTACTTTGTTTTTGGTATTTCTTATTTAACTTATCTTTATCTTAGCTTTTTGTTTTTTAAATAAACAGATTCTTACCCTCCTGAAGCAGACTTTCTTCCAACTCTCGACATGTCAGGATTTTCAGTCTACTATCTGCCTATAGTTCACACTTAAAACACACAGAGATCAATTCAGAAAAAAAATTAACTAGTATAATCTTCTGTCTTTTCAGTCTGTGTCTTTTTTGAGGCTTAATCCTCCTGTCACAACCCCGGCTCGTTCCTGCTGCTCCAATCACCATTCTCCCTCACCGTCTCATTCCTCCAGCTCCAATCATTGCTCTCACTGTCCAGCCACCTCTCACCACACCTGTGCACCCGAGTTCTAATTACACACACCTGCATCAGCAATCATCGTTCACTATACAGACTCACCTTTTCCAGTCATTCATTGGCTGGAATCGAAGTCAGATGGTTCACCTTACCTTCTCCCCCACTCGCATTGTTTCGTGGATGTCTCCCTCCTCCTGTGGACGTTTCTCCTCACCTGTGGATGCAAAAGCTGTGAATAAGGGAAGTGACTATTACACTCTGGTGGTTGATGGAAGGTCCTTTGTTTACCTTATGAACTGCTTACAAGACCGCTCATATTCTACAAATATCACTTACCTGCTTCTCTTGCTGAAATATCCACATTGTTTTGAATAAACTGTCTGAAAGCGATAATCATCCTTGTCCTCATTATGTGACCGTGACAGGAATCCAACCACCTCATCTAGGCCTGGCTTTTCCGCCCGCCTCGCCTGATGATGAGTAAAGTTACTCTAACTCCATCTGTGTTCCATATACCACATATACAAGCTCAATTAATTGTGAATTCTCGTATCATCCCCATACATGTCCTGGTGGATTCTGGAGTGGCTGGTAACTTCATTTCTTTAAATTTCATCGCCAAACATCATATCCCTACAGTACGTAATGAAACTCAGTACAACATAACTACCATTCAGGACTCACCATTAGGCGGTGACAAAATCTCCCAGCGCACCAAAGAAGTTATCATTCAGTCCCCTCATCATCATCAAGAAAAATTAATCCTACTCATTCTTCCCCGAGCCAATGTTGATGTCATCCTGGGCAGGTCGTGGCTCGCAGAACATCAACCCAACATAAACTTGAGCACTGGTGAGATCCTAGAATGGAATCCAGCATGTACCACAAATGGTCACATTATTCCCACTGCTGTTCACACTCTGCATCAGAACTCCCTTTCTGTTCACTCCACCACTATAGAAAATTTTCCTTGCTCTTGAACCGCCTCCATTCCATCCATCTACACCCCCTACCTCGACGTTTTCAGCAAGGAACGAGCAACACAACTACCCCCACATTGGTCCTGAGACTTTAGTATCGACTACAGTCAAACTAACGCCAAACTACCACATGGAAGGATTTATCCCCTATCTGGTCCTGAGCGCGAGGCGATGGAAGATTACATCAACAAGGTTCTCAGTCAAGGGTTCATCAGACCATCTACCTCCCCAGCCACATCCAGCTTCTTCTTTGTCGCCAAGCAGGATGGAGGACTGAGGCCCTGCATAGATTACAGTGTTTTGAACGCTGCCAGAGTCAAATTCGCTTACCCTTTGCCTCTGGTCCCAGCTGCTTTGGAAGAGCTCTGTCAAGCCCATATTTTCACCAAACTTGACCTCCGAAGCGCATACAATCTCATCCGTATCTGGGAAGGGGACGTGCGGAAAACGGCTTTCATCACTCCCTTTGGTCACTATGAGTACCAGGTGATGCCCTATGGCCTAGCTAACAGTCCCTCCATATTCCAAAGTTTTATGTATGAGATCTTCGGAGATTTCCTCCATCGTTTCGCCATAGTTTACACTGATTTACATCTTGATCTACTCCCGTAATACTACTAGCAGAACACAAGTCTCATGTCCAAAAAATCCTCCAACGTCTCAGAGAGAACCATCTCTTTTTGAGAGCCAAAAAATGTGAATTCCACCAACCCTCGATCTCCTTCCTCGGGTACGTGATCTCCGCTGAGGGGGTCAGCATGGAAAAAGGTAAAGTGGACGCCATCTCCCAGTGGGAAGAACCCAAGACTCTGAAGGAGTTGCAGAGGTTTCTGGGGTTCACCAACTTTTGCCGACAGTTCATCAAAAATATTGTATTCTCTCAGCTCCCTTAACTACCTTCTTAAAGGCGGACGGCGTTTGCTCACCTGGACCCCTGAAGCATGGCAAGCCTTTGAACACTTGAAAAAAGTGTTTACTACTGCACCTGTGCTCCATCATCCGGATCCTACACAGCCCTTCATTGTGGAGGTTGACGCGGCTGATGCCGGAGTTGGTGCCATCCTTTTCCAGTCGTCTGGTGAACCCTGAACCCTCCATCCGTGTGCATACTATTCACAGAAGTTAACACCTGCAGAACAAAATTATGGCATCAGAGACTGTGAGCTTTTGGCTATCAAGCTGGCTCTAGAAGAATGGCATCACTGGCTTGAAGTAGCACACTTTCCTTTTACTGTTATAACAGACCACAAAAAAAGTATCTCCGCGACGCCAAACACCTGAACGCTCGCCAAGCTTGCTGGTCCTTGTTCTTTGCCCGGTTCAACTTCAATATAACCTACCAACCTGGTCATGAGAACGCTTAGGCCGATGCCCTCTCCCAAATGTACTTACCAGAATCCACTACTGATACCCCCGAACCAGTCCTACCTTCTACAGTCTTCCTTGCTCCCATACTATGGCAGTTTGATGAAGAAATTCGTGCTGCCACTGCTGAAAAACCAGCACCCCCCAAACTTTCTCCTGGTTGTATGTACGTACCTACCAGATGTTGTATTTCACTCCTGGATAGTGTGCACACCTCCCTCGGGTCAGGACACCCAGGCAGCAGGCAAACCCTCTCGCTCCTCCAACAGAGGTATTGGTGGCCCAATTTGACCAGGGTTGTCACCTAGTACGTCCAGAGTTGCTAGGTCTGTGCCATTACAACCACACCTTGTCGTCTGCCTGAGGGTAAACTACAGCCACTGCCCATTCCCCGCCGACCCTGGACCCACCTAGGAGTGGACTTCACCATCGATCTGCCCCATCACAAGGGTATACCACCATTCTTGTTGTTGTAGATCGCTTTTTCCTGTCCTGCAAACTAATGCTTCTGTAAAATCTCCCCACAGCTCTAGAAACGTCCGAAGCCCTCTTTCATCATGTGTTTCGGAACTGCGGGCTCCTCGAGGACAGTGTATCTGATCGGGGTCCACAGTTCATGTCCATGGTCTGGTGGGTGTTCTTCCAGCTTCTGGGCACTATCGTCAGCCTATCCTCCGGCTGCCACCCACAGACAAACAGTCAGACCGAGCGTAAAATCCAAGAGATTTCCTGATACCTCCTGATGTACTACAATTAACATCAAAATACCTGATGCCAGTATCTACCGTAGGCTGAGATGTACTGTCACATCCCCGGCCCGTTCCTGCTGCTCCCATCACCATTCTCACTCACCATCTCGTTCCTGCAGCTCCTATCATCGCTCTCCCTCTCCTGCCACCTCTCACGACACCCGTGCACAATCTCCTGAGTTCTAATTACACACGTGTGCACCAGCAATCACCGTTCACTATATAGCCTCACCTTTTCCAGTTGGTCATCGGCTGGAATCGAAGTCAGATGGTTCACCTCACCTTCTCCCCCACTCGCCGCCTTCCGTGGATGTCTCCCTCCTGTGGACGTTTCTCCTCACCTGTGGATGCAAAAGCTGTAAATAAGGGAAGTTACTATTATACTCTAGTGAATAAACTGACTGAAAGAGATAACTGCCCTTGTCTTAATTGTGTGACCGTGACACTTCCTTTGTATCACAATCTCTATTTTTATTGTTCTTAAATCACACAACATATGCAGTCCTCTTTTTATATTATAATATAAAATGATAATTCTTTCAACTCACTCTTATTGCAAACATACTTCTACATACAATCATACTTCTCACGTATCTCTTACACTGTGTAACCCGAGCCTTACCCCTCTATTTTCTCTAGAGCAAAGGTGGGGGCTTCTGCACACCAATATAGACAAATACACAAACACTACACTCCTCTTAAAGAGCCCCTATTATGGGTTTTTGAGAATGACTTTCCATGTAGTGTGTAAAGAAAGTGGACAGTGTTTAAAAATATTAATTCATTTATAAAAGAGTCGACACCTAGTACTTTAATTAATCATTTTGATAACGAGTCTTTAGCCGTTTCGTCGTGACGTGGATACGAAACTTCGCCCAGTTGTTGCGCTCGCAAAAACCTCAGCATTATAGCCCAGCCTTGTGCTGTTCGAGTGCTTCTGGAATCTACACACTTACAACGGAGAATTCATCTGCCTTTTGTTAAAGGAAGGATCAGAAAAGACTACTGACATAAGGGACTATGTCAGAACATGGAGCAGTGCATCGTGGATCAGTTTCTTCCTCCATTTCACAAGTGTAAGTAAGTGGTTAAAATGGTTGCCTCCTTGCATTTTTCTAGCTTGCAAATTATGTATTTAATTGTGTTTTGTTACTTGTAACCGCTTGTACTGTATCAGGTTAACTCTTTATATTCTCATATCGCGTCTAAAGCCATGTTGAAAATGTGACGCGTGGCGCTTTGTTTACAAATTTAATGCGTTTATGAGCCTGCGATCCTCTGCTTGGTGCGTGGACGCCGCCCTCACTATGGACGCGCTGGCCCTGATAACACTGGTGAGAACCGGGTACTGCCCAATTGAGTTTGGTTTCTCTCGAGATTTTTTGTCCTTCACTTTCGCCAATTGGTGAAGTTTTTTTCCTTGCCACTGTCGCCACTGGCTTGCATGGTTCGGGACTTGTGGAGCTGCGCATCGATGTATTTTCTCTACAGTGTTTGGACTTTCAGCAGTGGAAATTAAACCACACCGAACTAAACTAAACTGAACTTCAACACTGAAAACTGGACTGACACTGTTTCAATTTACTGTAATCTTCTATGTCAAGCTGCTTTGACACAATCTACATTGTAAAAGCGTCAGCGAAACAAAGATGAATTGAATTGAAATAAAGATGAAAATTGTCCAGAAGAGACTTCAGATTGCTCTGAGGTCTGCTCTGCGCTTTCTCAGCTTTATTATGTTGAATAAAGTCTAAATTTTGGTATTGGTTATTTTGATAGAATTGGTTATTATAACCCACCGCTCTCTGGGTACAATGAAGTTGGGGCAAAAACCCAATATTCATCTTGGCTGGAGGGACTGGCGAGATAGGGGTGGCATGACGATGACCGCTTTAAATACACACTCGTGAACTCGGAAGGCCGACAGCGAATTGAATCGCATAGCCGAATCTGACCATCCACATGCGCCACTACAGCGGGCTGAGCAGCGATAAGAAGGCTGACAGAGTCCGAACGAGCATCACCAATGCAATTAGACAGAGAGCTATACATTAAATTTACTCTAATCCAGCACAAAACTGTTCTGTTATAGTTTATACAACCTATGAAATGCAGACAGTGATATTTCTCACATGAGACTGCTCTGAGTTTTGCACCATGTTACTTTTGATCTACCTCTGGTTATGTTTTGTATTATTATTTATTTATTTTTATTTATTTATGTATTTATTTATTTTTTAAATGGCTGACATTTAAAGGGCACCTTTTACGCAAAATCTACTTTTGCAAGCTTTTGGACAGAACTGTGTAGGTATATTGTGTCCACTGTCATATTGGAGTGATATAACAAAACAAGACATTTTTTATTTCCTGATGTTAAAATAGGATCCAAATTTCAATACCCACTGCAACATGTGCAGTTTTCCCTGCCCACCGAATTGATTGACAGATTACAATTAAGTGCATACTTGTAATTTTGTCAATTTTGTCACTTGTTATTATTGTTCTTTTAAATAGAAAAGACATTTAATTGTATAAATGGTTAATGTGTGTCTGTGCATGTTCCTTAAAATGAAGTTTTGTGATAACCATTTTTTCTAGATCTGAAAACATCAGATGTGGACCTTTGAATTGAGACTTTGAAAACTCCTGGTATAATGACCCATTTCCACTGAGTGGTACAGTACAGTACAGTATGGTACGGGTCGGTACGCGTCACCTTTATCAGGCCTACATTTCCACTTACAAAATGGTACTAATGGTACCCTGGCATGGTGTACGACAGAAAGTTTTAGACAACGTAATTTTTAATCAAGAAAATGTCTACAGTAAAGCTGTACAGGTCGTTCACATATCATATAAAATGCACTTCTTACTAAACAGATGCTTTATACACATCAATACTTGTGTATACATGTTCATTACTAACCTTTCTATGAACATGATTTGATTATAACTGCAGATCAATGATCAAAGAACGTATCAAAGTGCGAAATAGCCTACTGCAACAACTGCAATTATATGAAATAAATAAATGCAACATATACAGTGCATCCGGAAAGTATTCATAGAGCTTCACTTTTTCCACATTTTTTATGTTACAGCCTTATTCCAAAATTAATTCAATTCATTTATTTCCTCAAAATACTACACACAATACCCCATAATGACTATGTGGAAAAAACTAAAATTTAAATAGTTGCACATTTATTAAAAAAAAAAAAAAAAACTGAAAAATCACATGTATACATGTTTTGTTCTTCATAGCTTTGTGGCTGTTCATCAAGATGATGACAAGGTTTGTTTGAGCTCAAGTTGACCATGGCTTATTTTGTATGTATATATTATAACGGTGTAATGTCTCGGCTGTGTTTTTAAAAATGTTGGTTTCTTTGTTTTCATTCTCCTGCTTCTCTGTAAACCAATAGCGTTCAGCAGCGTGTCTAACTACGCCTTTTGGTACCCTTTTGTCGTTCTAGGTACCCTTTGCAAGGTGTTCCCAAAAAGTGGTACGGTACAGTTCACTTTTAGGTACCCTTTGACAGTGGAAATGGCCAAAAATGTGTACCGAACCGTACAGTACCGTATCGTACCACTCAGGGAAAACGGGCCATAAGAGAACCTATTAAAAGCAACAGAATTTATTAAAATCGATAACATGTGGTTTTTTTCTCATTTCTAGAAAACCCATGCATATCATCGGTTGGAAGATAATGTTCCTGCACCAGTGAAAAAGCGCCGCCTGGAAGAACTTATCTCTGTTTTTAGAAAAAAGGCAACTAAAGTCAACATGACTTTTATCGGCAACACACAACTTGTATTGGTAGAGGGAGTGAGTATAACATCATACCTAATGAAGTTTTGCATACTTTATTGCTTGTAGAGTTTTTTAAGGATAGAAACAAGCTAAACAGTTAACCACAACATGTTCACATTCTTAAAAAAGCTTTCAGGCTTTCAATAGTTTTACTTAAGTGTTAATTTTCACTCTAAAATTTCATACTCTGTTTAACAAAAAAAGAATGTCATAAATAACATAGGTGTGAGAAATGATGAAAGTATGATATTGTGTTATAGCAGATGATTTTCCATTGTTGTTATGTATGCATACTAAGAACTAGAATGTTGTCCCTAACATAGACTTGTTGAAACTTAAATTTTATTAATTTACTTACTAAAAAGCAACTTACAAATGAGGATAATAGAAGCACTTCAAATCACCAGAAAGCAACAATAAATAGATGCAATGACAAGTCTAAATTAATTTAACAGTTATTTATATATTAGATATAAATGTATTAACACATTATTGTCAATTAATGTAAGAACAAATTTTTTTTTCATGATTTATGATCTGTGTTATCAAACAGATTTATATCAGCTTCATAGTAGCATGCAAGTAAAAAGACAGTTTACAATAACACATTGTTTATCCGTATTTTAAAGGACCAGAGGGGTATTGCACAAAAGTTGAAACAAGAAAGCCAGAAGAACAGAATAAAAGCATGGCTTGACCTAGTTTAATCAGCTCCTCCTGGCTTACTCCATTGCATGTTTGCTGATCCAGGATGAGAACCAGCTGCTATGTGATATAATCATTCATATATGGCTTTCATTAAGGTTTTTTCTTTCTAAGAATATATGCAAATACAGTTAGACTTTGCTGCAATTTTACAGTAACTTGCTGCAAAAACGCCCAGTAAAATACCGCTTACATTCTGTACACTTCACTACTGTAATGTGCACTGCATTATGGCTATTCTACTGCAAGTAAAATAAGTACTGCTACTTTAAAAGATGATAGATATTTGAATGTTAATCATTGCTTTTTTTATTCCATGGGCTAAAGTTTTGACATATAGCATATGTTATAATTACCTAAAATAGTGGTTTTGAAATATATGTATACTTTACCAATGATAGAAAACTACTAGGATGAAAACCTGGCAACCACACACGACTAATTACTTCACATGAAGACACTTTTTAAGATATTTTAAGTTTTTTTTTTTTTTTTGCAGTGTGAATAAATGCAAATACAGATTTCCATTTATAGCTTGTCTCACAAAATAAGTCTGTGTGCAGTCGCTAAGTAAATTTTGAGATGGCGCAGCTGTTTGAAAGACTGTTGGTCTGAGGAGGTGCCTGACGGGATCGGTGCAAGGTACTAAGTGTTTAACTGAAATTCGAGGAGGAGGATGTATCTGTGTCTAGTACCATTCAGAGACTTTACAGAGGGTGCAAAAACCGAAAAGTGTGGGGGGAGGGGGTTGTATCTGTGTCCAGTACCATTCAGAGACTTCACAGAGGCTGGAAAAATCGAAAAGTGAGGGGTGGGGGGACCGGAGCGGAGGGACTTGAAGGGGTGCCTGATCTGTCCCGGGGGTGTTATAGATTGTACCAAACACCTGGGGGATGGGGGAAGGGGGTGAAATGACAAAACGGGAGATGGTTCTAAAATACGAAAAACTCCCAGGAAAAACGGGAGTGTTGGCTGGCGTGCAATAAGCCGATCTCTGGGTCTGCTAGTGAACTTCTTTCTGAAAGACCAACGTGGCCTCCTATCCAAGAAAAGAAAGATTGTTTTTGAAACGGCTTCTGACAAAAATGCAGAATCAAAACTTTTCTAAATCCTGAATTAATATTGGAATTACTTTTGTACGCTCGAGGGAAATGACGTTATGCAGTTCAAAACAACCATCTGAAAGATGACACCATGGCTGAAGTGTTACATTTAGACAAGTATATTTTAAAACTACAGGGAGTGCAGAATTATTAGGCAAGTTGTATTTTTGAAGGATTAATTTTATTATTGAACAACAACCCTGTTCTCAATGAACCCAAAAAAACTCATTAATATCAAAGCTGAATATTTTTGGAAGTAGTTTTTAGTTTGTTTTTAGTTTTAGCTATTTTAGGAGGATATCTGTGTGTGCAGGTGACTATTACTGTGGATAATTATTAGGCAACTTAACAAAAAACAAATATATACCCATTTTAATTATTTATTTTCACCAGTGAAACCAATATAACATCTCAACATTCACAAATATACATTTCTGACATTCAAAAACAAAACAAAAACTAATCAGTGACCAATATAGCCACCTTTCTTTGCAAGGACACTCAAAAGCCTGCTATCCATGGATTCTGTCAGTGTTTGGATCTGTTCACCATCAACATTGCGTGCAGCAGCAACCACAGCCTCCCAGACACTGTTCAGAGAGGTGTACGGTTTTCCCTCCTTGTAAATCTCACATTTGATGATGGACCACAAGTTCTCTATGGGGTTCAGATCAGGTGAACAAGGATGCCATGTCATTAGTTTTTCTTCTTTTAGACCCTTTCTTGCCAGTCACGCTGTGGAGTACTTGGACTCGTGTGATGGAGCATTGTCCTGCATGAAAATCATGCTTTTCTTGAAGGATGCAGACTTCTTCCTGTACCACTGCTTGAAGGTGTCTTCCAGAAACTGGCAGTAGGACTGAGAGTTGAGCTTGACTCCATCCTCAACCCGAAAAGGCCCCAGAAACTCATCTTTGATGATACCAGCCCAAACCAGTACTCCACCTCCACCTTGCTGGCGTCTGAGTCGGACTGGAGCTTTCTGCCCTTTACCGATCCAGCCACGGGCCCATCAAGACTCACTCTCATTTCATCAGTCCATAAAACCTTAGAAAAATCAGTCTTGAGATATTTCTTGGCCCAGTCTTGACGTTTCAGCTTGTGTGTCTTGTTCAGTGGTGGTCGTTTTTCAGCCTTTCTTACCTTGGCCATGTCTCTGAGTATTGCACACCTTGTGCTTTTGGGCACTCCAGTGATGTTGCAGCTCTGAAATATGGCAAAACTGGTGGCAAGTGGCATCTTGGCATCTGCACGCTTGACATTAAATAATGAATGAAAAACTGATATATTAATGCACAATTCAATGCATGTGTTAATGCATGAATTCATGGTAATGTGTGTGCTCTTAAAGGTACAGTATGTAAGTTTGACACACAGTGGTTGAACTAGGTATTGCACTCCTGATTCAAAATAAATTTTCACTCGGTCCCTCCTCTGACGACTCCACAGAAGTGCAGGTTGCCAGATTGACGACATCAACAGGAATGTTCTTGTAATGTAATGTATATTTATAGCGCATTTATTGTGTATGGCCATACACCCAAAGCGCTTCACAATCATAAGGGGGGTCTCTCCATACCACCACCAGTGTGTAGCATCCACTTGGATGATGATTATTGACTATCAAACCTAAAGGCTGATTTAAATTGTGTTCTAAATAAAAGCAATGGCATGGGATAGATTGAATATTATCCACTGTAAAAGGCGTTTTTGTCCATACCAACACCTGAAATTTATATTTAGCAGCTGTGCAGCAGGGGGCAGGTGCGTCATGTGATGATTGTCAGATCGCTGAGCCAGTGATAGCAAAGAGAGTGCAATATATCTGCCACGACCAATATATGTTCATAAATTGAATATATCATGCAGCCAATGGCTAAATTCTCCATCAGTCAAACTAAGTAAGTAGTAGGGGAAGTACTGTTACTGATCGGATGGCAGCCTATGCAGAAGGTCAGGTTTGTTTAGATTTTAGTAACTATAACTTTGACTTTTTATTCAGTTTGTGGTCTCATTTTATCTGTAACACTGTAAGCTATGACATCGAGTTGCCTTTTACTACAAAAACGCCGTTTTCGCGTGTAAGTAACCTGGTAAAACAGGTCTCCGGCAAAAATGGTGACATAAACAAATGAATAACTATCCATTATTGTGTCGGTGGACTAAATGTGCTTGATGGGATGTTTTTCTGTGGACTCTTACCTTTCAAAATAAACTGTGATGTATATAGAACAAAATTAATGCCAAAACTATTGAATTAAAAAGCTTGTTGAATAGCACAAACTGAAAAAAATAATACACCGAATGAACAAGTTGCATTTTAATGAATTGAATTCCAGGGTTTGTATTTTTAGGTCCTGAAATTTAACATAGCTGTTTATTTAAGCTGTGAATATTTCAACAAAAAATATTTCAAACACGTTTTCATACTTGTAAATTCAATAATTCATATTCAATTTCCAGGTTTCACTTACAAAATATTCAATACCCTTTAAAAATACTATGTATAATATTCAAAAGGTAATTTTCAGTTCATTTTATTTCAGTTCAAATATTCGCTTCCATGAATTCAGTGGTTCAAATTCGACTGTTAAAATTCGACATTACATCCGGGAACTGCAGGAAAAGCAATAGATTGCAGATTGAAGATCGCCAGCTGCTTTTTCACCAGCAAGTGGAGATGGTATAATGTAAGATTTTTAACCCAGTAAATAGGCAAGAATGAAGCTAATAAAGGCACAAAAGTAGCATTTAATATAATATCAATGTCTTGGACATTATAAGTAATAAAATAAGGATGAGTAAAATAAGTAAATAATGTTTTGGTCATTTATATTTGCCTTTATGTAACAGAAGCCAGCTGGTGATCGCGTAAACCTCACTCCTCGGATCCAGCAACAGACGTTGTTCCGCAATCTTTAGTCTACTCAGAGCATTTGTCTCCCATGTCGGTATCGCCGGCTCGCGCCCTGCTCGGACCGGTGGAGTTACATCCACATAAACAGTCTTTTGACGAATATGATGTTACCAACACAATCTCTATCTTTATTAACTCGTTCCATGGTTGTAAAGTATTATATTTATTGCTAACGTAATATAAACGTACGACTGCTAAAGAATATAAACGTAAGAGAAACAGGAGAGATAATATTATAATAATACAAAATAGATAAACATTGCCAGGGCTAAGAACAATAAAGAACAAAGATATTAGTTTCAAAACCAGAGAGATTTTATTAGAATGTCACACAAAACTGTTGGAACTGTTAGACAGGGTGTTCAGGTATGATTTAAGCTTGGGTATGGATGGGACGTATAATTTAAAATAATTTAACATAACATGTGAATGCATTAAAGGAGCGTCTTCAGTTATTCTTACAGAACCGTCTAATATAGGCCTAAGGGGTTATTAGAAGTATTTGCTCTGTTTAAACGCAGCTTTTTTTCAGGATTGGGATAGGCTATATTTTCATTATTTACATTTTTTCTTATTATTGTTGGTAATATTATTACTTTTATTTTTATTATTATTATTATTATTATTATTATTATTGGACATTTATTTAGGATATAGCGCTTAAAGTCATTTGTTATTCTAAATTAATATTTCTATTTATCCTTAGCTATCACTCTGCCTGCCTTTCTCTTCTTTTTTCTAATGTTTGGGGTTCTGCCACGGTTAACCGTTTGCAAAATGTTTTATAGTTTGTATACAGATTATATTGTTTTATTGTTATGTAGCCTAGGCGAGAAAAAAAAAAGTTTTAACGTCACAAAAGTAGCAATAATATCAATGTCTCAGCCCATTATAAGTATTAAAATGAGGAGCCTTGTGTGGTTTGATAATAGGCTATTATAAATTACTTTAATTTGTTTTCGGTATTAAATAAGGAAACCCTTATTTGGACAGTTTTTATTGTAGTCTAACAACTTTTCATCAACCGTTTGTATTTTATCACCGTTTGTTTGTTTATTTATTTATTTATTTATTTTTAAATATTAGCAATGTTGATCTGTTTTGCAGTTATTAAACATCTAAACTTAAATAAACTGGTTTAAATTCAATATACTGTAGTTGTTGCTTCAGCTGATTTCATAAGATTAATGTCTAGAATGCGTGGTTTGACATGAGTGGTTGAGTGCAAGCATGCAAAGCAGCTCAATGTTCATTATGGGGTTATTACTGAGCTATAATCACCATCTACTGGAGAGAATGAATTTGCAAATGTATTCTATCAACTGTTTTCTGCAAGTGTGTTTTATTATTTTTTTATTTTGAGATTATCATATTTAAATAAACAATTGCTCAGGGCTAATATTTATTTTTTCTTGTTTAAAAAAAAATCATTATGAAAATCTGCATTTTTGCTTTCTATGGCAAAGTTAATGGTTTAGGATTCTGGATGCATTTTTGCTAAATGAGTGTTTAAAATATGACTCAAAATATAAGCTCACACTAGTTAAATCAATTAATATTATAAAAAATGACAGATATATTAATATTCATCATTCTTTATACAATTATACAAGCATTTCATTTTCCACTCTCAGAAACGGTAAACAGCGAGGTGTTATTCATATAGGCCCAAGCATGAAATATGTCATGATTAATATTCATTCATTTATCAATTCATTAATGTTTATTCTGCTTACTCTATATTTAAGAGGTCACCAATCATTTTAAATAATAATTTTTTTTTAAAAGCAACCATTTTTCTTTCTAATAATAATTTTATTAATAATAATAATTTTAATAATGAAAATATATATTTTCATTATTTAAATTATTAATATTATTATTATTACATTTATTTAGTCTATTGTGCTTAAATAAGTCATCCGTGGTTCTAAATCAGTATTTCTTTTTATCACTCTGCCTGCCTTTCTCTTCATTTTTCTAATTTTTGGGGTTCACAGTTAAACGTTTGCAAAATGTCTTAAGTTTGTCCAGATTAATTGTTTTTATTGTTATGTAGTGCTTGCTGCATGCCTTTATACATGTTATGAACGAAAGAAAAATGGTTGCTTTTTAAAAAAAAAAACTTCATGATAAAATACAAACGGTTGCTGAAAAGTTATTAGACGACAATAAAAACTGTCCGAATAAGGGGTTTCTTATTTAATACCGAAAACAAATTAAAGTAATTTATAATAGCCTATTATCAAACCACACAAAGCTCCTCATTTTAATACTTATAATGGACTGAGACATTGATATTATTGCTACTTTTGTGCCGTTAATACATTTTTTTCTCGCCTAGGCTACATAACAATAAAACAATATAATCTGTACAAACTATAAAACATTTTGCAAACAGTTAACCGTGGCAGAACCCCAAACATTAGAAAAAAGAAGAGAAAGGCAGACAGAGTGATAGCTAAGGATAAATAGAAATATTAATTTAGAATCACAAATGACTTTAAGCGCAATATCTTAAATAAATGTGCAATAATAATAGTAATAATAATAAAAATAATAATATTAATAATAATAACAATAACAACAATAAGAAGAAAAAATGTAAATAATGAAAATATAGCCTATCCCAATTCTGAAAAAAGCTGCGTTTAAACAGAGCAAACACTTCTAATAACCCCTTAATGGTTATGCCATAGGCCTATATTAGACGGTTCTGTAAGAATAACTGAAGACGCTCCTTTAATGCATTCACACGTTATGTTAAATTATACGTCCCATCCATACCCAAGCTTAAATCATACCTGAACACTCTGTCTAACAGTTCCAAATGTTTGGTGTGACATTCTAATAAAATCTCTCTGGTTTTGAAACTAGTATCTTTGTCCTTAATTGTTCTTAGCCCTGGCAATGTTTATCTATTTTGTATTATTATAATATTATCTCTCCTGTTTCTCTTACGTTTATATTCTTTAGCAGTCATACGTTTATATTACATTAGCAGTAAATATAATACTTTACGTCCATGGAACAACGAGTTAATAAAGATAGAGATTGTGTTGGTAACATCATATTCGTCAAAAGACTGTTTATGTGCATGTAACTCCACCGGTCCGAGCAGGGCACGAGCCGGCGATACCGACATGGGAGACAAATGCTCTGAGTAGACTAAAGATTGCAGAACAACGTCTGTTGCTGGATCCGAGGAGTGAGGTTTACGCGATCACCAGCTGACTTCTGTTACATAAGGGCAAATATAAATGACCAAAACATCATTTACTTATTTTACTCATTTTATTACTTATACCCCCGGTTTCACAAACAAGGTTTAGGCTAGTCTTGGATTAAATTGCATATTTGAGCTGTTTCAACTGAAAATAACTTGCAGTGAGATGTCTTAAAATATGTCAGTGTCATTTTTTGTCTACAGGTGCACACCAGTAATGTATTTTTCTATGGCCGTTTTTATAAATGTGGCTTAAATAGCCTAATTTAACTAAGGTCTAGTCCTGGCTTAAGCTAAACCCTGTTTGTGAAACTGGGCCATAATGTCCAAGACATTGATATTATATTAAATGCTACTTTTGTGCCTTTATTAGCTTCATTCTCGCCTATTTACTGGGTTACATTATACCATCTCCACCTGCTGGTGAAAAAGCAGCTGGCGATCTTCAATCTGCAATCTATTGCTTTTCCTGCAGTTCCTGGATGTAATGTCGAATTTTAACAGTCGAATTTGAACCACTGAATTCATGGAAGCGAATATTTGAAATATTCTGAAATAAAATGAACTGAAAATTACCTTTTGAATATTATACATCGTATTTTTAAAGGGTATTGAATATTTTGTAAGTGAAACCTGGAAGTTGAATATGAATTATTGAATTTACAAGTATGAAAACGTGTTTGAAATATTTTTTGTCGAAATGTTCACAGCTTAAATGAACAGCTATGTTAAGTTTAATGACCTAAAAATACAAACCCTGCAATTCAATTCATTAAAATGCAAGAACTTGTTAATTCGGTGTATTATTTTTTTCAGTTTGTGCTATTCAACAAGCTTTTTAATTCAATAGTTTTGGCATTAATTTTGTTCCATAGATGTACTGCAATGAATGCGCGTGTGTGTTACAGTGGTGGAAAGAGTACTAAAAATTTGTACTCAATTACAAGTACTGTTACATTGCTGAAATTATGCTCAATTACAAGTAAAAGTACTGGTGTTAAAAAGTACTTAAGTAAAAGTACAAATTACTCTTCAAAAAAACTACTCAAATTACTGAGTACAAATTACTTTTTAGCTGTTGGTATTAGTGGAATTATCCATAATTGCTGAATCAGACAAGATCCAGGCAATAAAACACATTTTACATAACACATTTAACGATACTATAAACACTTTTGAAACCATGTAAACAGCATTAACTGAACTCTCAGGTGTGGTTTATATATGAATAAAACCGGAGCACCCAGAGGAAACCCACGCCAACATGGGGAGAACATGCAAACTCCACACAGAAATGTCAACTGACTCAGCCGGGGCTTGAACCAACAACCTCACAAAATTTAAGTTGCAAGTCTTCTTACCATTTTGTTTTATAAAAACACTTTTGTAACTTTATAAACAGTATTAACTTAACCCTAATGAATTAATACAGTCTGTATTACAATGATGATGGATTTACATGTTCTTGTGATGATTATATTATCAATAGCGCGCCGCGATTATTTTACAAAAGAAATGTTTTTCTATTGTGAGTATAAAGACAACAGAAATATGCACAAATAAAAATAGACTCTTTATAATTTCAAATGATGCCTCTCTTATCTGTACGATCAATAGACCATTTAATTAGAAAAAACATTTGCAAATTATGGAGAATCTTACAATTACCTAATCGCACGAACGAACTATCAGAAACCACAGAACAACACTGCCTAGTGGCTAAACATATTAATAAATTAAATATCACACAAATGAAGTTATGTCTTCTTACATAATGTGTTTTTTCAGATTAGAGACTGAAGTCTTGTAGCAGGGTTTCTGCAGATATCATAATGTCAAATTTAAGACGTTTTAAGCCCTTTTTAAGACCATTAAGTATTAAATTTAAGATCTATATCACAATATCAAAAACACGCAAGAGAAAATGCAAAATCACAAAATTAGTGGTAAAATAAAATAATTTAAATTGAACAGTACTAAAGACAGGAAAAAACAAACAAGCATCTTAAGGCTGATTTATACTTTCGCCTGGCGCCACAACGCACACCTCCGCTAACTGTGTGCGCACATCAGGAACGGACGAGGTTTTTATACTTGACATGTTCGCTGTTGTGATATTCTTTAAAATGACAGGGCCCGGTCAAAAGAAACCCACCGCAAAGTCAGAAGGATAAACAGAGAAGTAGGAAGGTTCCGGAACTACGTCATATCATTAATATTGTTCAAGATTTTAAAACTTAAACAGTGGGTAGCGCTCTCGCCTCACAGCAAGAAGGTCACTGGTTCGAGCCTCGGCTGGGTCAGTTGGCATTTCTGTGTGGAGTTTGCATGTTCTCACCGCGTTGGTGTGGGTTTCCTCTGGGTGCTCCGGTTTCCCCCACAAGTCCAAAAACATGCGCTATAGGGAATTAGGTAAGCTAAATTGTCCGTAGTGTATGTGTGTGAATGAGAATGTATGGGTGTTTCCCAGTGATGGGTTGCAGCTGGAAGCGTTAAACATATGCTGGAATAGTTGGCGGTTCATTCCGCTCTGGCGACCCCAGATTAATAAAGGGACTAAACCGAAAAGAAAATGAATAAATGATTATAAAGTTTTATAACCATTTAAGATTTTTTAAAATCAAACTTTGATGCATCACTCTATTTTGTTCATATCTTGGACAGTTTTAAAGTTAGAGTTAAATATCAATGACAAGAGAAAATGGGTTGCTCTACAAATATATATTTTTATTATGGCAAGAAACTTTTTAATTTTTAATTTGCCCACTTATCAATTCACACATTACTGTCTGGGTAGTTTATGTTCTACTTAAAAGCTAAAAAGGGAATAATTGTCCAACAATCCTGTCCATTAATCATCAATAAAGCCTAGAAATTGGGCGTCAGTATACTGTAAACTGATAGGTTCAAATATTCTTTTCCAGTTATCAAAGACATAATTTGTTCCTTAATTTTAATTTGTAGCTATTAAATTGTTTTAACTTCAAAATTATGCATCAATGTAAAACCTATAAATGGTGGAAAAACATTTTGTAATAATCAAACCAGATGACATGGGTCTCCACTTTTGCCATGGCCTCTTTTTTTGTTTCAATAAACTTGTCCCTCAGGTTTTTCCAAACTTTTTAACAAAACATTTTCCTCCTTTCCATGCTGTTGCAATTTCTAGCCAAAAATTATTGGTCTAGCCTATCTATGATGATCATCACGCATGGTCAGATCGTTAAGATGTCTGTACAGTCCTACTGTTGCAGACAAATTCTCTACAAAGTGTTTCATATTCAACTCAAATCAAAGGTGGCGCCGCGCGAACTGTTCACCCAAAATCATGTCGCATGCACCCCTAGCGAACCTTCGCAAACACAGCGATGACGTCACATTCGCCGCGCGCACTGGGCTCAGTAACAGAAAGCCGATTGACTATTGCATGTTGGTCTCTCTCATTTGTAGTTGTAATACCGCAAATTACATTAGGACTAGTGAAATAAAGCACTTACAACACCACGGAAACCAAGCAACAGCAACAAAAAAAAATTTAAATGAGCATTGGATGTAGCGGTACATGGACATCGGAAAAATAAGACCTGTGCAAAAATATTTAAGACCTAGAACAGCGAATTCAAGACTTTTTAAGGCCTAAAATTTAGATTTTTTTAATTTTATACTTTTACGACCCTGCGGAAACCCTGTGTAAGAAGGAGGGCACAGCAGAGGGCAGGTTTCATCTACTTATTTTATGCGCTTTTTGGATATGCACATAAAAAACGGTTGATGGAAACGTCATTATGCACATACATTTTGAAAATGTGTGTGAATGGACAAACCAGCAGGCTGAGCACATTGTAAAACATGGTCATTCTAAAACGCCTTAACCATTTCAGTTTTAGTGTTATTATATTATTAATGACCTCCAGAATTGTCAAAAGCGTCTGCACTCCGTGTCTCGCGCGTTCACCGCGTGTCAGGATTGCCTTCTGAGGTGCAAGTCATTTATTAAATGAAGATAATATATTCCCGCAGCTTCTACCACAGTAAATTCCGTTTTTACTGTTGATATTTGTCACCAGTTAATCAGGAAGTGGCGATTTTGTTCTCTTTGACTTGTTGGACGGAAACGTTGCTTTATTCGCACGTCTTTATGCGATATTTCAGTTTTGGGCATACATTTAATTAGCATTTTTAGATGATAACACAGCTATTCACACTGCATCAGCACAGCTGTCCCCTTTCTTCCTTATGTACCTGTAGGTGAACAGCTCCTCCGGGTGTGGCCATGGGCATTCATCCTCTGCTATTTCTTCCTCGTTTCTGCGTTCTTCAGATTCATTATTGCTGTCTTGATTCTCCATATGTCAATCGATAACTTTGTGACTGTATGAAGACTGTCAGCTCACGTAAATCTGCAGTAGCCTGAACTTGTTTTTCGGTTCAAATAATGTACCAGGCTTTTCATTGGTCCGTTAAGATGAGATTTTGTTATTGGCTACCGAAGTCAGTGGTTAAAATATTAATTTAATTACAGTACTCTGTAACAAATTGTGATTTTAAAAGGAACGAAGTAGATTACTCAGCTTAATTTGTACTCAAGTACAAGTAAAATTACAGACTTAAAATTATACTCATGAAACTACAAATACACCAAAAATGTACTTAATTACAGAAACGTGAGTAAATGTAATTCGTTACCTCCACCGCTGGTGTGTTATTACTATGATATGTACTCCATATCTAAAAAGCATCTTCTGTTCAACTTACACAAAATTTAGCTAATACGTTCTTTATAAGCTTCCCATTGAAAAACAACTAGCTGCAATGGCTGCTCGAGGGTTGTAGCTTTAAACTGATGTACAATTTGTCAAGATTACTCATGTCCATTTTGATGTAATCTATTGATAAACATTGACATGTGGAAAAACAGCGCCCCAGGACACCCGCGTCTGGGAGATGGGTTTTTAATCCGTTTCATTTGGAAAATGAAATTGTTGAGACTGACCCATCCTATATTTGCTCGTCTAAGAAGACATATTGCAATAAATTCCTTTGATGCCCCTAAGAATTATACTTGATTAGTTCTTATAGATATTTTTTCTTCATTATCTACAGGAAAGCAAAAGATCATCTGAGGAACTTTGTGGACGAAATGATGGAAATGTGAAAGTGATTTTTCCTAAAACAAATTTGCCTGTTCAACCAGAGAAAACTCAGATGGCCTGCATCACACCTGGAGATTATGTGTTAGTTAAGGTAAAGTATGGACTTTTAATTATTTCTATAATATTAAGTAATTGTTGTGTCAGTGTTCAGTCAACTTTGTAGAGCACCATTTCAGCCAAATTTCTAGATGGTAATGTTTGGAGTCCTTTGAAGTGGTCGGAAGATTACTGAAAAATTCTAAGTAAAAGTACTATTACTTGTCAAAAGGTATTGAAGGGCAAGTAGATTAAATAATATGTAAAAATGATAAGTACTACTACTTCTATAAAGTGCATCCGGAAAGTATTCATAGCGCTTCACTTTTTCCACATTTTTTTGGTAAAGCCTTATTCCAAAATGAATTAAATTAATTTATTTCCTCAAAATTCTACACACAATACGCCATAATAACAATGTGAAGAAAAGATTTTTTTAAATTGTTTCAAATGTATTAAAAATAAAAACCCTGAAAAATCACTTGTACATAAGTATTCAGCTCTAAATTAAGCTCAGATACATTCTGTTTCCACTGATCATTCTTGAGATGTTTCAGCAGCTTAATTGGAGTGCACCTGTGGTAAATTCAGTTTGGACATGATTTGAAAAGGCATACACCTGTCTATATAAGGTCCCAGGGTTGACAGTGCATGTCAAAGCACAAACCAAACATGAGGACAAAGGAATTGTCTGTAGACCTCCGAGACAGGATTGTCTCGAGGCACAAGGTTAGGTTACAGAAAAATGTTTGCTGCTCTGAAAGTACCAATAAGCACAGTGGCCTCCATCATCAGTAAGTGGAAGATGTTTGGAACCACCAGGACTCTTCCTAGAGCTGGCCGGCCATCTAAGCTGAGTGATCGGGGGAGAAGGGCCTTAGTCAGGGAGATGATCAATAACCTGATGGTCACTCTGTCTAAGCTCTAGAGGAGAACCTTACAGAAGGACAACCATCAGTGCAGCAATCCACCAATCAGGCTGGTGAGACAGTGATAGAGCCAATTCGGTGGATAAGGGATGATTGGGAGGCCATGATCGTAAGGGCCGAGAGGGAATTTAGCCAGGACACCGGGGTTACACCCCTACTCTTTTATGAGAAGTGCCATGGAGAGTCAGGACCTTGGTTTAACATCTCATCCGAAAGACGGCGCCCACGGACAGTGTAGTATCCTCTTTACTTTCACTGGGGCATTAGGACCTAGCAACCTAGTTTTCCCATGTGGTCTCCTATCCAGTTACTGACCAGGCTCAGCCCTGCTTAGCTTCAGTGAGGACTGCATCCTGGGCTGCAGGGTGATATGGCTGTGGCTACGATGATAACTCATACGATGTTATCTTGATATTATATGTTAAAAAAGTTTTATATTAAATTAAATTAGTTTCTTATTAGTACTCTTGTTATTATTTGCATTTTACAGATCATCTCATATTGTTTGAGAATTTAAATTGTGTTAATTTGAATTATTGACAATTTTAATTTAATAAAACTGAATAGTATATGCCATTAAAAATTGCTTTGTATTTGAATTTCTTAACTTGAATATTGAACATCTGAAATTTAAGACAACTGATTTTTTTTCAACGCAGATTTTTATAGACGTATTTTCAATCTTTCAAACTAGATTTTCATTTGTACTGAATTCCTAGACTGCAGATATCCAGTTTGTAAAAATACAGTTTTAAGTTTTCAAGATGAAGAAATGCAGAACATCAAATTCAATATTCTAAATGAATGAGTAAGTAAATGTAATAAACTATTCAAATTAACATTTATATCTAATCTTATTATTATTAATATAATAATAATATTTTTAACATATAATAATACTTACTTTGTATGTTAATAAATCCTTTATTAACTCAACTTCATCTAGTTTTTTCATCTAGTGAGGACTATTTATGCTTTGTAAATCACTTAAAAATGACAATTAAAGCCTTAGTATAAAATGAACAATACATCTTTGCAATTTTATCGAAAAAAAAATAATTACTGTATAGTTTAAACATTGCTGAGAAACAGGAGTGTCAAAATATAACATAAAATTGGATAAAACAAAAATATAATAATTTAACAATATAGTATGATACAACATTTCAATGTTATTTAACAATGTTTAAACAATGTACAGAATAGTACATTGTATATAACTGAGCCTTTAATCGTCATTTATATAGGATTTACAAAGCATAGTCATCACTTTAGATTAGGTCACAAAACTGAATGAAGTTGAGTTAATAAAGCATTTATTAACATACAATGTAACTATCATGATATGTCTTAATAATAAGATATATAAATGTTAATTTGAATAGTTTATTAATCATTTACCTATGCATTCTGAATGATCTAAAAAACCAACAACCTTTCTTAAATAATTGGTTTGTTAGTAATGCAACACTTAATTTAGTAATGAAAAATAATCATTAACAAAGTATGAAAACACAATCATTATGCACATTATACATGTGCTTATAAATCAAGAATACAGCATTTGTAGCTGTATTTATAAACTGCTTACTAACATCTATTAATGTAGAGTTAAAGCTTAACAAATAATGATTTAACTACTTGCTAATGCTTAATTAATGATTCAAAGTGTGAAGTTATTTTACAGTGTTACCATAATATTTGTTTGGAAAAAACAGAACATATATTATTCGTGCTTTTACTGGGGGGCATGAATAGTATATGTTTTGGTACATTTTAATTGATATTCATGAATTTGTCTCCACTAAGAACATAAATGTTCATTTTATAAACCCATTTTTTGTGATTAGTAATGAATTGGTTAGTCTTTATTAGTTGGTCATAGTTCATGCATAGTTCTCAATGACAATATTTTTCTTTAGTAATTATCTAAAAACCTAATAAGGAACTACCATGGTTTTAATGTACTACCTATTACTTTCTGCATAGTTGTTAACATCGAACCATTGTTCAAAAGTGTTACCAACAAAATAATTGTGTGTCTGATCAGGACAGGGGTGCCCAATGTCACTTTTATTGTTTTTTATTTGCAATTGAACCCCATGTTATGACTATTAAAATAATCCAGATATAAAGGGTATGAAGATAGGAAGGAGGGATCATCATATACAGTTGAAGTCAGAATTATTAGCCCCCTTTTGATTTTTTCTTTTTTAAATATTTCCCAAATTATGTTTAATAGAGCAAGTAAATTTTCACAGTATGTCTGATAATATTTTTTCTTCTGGAGAAAGTCTTATTTGTTTTATTTCGGCAAGAATAAAAGCAGTTTTTAATTTTTTTAAAACCATTTTCAGGTCAAAATTATTAGCCCCTTTAAGCTATATATTTTTTCGATAGTCTACAGAACAGACCATCGTTATACAATAACTTGCCTAATTACCCTAACCTGTCTAGTAAACCTGATTAACCTAGTTAAGCCTTTACAGTAAATGTCACTTTAGGCTGTATAAAAGTGTCTTTAAAAATCTCCAGTAAAATATTATTTACTGTCATCATTCATTCATTCATTTTCTTTTTGGCTTAGTCCCTTTATTAATCTGGGGTCGCCACAGCGGAATGAACCGCCAACTTATCCATTTTACATGCCCTTCCAGCTGCAACCCAACTCTAGGAAACTTCCACACACTCTCATACACTATGGACAATTTAGCATACCCAATTCACCTGTACTGCATGTGGGGGAAACCGGAGCACCCGGAGGAAACCCATGCAAACGCAGGGAGAACATGCAAACTCCACACAGAAATGCCAACTGACCCAGCTGACCAGGGACCTTCTTCCTGTGAGGCGATAGCACTACCTACTGCGCCACTGCATCGCCCTACTGTCGACACACAACACCAAAATAAAAGTCCTTAACAGAAACATTCAAAAACAGAATACATAATGCAGTGTTTTCCTTAGGTTTACAGTTGGGGGGGGGGGGGGGGTGTTCAGCCTGACACCGACACAAGGAGTCATGATGTTAATTTGTTTTTTTTAATGACAGCAGTAAAAAACTGAACAATTATTTATTATTATGCTGCATGTAATACCTTAAACACATCTCTTATAACCATTTAGGTGTGAACGTGTCATGGCCAGAAGCAGCTTTACAGAAAATAATTCATCCATTTTATTCTGGCTTAGTCCCCTATTTATCAGGGGTTGCCACAGCGGAATGATTTATAAAAATTTTATATAAAAATTATGAAAAATTACAATGCAATTTGGAAACATTGCAAATGATGAAAGAAGAATTCAACATGTCTCAATCGAGAACAAGTTTGGAGATCACATTTGATGCATAAGAAGTTAAAATGAACACCTATAAATCTAATACTTCTTTACTAAAAGAAAATAGGACTATAAAATTCTGTTTATAGCAATGAGTGTATTACAGGAATTTATATTATTAAATGTTCATGTTAAAAAATAAATTGAGTTTTATTTATCTAATAATTCGCTTTTAGTGAATTTGCAATATTGTCAAAACCGAACTTTCAGTTGTTCTATGTAAAAAGGCCTAAATACATGCAGGACCGTTCAAATATTTTGCTCGTCTCCAACTATTGACAGCAGCTCCCTCAATGAGAGAGAGAGAGAGGATATGCACTCACAATATCTTTACTGCTCTATTCATTTAACCTAAGAAATGTAATGCTTAGACCATCACTGTGCCTCTCGCGATCTGTTGATTCACTCTCGTTGCCATGATTTCCGAGTATTTTAACTAATTTTTGGGGATCACAGGGCCGGTAAAAATATATGGGAGACTCGTGGTGCTTCCGGGAGATGTCAAGGTTGGATGAGATGCTAGATTGGGGTGAACGCGTCACAGCAGCTCAAAACAGTGGCAATACAATAGCTGCACCTTCATTAAAGAGCATCACTCGTGTGATTCACGCCAACAAACTAAAGAGATGTCCCATCGCATCTATATATATTTTAGCTGTGTGACGCGAGCACATTCCGCTCCCACACATCATTTACCTGTAATGTGGCTGCTTGTAGGCTATGCATAGCGAGTGCATGTGCGGCTTCGGTCCTGTCAGATGTAGCGCGCGCACTCTCATTCCTATACAGCAGAGAGGGTCTGTGTGAAACTCCACTGTGCGCGATTCAGAGAGCAGTTATTTGTAATCGCGCAACCATGTAGAGACAAAAATCACATGCCTTTGTGTAAATAAGATACTAGCTTGTTTATTAAAAGAAGTTGTGATCTGGCGCTGTCTATAAAATATAATTAACTTGACTTCAAAGGGGGGCGGGGAAAGTCGTTGGGAGGGCGGGGCGCCCCCCTTATATAATGGTAGGGGAAACACTGGAATGTATATTAAAGAAACAACTTCACATTAGTTACAAACATCATAGTACACAGTACCCAGTTCTCACCAGTTTTATCCATAGAATGTCCATAGAATAGTGAGGGCGGCGTGATCACCGTTCGCCTAGAGCGCCAGTTCAGCTTGCTCCAGCCCTGAGTGTTATTCAGACACCTCACCTCGAACCTAACCCCCCCAGTCTCCCGGATTTTTGTGTGTGTGCATGAGTGCATTAAATCAGTGCAGTTAAACACCAGGATATTGCTCTATTCTTAACAATGACACACATTCAGTATTAATCCACACAGCGGCAAAAGCTAAACTATTCTGAACCTTGACCGCTGCGCGTGTGTGTAGGATCAGCTGACAGTGGCCATAGCAACGACAAACGGCAGTAGATCATGACATTTAAAAACGCATTTAAATCCGTAAACAAAGCGGCACGCGTCACATTTTCAACATGGCTTTAGAGGCGATATGAGAATATAAAGAGTTAACCAGTTAAATGGTTATAATATAAAGAGTTAACCAGTTAAACACCAGCATATTGCTCCATTCTTAACCATTACACACATTCAGTATTAATCCACACAGCGGAAAAAGCTGAACTATTCTGAACCTTGACCTCCGCACGTGTGTAAGAGCAGCTGACGGTAGTCATAGCAATGATAAACGACAGGATTGCAAGCTCACGAACACGTTTAAAACCGCAAAGAAAGCGGCATGCATCACGTTTTTAGCGTGGTTTTAGTCGCGATATGTATAAGTGTTATATGTTCTCAGGGCTTACCTGCACTCTGCTTTGCCCAACAATCACCAACCCTCAAGTGTCTGCTAAGGATCTCATCCCCCACCAGCCGAAGCCCAGCACGCAGCAGCCTGCCTTTGTTTGACTTTGTGCCTAATAAACTGTCCTTATTTTGCCCGCACCCCCTGGTGTATTGTCTGTCTATTACAAAATGGAGGAAGAAACTAATCCATGAGCTGTGTACTGATAGTTCCTGTCAAGCTCTGTCAAAGTATCATACATCAGTAGTCTACCACTGACTCTTCACAGCTTCATCTTTGGGTAGAGAATATAACACGAACTTTCTCTCAAACTTCCAATAATATCAAGCCAACCACAGCATCTTCATGACTCATGACTTCAGGATCTGTTTATCTTCCTCTTTTTCTTTGCTGCTGTGTTAGTGGGTGGCACCGCAGGTTTAAATTTTCCCGCATTTGCGCGCGCAACAAATGGGCGGGGCTTATGTTTCGGATCCACGTCATGCCGAAATGGCTAAAGACTTGTTATCATGACGATTAATTCGAACCACTATGAGTCGACTCTTTTTTTAGATGAATCAATAGTTTTAAACACTGTCCACTTTCAGATTTAAGCCTTAGCTGGATATTTTACTTCACTAAGAGCTGTGTTACACACTACATGGAAGGTCATTTTCAAAAACCCATAATAGGGGCTCTTTAAAAAAAGAAAAAAAAAATTGCTAAAGGGGGGCTAATAATTCTATAATTCTAATAATTTTTTTCTTTTTTAAATATTTCCCAAATTATGTTTAACAGAGCAAAAAAAAAGTTGACTGCAACTTTCTTTTGTACACCATGCCTACCAAAAGAGTACTGTAGTGATCAGCCGTAGAGTCAGGAACTTACTGCAGAATACTGCAGAGTTACAGTTTTTCCCAATTGTTTATACACAATAACTTGTACTTCAGACACAATGACTACAACATATAACTGTTGCACCAACCCCCTGAACCAATTCTGCTAAACTACAAGCACAATTCCTGCTTTACACTTAAATTGCAGATTTAAAACACACTTTTTTCAAAAACACTACACACAATTCTTTGCATTTGGCACAATTTTCATGCAGTAAATCTCTTGATTTCACACGGAACACACGGTCATTCAAAATTGTAAAGTCAGTTGTCCTACTTTGCATACTAACTCATCACATAGGTAAACACCTGTCACACATAATTGCAATTCAGAAATCAGAGCTCATCTCATATTCTACATTTCTCAATCCTATTGAGGATTTTTTTTCTGCCTGGGGATGGAAAGTGTGTGACCGAAATCCACACTGTCTTTTATATTTTTATTCATTTTTTACTGTAACTGTATTCTGTAAATACTTCTGTTGATGGCATATGTAGACCACGTTATGAGCAAGTTTGTGTTGTTTGGGATAAACACTGTGTACACTGTTTTTGTGGGAAAAATACAGTGAAATATATTTGGTACCCTGTATTTGTGTGTTTTGTAAAAAAACAATATTCTGAAATATTTTACAATGCACTTATGTAGGCCTATGTACTGTCTGCAGTAATTGTAACACTGAACAAAAAAAGGCTCACAGTAAGTCATTCTGATGAATGGAAAAGAAGTGGTCATAGTGTTTTACATTAAGCACATCAGTGTTCAAATGGTTCTTATAAATGTCTATTCATGTGATGGTTAGTGTGTGTCATTTGAAAACAAAACACCATTTTGAGAAGAAAGTACATTGTTCTGAATGTAAAGTTTCATTTTGCACGAGAATTGAAGGGTTTTGCCCAATGTGTGTGTGTTTTGTGATTTGTGTGTAGAGTTCTGACAATATGAGACATGCTTTCAGAAAATGTCTGTAAACAATTGGGAAAAACTGTAACACTTAGCTTTGGCCCTTTTGTTAAGCTTATCAATGGCAATGGAGACGTTGGAGGTCCACCTGTTCTTTTTTCTTCTGAAGGACAAAGGTGTTAAGAGCCCAGAACAGTTTCTTGTTCTGATCACGATTTTACATCGTCTCAGACACAGAGAGACACAAGAATCACAATCATCCATCTCACAAAATGGAGTATTTCACTTCATATACCTTTATATTCAAATGATCATGTTTATATTTAATATGCACTACTTAAAATACTCAGCAGTATGAAACTTTGCCTATTAATGTTTATATATGAATGCTTAGGTAAAGATCAACATTACATAGTGATGTTTAGACTCTATATACCGTATTAAAAACAATGCCTTGGGTAAATTAGATGTGGTTTGGAAAGTGAATTATGCATACGAAAATATTTAAGACTCTTAAATATAATAACAGTTTTAATGTGGAGTATGACTATGCAAATGCTGGTCACTCCCAGTGACCAACTCACAGGATCATCCAATCACAATACTGGATTTGAAAGGCGACATCTTTTCAATCCTGCCTTCCAGAGAAAGAATAAAATCATTCTCTTAAAGAGGAAGAAAGGTGGTAATAAGAAGGAAGAGTGGGGGTATCAGAAAGGTGTGTGTGGTGGTGATACACAAGGTAATAGTGGTGTGGTTTTCAGTGCAAGCGTTACACCACTGAATGACTGCAAGACGAAACAAAAGGATTCTCTAAACGTCCCAGGTTTTTCGAATTGCTCAAAAACTTCAGAACTTTGCTGCGTGTTCTAACAAGGATTTTCATGGTAATTGGATTCACAGTGCTTTTTTCCAAGACATCTGTAACCATCGCTTCAGGACTACCACTTCCAGAAATATGCGTGTCCCAGATTTCCAGGAACTCTACCTTTAAGGATAAAGGCGTCAGCATGTCCCTGACATCAGAACCACCACCTCCAGAAATCTCCAGTTCTGCGTGTTCTAGAATCTCCAGATTTCTTTGTCTCAAAGCTCAAGAGAGCTAAGTCTGCTCGTTCCATGCCTCAAGACCTGGAAGAAGATCCAGCTTCTTTCATCCACTGCATCAACGGCAGAAACGTAAATATATCACTTTCCAACCCTCTAATAGAGACCTTGGCATTGTGTGTTTCAATATAAAATATTCTAAATAATTAGATGTTTATAACTGATTTTCATTAATAACAAAACTTTCCTCAGTTCTTTGTTATTTCAGAATAAGGTTTACCTTATCAGACTCTAGCTTGGCTTTTGAGTAATAATCACAATCCTTAACTTAATTGCCTTCAACTTTGAAAACCTTGAACGTTTTAATTGAAGAAGTCTGTATGATGTAAATGTTAAGATAAATGCACATGTATTGAACTTAAATGCAGCCCTATGGCATATGGGTAAAATATGAACAAATCCAATCATTTAGGTAAATTTCAAAATGATAATTTTTAAATAATTGATTGGGGTTGTACATATATTACTAAATATGGTTAACTAATAGTTCTTTTATTGTGTTCAGAGTTTGATTTTATTTAAACGACACAACGTTTTATTTTGTTTTAAGAACATTGCCACTCTTTTAATGTAGCTGTTTTATGCTTTAACAGATCACATCAGCTAATTCGCAGAGTTTGAGAGGACATGCCTTAAACCACACTTCACTGAATGACAGAAAAACAGCCATCTGACAATCTTCTGTGTGAATTCTGCTGACCTCAAGATATCCAAAATGACTTGCTTTTTTCATTTTACTATGTGCATTCAGTAATGCATTATTGTGTATTGTGTTAAAACAAAATATTAATAAATGCTATATAAATAAAAAGAAATGTTAAAGAAAAAAAATAAATGGGCAGTTTCTCTAAATTATTTTGATGTGCATGAAATTGCAAATGGAATTTCTCAAATTGCAAAGTGTTCAGCTTGTAGTGGGCTGTTTGTGACGCTGGAAAAAAAATAAACTTGTAAGATTTACTTTGTAACACTGTTGTAATTATTTTCATGAGCAGATAGATTCATGAGCAGGGATTCATACCTTGATTCTTGATATCTGGTTGTTGTTTAAGGATTAAGCTTAAGTATTGTTGTGCTGGATAATATTAAACTATGGAAACGCATATAATATAAACTGCTATAATATATAGGCCTACTTCATAAATATGGTGATCGAGACTAGAATAGAGAAGCTTTGTTTCCAGTTGCCCAGCCACTCCTGTGATCACCATTCTAATATATTTTCAACTGTTTTCCTATTAGTCATTATGTCATTATTATATTGTAACAGAGCAATACAAATGTCAACCTTACCATGAAAAAAATAACATTTTCTCCAAAATAGCGAAAACCTTTCTAAGGTTTGTATAGATTCATTTCAGTACTGTAAAAATATTTTTTAAATGTAATAAAGTATTATATTTGATTTACCAAAATCACACAATTAGCAATTTCACATCCATACACATTCATAACAAAGAGGTTGTGTCTTGCCAAAGGCTGCCATAGAGACATGTCTCCACATTAGAATAGTTTCATAATGTGATGCATGCTAAAACATATGCTAATTTGGACTATTAATGGTAACATAAAATTTGATAACTATGGGCACTTTAAAATTATTGTAATACCAAATTTTACACAATGTCTAAGTGTTTTCCCTAATATGTTCTCTTGTGCAAGCAGACAAACATCTTGTGAACCCTACAACCCTAAAACACACATTTATAAAACAAAGGTTCATGCCAGAGGTGTGGACTCGAGTCATGTGACTTGGACTCGAGTCAGACTTGAGTCATGAATTTGATGACTTTTGACTCAACTTGACAAAATATAAAAAGACTTGCAACTCGACTTGGACTTTAACATAAGTAGCTTGTGACTTTCACTTGGACTTGTGCCTATTGACTTGTAAAGACTTGCTACTTCCCATAAAAATCCCAAAGATAAAAAGTATGTTGACATGGACCGCTCTGTCTCTGTTTATGTGTCTGTGTGCGTGTGTGTGACAGAGCATGTGTGCATTCGACACGACACCCAATCTGTCACGATCAGCAGCGATTCAGCCTGTGCAGATCGCTGGTAAACACACAGTTCACTAATGGACTATAAATCCGCCATTTATGGACTACATATTCAGTCATGCACCACACACACACACACCTCGCTAATAAACCTGCATGTGGATCCGCACCCCTGTTGTCAGTGTCACATCCTTGGTTACACAATCAAAGTATTGTAGATTGTTTTGATTCAACAGCGTCCAACTTGACAACAAGGTGAACGCGCCAATTTGCGGAATGATACCGAAGATCGTTTGGCTATAAAAATTACGAGATGGTCAACAAAAGACCAATTGCAGTATGTTACATGCGGGTCGAAGATTACAGACGGAGATGCCACAACTTCCAACTTTGTTTGACACTTGAAGTTGCACAAAGAAAGTTACGTTTTGAATGAATGTCAAGATTACCTTATTATGTCATTATTTCATTGAAAATTATCAAAAGCGCAGTATTACAAGTCGAAAGCGCATTCATGTAATACGAGCGAGTGAATCTTTTTGCTCACGCGCCGGTTCATGGACATAACTTCTCGCACGCACTCAAAACACGGCTGCTCACGTGCTCTCTGTCGGATGATGCAGACTCACAATTTGTGCCTTGTGTTTTCTCTTTCTTTCGTGCTTTTGCTCTCCAGAGATCCTCCTGTTAAATTGGTTATCCCAAGAATGTTGATATGGTTTCTATATTGCTACACTATTTATTAACAATACACAAAAAACTAAAAGGTTATGGTAAATTCTATAATAAATTCTAGTGTTTTTGAGTGTTAGGTATACTGCCTATGTTTTAGGCTATGATTATTTACAACTTGTTAATGAATGCTTCAGCATACTGTAGTATTAAGAATAGTGAACTGGTCGGTGCCAATAGCCTAGTGGTTAATGTGTCGACACATAGCACCCAGGTGCTCGTGGCGACCCGAGTTCGATTCCCGGCTTGAGGTCCTTTGCCGGTCCTTCCCCTATCTCTGCTCCCCACACTTTCCTGTCTGTCAATCTCCACTGTCCTATCAATAAAGGTGAAAACCCCTAAAAAATAATTATAAAAAAAAAAGTGAACTGATAAAATGAAATCCAAGGTGTAGTTTTACTACAGTAAAGTGTGGTGAATTGTAGTATAATATACCCTATATTGTAAAAAAAAACACAGCACTGGGTAATGTTTATATTACACTTGTGTTACCATAGCAACTATAGTATTACCACAACAGATTAATTGAAGTACTTTACTGTAGTACTGTTCAAAACACTGCACATGCCAATATACGTGTTCAGGGGTCCTGTGGAACAGCTTCTCCTCAAAATGAAGAGGATGACAGGCAAAATGTCCTCCACAATCTCATCAAAATGTGGAAGACAACAGAGACTAGTTCACTTTATTTTAGTTGCCATGATAAAATGAGATTGAAAGTGAGATTTATTTGAAGAGTGAATAGTACAGTGGGCTATGATACCTTATCAAGTTTTTCCTTATTTTTATCACAGTTACATTTCTGCTTGCGTTAGTTATATTTTTGTTTAAATGTTTTTAAAGTGACTAGTATGGTGCACTTTTTGGATGTTAAATAAATGTTTTTTTTTCTTTAAATGTATTCTTTACATCCAACGTCTATTCTCTCTGTGTTTAAGTGTTTGAAACTGGAAATATCTCATCATATAACATACAGCCAAGAATGTTATGGTTTATTAGATTAAAAATTTAATATGCAAGTCTATTTTAGTATTTTTGGTTATTGTTAATAAATAGTGCACCAATATAAATCATATAAAAAAGAAAGAAAGGAAGAGGAAACACTAGACACAAATTGTGAGTCTGCATATAATCTTAGAGCCCTCAAGAAAATTTGTGCGTGAGCAGTGCATATTTGAGAGCGTGAGAAAATTTGCACGCGAGCAGCGTATATTTGACAGCTCACGAGCAGTATTGTCCACAAATAAGCATCAAACAAGAGAGCAAAGTTTTTCAACATTATGTGACGAAAACAATGTTATTGTTTGTATGAAGTAGCCTACATCATTTAGAATATGTGCTACCATTTTACATTGCTGCTAGAATGATTTACACCTCAATCTCTTCAGCACAGCAAGATTCAATTGACAAAATACCTATTTCACTCAATTTTACTTTGGAGCATACAGGAGTTGTTGGTCTACTTCTGCTTCATTGAGGTCGTTTATGTAATTTTGGTTAATCGCAAGTTGATCACCGAAGACAACATAGCACAACTAAACTTAATGAGATAGACAGCAGTAGATCTGCAATTTCTGTGTGATGTGCGGCAAAATGGAATCTATTGTGGTGGAATTCGTTCTTGTGCAATATGCAATATGCTGTGGAGATGAGATGCAGCACTGTTCAGCACTTTTCAGAAAATTACATTTGTATTAGTAAGTATCTGAGCAATGTTCTTCCATGAAAAAAGGTTTGTTTAATAAATGCAGATCTTACAACCATATATAATCTGTATACATTTATTTTTCTGTTAAAAAGACTCGAAAGTCAAACCGTAGGATTTTGGACTTGACTTGAGACTTGTTGGCCTTTCAATTGGGACTTGACTTGGGACTTGAGGGCAATGAATTGAGACTTACTTGTGCCACCTTGTGCCACCAGACTTTGTCCCACCTCTGGTTCATGCTAAATTCATTTTCATAACCATTTTCCACAAAACAAAATAAATTGAACAACATGGTTTAACATTAAAAGTAACTAGTAAGTATTTACTTGCTAGTAATTTAGTAAAAGTTTTCTTTAAGATCTTACTCGAGTAAAGATTTTTGATACTCTACCCACCTCTGTAACTGGCAGTTGTTCAGGCGAGCACAAAGCATCAATGTGGACACTCGTCTGTCATAAGGGTATTCCAGGAATCAGTCTCACATTCTTCACTCATCCATGAACATCACAGCATCTGCTCAGGATATGGCCGGGTCCAGTATTATAGGGACCTCGGGATAAGGAGAAACAGACTAACGTAAGCGTAGATGCTGTTCAAATTATATTTTTTTTTGTGAAGTGTTCCCGGCTCCTGTTACCCTAATTAATGCAGCCTAACAATCTTTTAGAGGATTTGTATTTCAAAAGTTATGCATTTGTTTTATGTGTACGCCAATGCAAAGTTGTATTTAATCTATTTTTAAACTGACAGAGTGTGTCTGCCTACCGAACTGTGCTAGTAAGGCTGTTTCAGAGTGTGATATGAGGTGTCAGATATGAGAAAGATCTACCACCTACAGTTGATTTTGATATTTTGGGAGTAATTAATTGTCCAGAATTATTTGACGTGGACATAAGGGACTGTAACACACCATGAGCTCCCTCAAATACTGGGGAGCTAAGCTGTTCAGGGCTTTGTGGGTAGTAAATATATATATTTTTTAATTTATACAATATTTATTAGGGAGCCAATGCAATGATAAAAGAACTGGAGTAATATGATCAGATTTTTTGTTCTAGAAAGCACTCTAGCAGCTGCATTTTGAAGCAACTGACGTTTGTTAATTGGGCCTACAGGACAACCACTTAGTAATGCATTAAAATAGTCTAACTGTGGGGTCATGAAGGCATCAACAAGCTTTTCCGCATTAGACATTGATAGCATATGTCTAAGTTTGGCAACATTTTTAAGATGAAAAAATGCAGTTTTACAGATGCTTGAAATCTGGCCTTCAAATATTTAACTGAAGATGAGGACTGAACTGAGAGTCCATCAAGGGTTAGACAGTTCTAGGTTTTTGCGTGTAAGGTTTTTGTGTCCAATACGCAAGACCTGTTTTGTCTGAATTTAGTAATAAGACGTTTTTACTCATCCAATTTTTAAATTTGAACAAATCAGGTTGAGAGGTGATATAAAGTTGTGTATCATCAGCTTAACAGTGGAAGCTAACTCTATATTATAGTGCAGATACGAGCGGTAAAATAAGAAGTTCGGGGGGCGTGGTTGTTTCAATGTACAAGCGTTTGATTGGAAGCTTGATTCTGCGGCTCCACCTCTGGCTTCATCAGGCAGTCCTTCTGCGCATGCCCAGACTCTAATTTCAGCAGTTTTTTGCGACCGTTTGTACCCGTCATGAGGCGTTTTGCATTCAAAGCGTTCAATGGAAAAAGACACTGTCGCATCGTCAATTTTTTTTAGTCATTGGTAAAAACCCTAACAAAATAAAACATCAATGTTTAATTTAAAATGTGCTTTTAAAAGTTAGAAATACTAAGCTTGACCAATTCATACTTGATTTATTCATACATATGTGTGGCATTTCCATGATTTGAGTTCACATCTTAAGTGGACTGTGAAGTTTGCATTAACCGCACATGGAGATTAACTTTTAATTAAATTCTAGCTTCAAGCATGGCAAAGTTGCCTGAGTCTTTGAAGGAAACTCATTTCAGCCACTTTCATCCGAGATCTTGTCCTTTCGGTCATGGCCCAAAGTTTATGACCATTGGAATGTAGATTGACTGGTAAATCGAGAGCTTTGCCTTTCGACTCAGCTCTTTCTTTACCACATCAGACGGGTACATTGACCGCATTACATTACTGCTGCACCAATCCGCCTGTCAATCTCATGTTCCATCCTTCCCTTACTCATGAACAAAACCCCATGATACTTGAACTCAATAAATGCAAATGTATTGATGGGAAAATGTGAACATAATTATATTTATAACATAACCCATTCCAGTCAAACATAAAAGTTTAGGTGGGATATATAGATGATTGTTTTATGATATGGTCAGGCATAGACTCATTTACAACTTTTATAAATTCCTTAAATTAAATTTACAAAAGAGCATAGATTCGGTGAATTATTTGGATGTGAAAAGTAAGTAAAGTTAATAGGACAATACATACAACAATATATCGAAAACCAACAGATAAAAACATGATATTATCTAAGGATAGTTACCATCCATTCCATATTAAACGTAGCTTGCCAGTCAGTCAGTTACATAGTCTGAAATGTAATTGTAGTACTGAAGAAGACTTTGATAACCAGAAAAATGCATTATTTTAAAGACTTCAATTGAGAGCATATCCGCAAAGTTGGTCAAATACCGAATTAGATAAGGTAAAAAAATTACATTGACAAGATTTTTTGAAAATAGTTAAACCTACTGAAAAACAAAAACATTTTTAACATATAACAAACATAGCAATTTCATTAAATCAACAATACAGGAACACTGGCATATGTTATCTTCAGATGAATCTTTAAATAATACATTTCAACAACATCCATTATTTACTTTTAAAAGATCCCAAAATTTATCAGATATGACAGTTAATTCAGATATAGTAAGAAATAAGAAATCTACTTTTATACTTTTAAGATTGTTTTCCGTGAAAAAAGTGTAAAGAATTTTTTAATCTAGTAACAGGTAAAATGTTAAAATAAAAACTTGCATTACCTGATCTACTCGTAATATGGTCTACAGTATATCAGGGCTTAACATTAACTTTTTTGATCACCAGCCACTGTGGCTAGTAGATTTCCAACATTACTAGCCACTCGCCATTTTCGCTAGCCACAATTTTCTTGTTGGGAAAATATACTTTATATGCTTAAATTTGACTTTGACATGCTAAAATGACTTGATTTAGATGTGTTATGTCCACATGCCTTCTTATTCATTTAACTTCTTGTGTGTATTGTGTATTAGCTTGCTCAGTGTGCATGAGCAAATGGGTTGTGTCACAATACAATCAGTTTTTATTTCACGTGATTTTTCAGGGCTCAAAATTAAGGATTTACCAAATTTATCTCTGACCACACCAAATAAGTATTTCTTAGGCACAATTTTTTGTTGTGTCAAAACAAGGAAAATATAGCTGTATAGGTGCACTTTTTAATTCAACAAAACTTTTCTTTAAAAAAAACATTACATTTAAAAAATAATTATTGTCATGTATCTAAAGTATGCACAGTAATCTGTCCTGGCTAAAGCTCCCAGATCACCAGTTAACTACACATAAACTGGGATTAATCTCCCATTAAAGGAATGTTATTATAAAGAAATATAATTAAACCATATTAACAAAAATAACTGTAAGCAAAAGAAAGCAGGTGAAACATACCGTGTTTAATAATGAAAGGGATAATCACGCGCACTGTTAATATAAGCCTGTAAATGAAAGCAGTGACCGCTGCTGCTTACAAAAGAATATGTGTATAGTTTTAATCTTGAGCTTTTGAAAACAGCAGGACTGTGGGTGCACGATCATCGCTCTTTGTCCAGTCTATTTCAAAGGGAACCGATCGCACCAGTTGCGCTTCCTCTAGGCACGGTGACGGTTGCTTCGCGCAAGTAAACGGGAGCGCGCGTGCGCGCTTTTTAACAGTCGCGCGCATCACATCATCTGTGCGTGCGAGTGATTATCCTCTCGTTTGGTATTTACCTGCTTTCTGCTCGCGCAAACAGTTATTTTTGTCAGTCGTGCTGCTTCTCGATTCTAAGATCACATTTAAGAAAACTACAATTTAAAAATGATTTCCAACCAGCCAACGTGGCTAGTGGCGGTGTCTGTCTAACCCGCCAGAGCTGAAATCTACCCGCATTTGGCGGGTTGGCGGGTGTTAATGTAAAGCCCTGTTTGTTATATCAAAAGAAGGCTCAAACAGACACATAGTAAAAAAAAACTGGGTGTAACCCTGCAGTAGAATATCTCTGCCTAAGTTTAAGACCTTTTTACCTTCAGAGGGAGTTCGGCAGTATTTTATTGTGTGATCCCTTCCGAATGGCAATGTATTTAGAGCCAACTCTTGCATATCAGACAGTATTCATAAGCACCTGCAGCACACCCTGGGTGCTCCAGTCCTCATTATAGGCAATTTTAATCAGTGTAAACTTGAATCAATTTTACCAGGCCTCTTTTACTATGTTAAAGGGGCGACGAGGAACAATACGATTTTGAACAAATGTTATGGAAACATTAGGGAGGCTTATAAGGCTAAGACCAAACCTCCTTTATCAACATCTGACCACAATATTGTTCATCTTATACCAACATATAAGACTTTTAAAAAGTAATAAGCCTGTTGTCAAGTCTGTCACAACTTGGAATGAGGACGATGTTGATCTTTTGAGAGGATGTATTTTTAAGCACAGATTGGTCAGTATTCCATGATGTAGATCTGAATATAGTAACAGAAAATACTACTGACTATATTTGCTTCTGTGTGGATAGGCTACAATTCTTCCTAAAAAGGAAGCAAATGTGTTCCCAAACAACAAGGCTCATATAACTAAAGAAGTAAAAGCCTGCATAAACAGGAAAAAAGCTGCTTTTATGAAGGATTGGGTAAAGTCATACTACCAATGATTTTAAGAAAGCAAATGTTACCAATCTTGTTTATATTATTTCTGTCGCCAACAATAATAAAATAACACAGTATTGGGTTTAAATTTTAGCAAGTTAACAAAATCTACAGCTCGAGGTAATGACTTAAGGCTCGTACACACCGGGACGCTTTTCGTTAGGGCCATACGGAATCTGCGGAAAATTCCTGCCTTTTCTGTGCAAAAGATTTTTTTAAATCTGTAGAATTCTGCGGAATGTTTTTGAGAACATAGGAGTTAAAAAAATACACTTAAGAATTACAATATTCATTTCTTAACATTTATTCATCAAAAATTCATTCAACAACAGCAAATAAATTAATGTATACATATTCACTTACATAAGAAAAAAATATGTAAGTGAATTAAACCCTTTATGAATAAACTACAAATAAACAAATGGGATAATTACAGAAGAGCTCAACAATTATAGTACACTGGACATTTAATTTAGTGGTAACTGATTGTAGGAAAACAAGTTTAATTTACTTTAATAGTCTTGTAGCATCATAAAGAAACTATTCACAATACATCAGTTAAGAGCTCATTTAAAACTTATTATTATGAAACACATCTCTGTTTATGAATAGACTATGAACAAACAAATGAATAAATAAATAAATAAAAAGCGTGACAATCACAGAATAGCTCAATTACTAGAGTACATGGAAAAAGAATTTAGTTGGAATTGATGGTATAAACTAGTAATTTGCTTTTAGTTTTGTTAAAGAAGTTTAAAGAAACTTTGCATGTGTAGAGTTCAGATCTCATTTAGTATCCCAGGTGTTAAATTTGGCAATCAACATCATTTTAATATTTTCCTCTGTCAAACTGCGTCTGTATTCCATTAGATGTTTACAGTAGTGGGAAAAAGTCTCTCCACATCTACTGAAGTAGTTGGGAGATGGAGGTACAGTGCTGCTAGTGGGACAAGTGTTGGCATTCGATCTTCCCTGGCAGCCCACCACTCCACTGCACCGACCCCACCGGCATCACTCTTGTCCATCCTAATGTATCGATGCCACTCCTCTGCAAAGACATTGCTCAATAAAGGTACTTGAAGGTAATGTTTAATATCAGGTTTTAATCCAGATACCTTGGCTTGATCAAAGACTGGGAGAACTATGAAAAGACCAATGCAAGGGTGTTTTTCCATCACAGCCTGCAGCTTGTTGGAACAATCTGCCATTGCTTCCTTAAACAGTCCTGAGCAAGTCTTTTCCTCATTATTTAATGCCTTCAGTTGCTCCCTTGTGTTGGGACGCCAATCCTCAACCCATATTCAAAAAGCATGCTTAGGTTCTCAAGCTGGCTGAAGGTAGTGGCTGCCATGGGTCTAGAGGTTTCTTCCAGCTTAGTAAGTGTGGCTAATACATCAGAGCTGTGCTCAACGGTGAAGTTAGCCTGGACTTTCAGGAGTTTTCTATTCTCTTCTAACATTGCTTTGAGATCTCGCACAGCTTTGGAGGTCAGTGGCAGTGTTGGAATGAAGCCTTGCAGTACATCAATATTTTCTGCCAGATATTGCACTGCTTTTATCTAGGATCCCCATCTTGTCTGGACAGCAAACACAGGCATGAGAGTAGAAAGAACCTGCTCCATCATAAAGGCCCTCAATGCAAGACAGTGCTGGGGTGACTGGCAGAAGACAAGCTTCACTAAAGCACACATCCGGTTCACTTCTGCAAATGTCTCTGGAAACACCTCTAAGACTAACTGCAGAAGATGTGCTAGACAGGTGACATGTTTGGCATTGGGGAAGAGACCATGGAGAATTGTGTTAACTTGCAGAATCACTGACACAAGCCCATACATCGTTGAAACTGATATTATTTGAGTTAAGACAGGAGATGACAGCCTGAGATACAGTGCTGAAGTTAACTTTATCCAGAAAAATTAGATCTGCTGCAACAGGTGGCTTGCACACGGCTGGAGGAGAACAGCAAGAACACAACATCCACAAGCAGCTGTTGTTTCATCCGCAATAACATACATATACAGGAGTTCCACGCACAGCCTGTTTGCTGTCCTCCAGATACTGAGGAAATAAGTGTGGAAGGTAGTCAGTACGCAGGTGAGATGGAGCCGGAAATGACCCTTCGTTTACAATACTTTTGCGAAGATTAGGAAAAGTTTAGAGTTTTTCTCAAGAGTGATGTCAGCTTTGGAGTTTTGATAAAATCAAAGATGAACTCCTTTCTCTCAGCTGTAGATGGGGTTTTGGATAAACAGGAGGCCAGTGTCTGGGTTCTGAATGATGCTTGAGGAAGGGAAAAAATAAATAAAAGTTAATTAATTAGAACTTAATTGAATATGCATATATAAATATACTGTATATGCTTATTACTACAAATTAAAAATGTTTTACAAAGTGTTAAAGCCACAACTAGGCCTTTATATATATATATATATATATATATATATATATATATATATATATATATATATATATATATATATATATATATATATAATATGGTGGCTTATTTTCTGGCAGAACATAGAATATACATCTACAGATTTACTTTTACATTTTACACGCTTCAATTTTTTTTTTTGTTGTTTATTATTATTCCATCTCTGCACCATTATTTTAAGAAGACGCATAGACTAGGCTATATACCTACCACTCAGCAATAATCCATTCCCATTTTGATAAAATCTGAATTAAACTATGTTTTTATCATTTTAAAACACAATGTAAATGTAAATGGGAATACAACTCACCGAGAGAGCATCCTTTGCTGTTCCTGTGGCGAGCGGATTTCAGATGCTCCAGTGTTGTCTGTCGCCTCAGGTAATTGAGTACTGACAGGACTTACAAAACATCACTCCTTCACTGTCATAAAAGTCGTCGGAAAACTTATTTGCTCTGTCTCGTGCCGTAATGTTAGCAGATAAGTGATGTTTCTTCAACTCTTCCACGGTCAGTTTAATTTTAGACATCTTAACTATAAAATCTCTGCGTTCCCTCACATAAACAAACGTCACATCAACCAGAGCAGCTTACTGCACTTACGCGGTCTGTTCATGCTATGTGTGATTGACGAACGCAACAATCTGTGGAAATCTCCGGAGTTTTCCGCGGAAAGCTGCAGCCGCAGATTCCGTGCAGGCCTGGCTATAACCTTTCTAATTGCAAAATTTGATTTTGGAATCCATTACTGGAATACAGTTATGTTTACCCGCATTACTTTCATTCTGATTAACTGCATATTTTGTGCATTCTTGAATGACTGCAGGACGGTTAGCAACAAAGGTCTTAAATCCGGTATTCTGGTTTTCAATGTACTTCAACACACTCATGCTATCTGTCTAAGATTCAGATTTTTTCAAATTCAAGCACAATTCTTGTTGCATCATTTTTTCAATTTTGACTGCAACATCCACGGCTGTCAATTTCATTCTTGGAATTGTAATCTGTTTTAAAGGTGCCACCGTTGATTTGGCCATTAGAAAGGAACATTGTCTGTCACCATTTTCATTCTTTATCGTGATATAAGTCACAGTAACTTAACCCGTTTCACTTGCGTCAGCAAAGTGATGCAGCTGAGCCAATTTTGTAGATCCAAAATTTACTGGTTTGATACATCTGGGCACAGGAAACTC
This sequence comes from Danio kyathit, assembly GCA_903798195.1. Taxonomy (NCBI): domain Eukaryota; kingdom Metazoa; phylum Chordata; class Actinopteri; order Cypriniformes; family Danionidae; genus Danio; species Danio kyathit. Next base: position 12,167,444 of record LR812529.1, on the reverse strand, counting down.
AAAATGCTGCTGCAAGTCCATAAGCCAATTGCACCATTTTTGTTATTGATCATAGTCTTTTTCTTCATCCTAGCCTTTTTTATCTCGGTAGTTCCTCACAGGTTCCTTGGTAGTGGGGATCATATATTGAGCTAACTACTGAGAGCATTCCTCGTCTTGTAGAACCACTGAACTTCTTCCCTCAGACTCTCAGGCTGATGAACACTTAACACACCCCACACAAACTCTTCCATACCCCGCACTGCACACCATCAAGATGTAGCATGCACTGCACTTTAACAAATCCATACTTAAAACAGTACTGCCTACGTAACGCTGTCAACATTGCCAATTTTACATTGTCTTGTTTTTTTGTAAGTATGTTGTTGTATATTGCACTGTCTGTATATTGCACTGTCTGTATTTTGCACTGTCTGTATTTTGCACTGTCTGTATTTCGCACTGTTGTTGTATTTACACTGTCTGTATTTTGCACTGTCTGGAGCCAGCACCTAAGCTTTTCACTCATCATAGCACACGTGCTGCTGATGATGTGACAATAAAAGTGATTTGATTTGAACTCTTAGAGCTCTTTCCATAGATAATATTGTCGTAAAGTTCGTTTGTAGGATGGGAAGAAGAAGACAGAGTCGGCGATAAAAGGTAAATAAAGGTTTCTTTATTCTCAAAAATAAAGTGCCACCACACGCAAAGCTGTGTGTGTGTGTGTGTGTGCTCTCTCCTCCCCCGGCTGCTCCTTCTCCTCTCCTTAAGAAGGGTGTCTCTCCGGTCCAATCACTAGAATAAACAGGTGTTATTTATTATTTCTGATTGGCCTGCTGATTAGCCGCCGGGCTCCGAGCATGCTCTCCCCCCTCATTGGGTGTTCGATCATGCTTACCTCTCCACATACCCCCCCCCGCCCGCCTCAGGCCGGGGAGCCGTCCGGCCTGCAGCCCCCCCCCCCCCCCCCCCCCCCCCCCCCCCCCCCCCCCCCCCCGCCCTGGAGAGGAAATCGGCTACAACCATCTGTGCACCCGGCCTGTGGACCACCTTGAATTTAAAAGGCTGTAACGCTAGATACCAACGGGTGATCCGGCCGTTGGTATCCTTCATGCGGTGGAGCCACTGGAGAGGAGCATGATCTGAACAGAGGACGAATTCCCTGCCCAGGAGGTAATAGCGCAGAGTGAGAACGGCCCACCTTATCGCCAGGCACTCCTTTTCTATGGTGCTGTACTTAGCCTCACTCTTACTGAGTTTTCGGCTAATGTACAGCACCGGCCGTTCCACTCCTGCCACCTCCTGGGAGAGAACTGCCCCCAGACCCCGATCGGATGCATCCGTCTGTAACAGAAAGGGGAGAGCAAAATCAGGAGCGTGCAATAGCGGCCCCCCACAAAGTATAGATTTTACCTTTGAGAAGGCCTGTTGGCACTGCTCCGACCATCGGACGGTATCTGGTTCCTCCTTTTTAGTGAGGTCAGTCAATGAGCTGACGAGGGCCGAATAATTAGGGACAAAACGCCTATAATATCCTGCCAGTCCCAAAAACTGTCTCACCTCCTTTTTGGTCTTAGGTCTCGGACAGGTTGCAATAGCTGCAGTCTTATCAATTTGGGGCTGCACCTGCCCGTGACCTAAGTGGAAGCCCAGATACCTTACCTCCACTCGCCCAACTGCGCACTTCTTCGGGTTGGCCGTGAGCCCGGCCCGTCTCAGCGCTGACAATACCGCCCTCAGATGTTGCATATGCCGCTGCCAATCATTACTGAAAATGATTATGTCATCTAAATAAGCAGCGGCATATGCGGAGTGAGGGCCGAGTATTTTGTCCATCAGGCGCTGAAACGTAGCCGGTGCCCCGAACAGCCCGAACGGAAGTGTCACAAATTGGTGTAATCCAAACGGCGTTGTGAAGGCCGTTTTTTCGCGGGATATTGGAGATAAGGGGATCTGCCAATAACCCTTTGTCAAATCCAACGTCGAGTAATATCGAGCAGCACCTAACCGGTCGAGCAACTCGTCAATACGCGGCATTGGATATGCGTCGAATTTCGACACAGCATTGACTTTTCGGTAATCCACACAGAACCGGACTGAGCCGTCAGTCTTGGGTACCAAGACAATCGGGCTGGCCCAATCGCTGTGGGATTCTTCTACTACACCCAATTTCAGCATATTACCTAATTCTTCCTGAATCACTTTTTTCTTGTGTTCAGGTAGGCGATACGGCCGGGTCCTAACAACCACGCCCGGTTCGGTCTCAATATGGTGCTGAATTAAGTTAGTACGACCGGGCAGGGGTGAAAACACGTCAGAAAATTCACGCTGAAGGTGCCGGACATCGATGAGCTGGCTCGCTGAGAGATGGTCACCCCCAGTGACCAGAGTGCCCGGCCGCTGTCGGCCAGTGCTCTCTGGCCCCAGGTCATCCTCGTTGGTAACGAGCGTAGCCAGCATCACCTCCTCCGGCTCCCTCCACTGCTTTAGCAGATTAATGTGGTATATCTGACGTGAATCAGCCCTGTCCGAACGTACCACCTCATAATCGAGATCGCTGACTCGTCGGGTGACCACAAACGGCCCTTGCCACTTGGCGAGTAATTTAGAGCTGGAAGTGGGTAGCAGTACAAGGACTTTATCTCCCTGTGAAAATTTGCGTAGTTTAGTGCCCCTGTCATAACGCCGGCGTTGATCATCCTGGGCCTTAAGCAAATGCTCCGTAGAGAGCCGCCCCAGTGTGTGGAGTTTTGCTCTAAGGTCCAGAATATACTGAATTTCATTCTTACTGTTTGAAGGCTCGTCCTCCCAAGCCTCTCTAACAACATCCAAAACCCCACGGGGCTGTCTGCCGTAGAGAAGCTCGAAGGGGGAAAACCCCGTGGAGGCTTGGGGAACCTCCCGCACAGCGAATAACAAGGGCTCTAACCACTTATCCCAGTTTTTCGCGTCCTCGTGAACGAATTTACGGATCATGGATTTAAGCGTGCGATTAAACCTTTCCACCAGTCCGTCTGTTTGTGGGTGATAAACGCTGGTGCGAATTGATTTAATGCCCAATAATCCGTAAAGCTCGCGCATGGTGCGTGACATGAACGCGGTGCCTTGATCAGTGAGAATCTCCTTGGGGATTCCCACTCGGGAGATTATACGAAACAGAGCTTCCGCAACGCTCTTTGCGGAGATGTTGCGGAGCGCTACTGCTTCCGGGTATCGGGTTGCATAATCCACTAGAACTAATGCAAACCGGTGCCCGCGTGCGGATCGCTCTAATGGCCCGATGAGATCCATACCAATTCTCTCGAAGGGGATCTCCATAACTGGCAATGGGCGCAATAGCGCTTTTGGGGTGGCCGGTGGATTTACCAGCTGACATTCACGACACGCAGCGCACCATCTGCTGACGTCACCGTGAATGCCCGGCCAAAAGAATCGGGCCATGAGACGATTTAATGTGGCCGCCTGACCTAAATGTCCGGCCATAGGATTAGAATGAGCCGCCTGGAAAAGCATTTCCCGACGGCTCTTTGGTACTAATAATTGGGTTGTATCTTCTTTTGTCTGAGCGTCTTGGATCACTCGATACACCCTGTCATTAATGATCGCAAAATATGGATAGGAGAGTGGTCGGTCAGGCTGGAGGTTATTCCCATCTATGACCTGCACTCTTTCGAGTGCATGTCTCAGCGTGTCGTCACGCGACTGCTCCAGGTGAAAGTCTTTACACCGGGAAATTCCCAGCCCTTCCCCTGAGTCAGCGCGCGACGTCACCGCTTGGGATTCCCCCAGCTGAACGACACACCCCCTATCCAGCGATTTCTTCTTCCAAGAAACACCCGCACATAAGACCCCCAATAATCTATTAAATCCAGGCCAATTGGTTCCCAGAATTAGCGGGTGTTTGAGGTGCGGGTTAACCGCTACCTCTACGCTATGCTTTTTACCCCGGAATTGAATATCTATTGCCGTTAGCGGGTAGTGAATTACATCCCCGTGCACACACCTTACCCTTACCGTGCGGCTCGTATCCAATACCGGGTCTTGAAGCAGGCTTTGGTGGATGGAGGTCTGGTTACACCCCGAATCCACCAAAGCTTGATATGTACCCCCTTTAATACTCACTGGTATCCGGTATAGCCCGTCGCGACCGGGGGCGACGATTGGCGTGGCGGGGACGCGAATCAACGCACTCACCTCCTTCACGGAGCGGACTTTTGGTGCGCTATTCTCGCCCCCACGGCGCCAATGCCTCGCCCCAGACCTTCTCACTACACCCCCGGGGCCAGCAAGACCAACCGATTGAACCGGAGAGAGACCTGGTGCTGTCTGGGAAGCAGCCAGGGGTGGAAACTCCGCCCCTCCGTCCTGATAGTTTCCCGCATCCAGCGGGACCGGCTGCGGATCCGCCTCAGTGCACCGCCATCTGGGTGCTGGCGTGGGCGGCCTCCGCATTCTGGGCCTGGGAACAGGACGAGAGAGAGGGAGAGAAAGAGGGGGAGAGGAGAGAGAGGTTATTTCGCCGACCCTGGACTTCGCCACCAGATGATCCTCCGCCAGTTGGATGGCCGTCTCCAGATCCTTGGGGCGGTGGCACTGGACCCACTCCGATGTTCGGGAGGGGGAGGCGGGTGATGAACTGCTCCAGCACCACGGCATCCATTATCTGGGCGACGGACCGGCCATCCTGTAGTAGCCATCTGCGGCAGGCATCACGGAGCTGCTGAGCGAATGCAAAGGGCCGGCCGCTTTCAGTCAAAATCAGCGACCGGAAGCGCTGACGCTGCTCCTCCGGGTTGCGGCCGGCCCGCTGGAGAATAGCTCGCTTCAGGTGAGGGTACTCCAGGAGATTCTGGGCCGGTAGCTGCTGTGCTGCGATCTGAGCTTCGCCCGAGAGCAGCGGGATGACTCGTACCGGCCACTCGGCCCGCGGCCAGCCACACGCCTCTGCCATCTTCTCGAAAAGATCGAGGAACACTTCCGGGTCGTCCTCCGACGCCATTTTCTGTAAGGCGAGGTGAGGGTGGGCGGCAGATGTCGGAGCGGGCCGGATCTCCTGGGACAGCAGACTCCGGATTTGCTCGCGGTCCTCCCGCTGGGCCTCCATGAGGACTTGGAACCGTTGTTCCTGGGTGTTCTTTAATTCCACCAGCGCATCATGTTGTTGTTGGTGGAGGGCCGCGAGGGCCTGGATGGCTTCCGCAAATGGCAGTCTTGACGGAGTGGTCATTCTGGCAGCAAAGTTTCTTCTTCTTCCCGGGTTTCGGCACCACTGTCGTAAAGTTCGTTTGTAGGATGGGAAGAAGAAGACAGAGTCGGCGATAAAAGGTAAATAAAGGTTTCTTTATTCTCAAAAATAAAGTGCCACCACACGCAAAGCTGTGTGTGTGTGTGTGTGTGCTCTCTCCTCCCCCGGCTGCTCCTTCTCCTCTCCTTAAGAAGGGTGTCTCTCCGGTCCAATCACTAGAATAAACAGGTGTTATTTATTATTTCTGATTGGCCTGCTGATTAGCCGCCGGGCTCCGAGCATGCTCTCCCCCCTCATTGGGTGTTCGATCATGCTTACCTCTCCACAAATATATTGTGATTCAAATCTAGCTTTTTGACTGCTTTAGCACTGTCTTCAATGGGAATGGAAGACAAGACTGCTCTGCTGTTACTAATCCACTTTGTTAGGCAGAATCCACCACTAGAGCACACATTTCTGAGCTGCTCTGTTAAGACAATAGCATGATCTTCGGTAGGCACAGAGTTTAATAATCATAAACATAAATGTTCTGCAATAATGTGTCCACTAGTTATTTAGGAACATTATGCCTGGCATCTTCCATTGTCTATTTGAGTGCATAGGATGCAGAGCTTGGTGAAGATGTAGCCTCAAACAAATGCACAACCATCCTATACTCTACGAGGGATTGTTTCAAGTCACCCTTTGGCCACCATAAAAAAACGCAGAAGATCGGCATCCTTATATGAAACTTTTACTCTGTAAAACATGGACTCTATGTCTGCCATAAGAGCCACTGGTCCTAGTACGAACCTAATCTAAATTCCTAGCAGAGAATTTGTAAGGGCAGGTCCCTGCAGCAGTTGCTTGTTTAAGGAGGTTCCCTTATAAGCTGCATTGCAATCAAAGACTACATGAAACCTGTGTGTTTTTAGGATGGTATATCCCATGATTGGGAATATACCATACTCTGCCATCATTTCGGTTCAGTTGCTCATTTAAAACTTGGACTGCATAACCTCTCGTTGTGATATCCTTCATGAACCTTTTATAATCCTCATAATTTATAATCCAAATTCGATTGACAGGCATGGTCGACGGCCCTTCCTTACTACTACAACAGCTATATGTTTTTTGGCTAAGTCCATTTACTATTCAACCCACTGCTGATTTTCATGCATGTGGACCATTTGCTTTGCTATTAATGACATGCTAAGGTTCCAGTGCCTTGGGAATATTGGTTGCTATCAACAAACAAATATCAGGATCAATATTAGGAAGGCACATTTTCCTCAAGGCCATTTCTCTATGAGCTGTTGTGATGGAATTCTTTCTTTCTTCACTGGAATACTTTTCTGTGTGTAAACTCTAAGAAGATCTATATACTCCTTTTCTTGTAATCCACAGACTTTCAAATCAGATAAAATGTAGCTAACAACAAGTCTTTCTTGTCCCATTGTTTGGAGCAGTATTTTCGTTTTCCTTCCTCTAACATTCAACTGCTTCATCAACATCTCAGTGCAAAATGTAGCTGAGCTACCTGGATCCATGAAAGCATAAGTTTTCAAAGTTTTCTCACTTTTTTTGGATTTGACTTTTACTGCTACGATTGCAAGAATACTCACTCTCTCCAGCACCAGTACAACTGCTCGATTCCTTTTCAAGCAAGAACAGAGCAGTGGAAACACAATTTTCCTCCATGCTGCTTTTTTTACTTTGCTTGTGTACTTCATCTTTCTTCTTGTCAATGTGGAGCATACTTGTGTGTCTCTGTGAACATCCTTTTTTTAGAGTCTTTGCTAAGGTGACCTAAAGTCAGACAACCAAAGTATAAGCCCTTTGCCTTTAAAAAGTAAATTCTTTCTTTGGAAGAGCATTCTACAAACTTCCCACAGGACTCAAATGAGTGGTTCTTCTGACAAAACAAAAATGGTTTCTCAAATGCACTGACAGTTGTGACTGGGGTTCTTTTTACAGGAGAGTCAGATGCTTCCTTTCAAGAGGATTAATGGCTGTGACAAAGCTGCTACCCTTTGGTGGAATTCTATTCTTAGGCCCAATCCCAATTCTAGCCCTTCCCCTTACCCCAACCCCTCATTTTGCGCGTTCACGTGAAAGGGTAGGGACTTCCCAATTCTCTTTAACTTGAAGGCATAGGGCTATGGGGAAGGGCTAGATAGCCCTCGAAATGGAGATTTTTCAGGACCACACTTGAAACCAAGGGGTAAGAATATTTCCCAAAATACACCATCTACATCGGCAGCATGGCTGCACACAGATGTAAGGAGATGCATAAATTAGTATTTTTTTTTTTTCATCATTCCAAAATTTTTACAACAAACAAGCATATGTTGTAATACATTTGTAGTGACAATTGGATTTATCACAAATATTAACATCAATATTTTTGGTATTGATATCAATATTGATATTTTAGCCTCACATGAGGGCACCAATTAATACAATACAATACAATACAATATTTATTTATAAAGCACATTTAAAAACAACCAAGTTTGACCAAAGTGCTGTAGGAGTACTAAAGACAGAGAAGCAGAATATAAAAGAAACATTTAACAATTAAAAGCAATAAAACAGCAATCAAGGAGTATTAAAAAGCGAAAGAAAATAGATAGGTCTTTAAAACAGACTTAAACACAGAAATGGAGGGGGAAAGTCTAATGTGAATTGGTAGACTGTTCCAGAGTTTAGGACCAGCTACAGCAAATGCTCGATCACCTCGTTTTTAAGGCGTGTTCTGGGCATGGTGAGTAAGTTGAGATCATAAGATCTCAATGATCGGGAGGGGGTATACGGACAAAGCAAGTCTGTAAGATACTGAAGAGCAAGGTTCTTGACTGCTTTGTAAACAAATAATAAAATTTTAAAAATCAATTCTGTAGCTAAAATTGGAGTTGCCTACTCATACTTGCGGGTGCCAGAAAGTATTCTAGCAGCCGCATTTTGTACCAGCTGCAGACGAAAGAGAGAAGACTGAGAAATACCAAAATAGAGAGAGTTACAGTAATCTAGACGTGTTGTTATGAAGGCATGAATTACCGTTTCAAAATTTCTCTGGGATAGAAATGGCTTGACTTTAGACAGTTGTCTGAGGTGGTAAAAGCAGGATTTTACGACAGTACTGATCTGTTTGTCAAATTCAAATTCATCAAACATAACACAGAGTTTTTTTGTACACTGGGTAATACAGTATGTGGGGCCAAAGATCCCACATTGACATCTAAGAGAGAATTTTCTTTGTACCCAAACACGATTACTTCAGTTTTATTTTGGTTTAAATTAAAAAAAAATTGCCTGAGAGCCAAAGTTTAAGCTCCTCTAAGCAGGCCAGGAGTGGTTGTAAGCCATTTACATCATTTTGTTTTAGAGGAAAATACATCTGAGTGTCATCCGCATATAGATGGAAGGAAAATTTATATTTATTGAAAATGGAAGCCAGGGGGAGCATATACAGGTGGTAATTGGAGTGATAATTGGATTTATAACAATAATTGGATTAAGTTTTAACAATAATTGGATAATTGGATTTATAACAAATATTAACATCATTATTTGGTATTGATATTAATATTGATATTTTAGCCTCTCGTAGGGCACCAAATAATGTAGAAATAACAGATAAATAACTCCTTATAAATGGGGAACCAGAAAGCTTTGACTGTCAAAATATTTAACAATCAATTATTGTTAATTGAATTATAAAAATGTAAAGGTGTTTATTATCTGGCCAATTCTGAAGGATAATGAGATCATCTGATTTGTAGAGCCTTTTACTGTAGGCTATTATCAAAACAAGGAAGACACAATTGTAATAAATGTTAATTTAATAACAAAAGAGTAAACAAGGGTAACTAAAATTACTAAATGTACAATAAATGAAGTACATAGGCATGATTCATGCCTCGGAGAGTGATTAAGAACTGTGTTATCTTTTCTAAAGACAAGCTAGAGTTTGATAAGGTAAACTTTATTCTAAAATAACAATTAACAAAGGAAGTTTTTGGTATTAATGAAAATCAGTTATAAACATCTAATTAATTAGAATATTTTATACTGAAACACTATGCCAATGTAGCACTGACCATAAAGGCCCAAAGGCCTCGGAAACTAGTTAATCCGACTACGCCACCCTGGTGGGGAGCCAGGGAAATACACCCGGTTAGGACTCACAGATAAGGTTTACCATTTTGGAACGCAAGGAATAGATGGAGCGAGACAGGAGGAACAAAACAAAAATATATGTTTTATTTTTGAGAGCACAATTAAAAAGATCAATAAAACCACCGTTTAACTTCCCAGCCAGGCACAGTGGGAGCAGAGTAGTCCAGCTGCAACTCTGAATGGTAAGTTAACCCAGTTAAACTTTACCCCACATCAACCACTGCAAGCACACAATAATGGAAATCGTATCACACCACACAGCCCCCTGTGAAACACCACCGAAAGGCAGCAGTTGGCTTCCCTGCTCCACAACCAGGCCTTAAAATGGCTCCTAGGCACACAAAAGAAATTCACACATTAAATCAAAAAGAAAACAATTGCACAAAATAATAATAATAATAAACCAGACACTTAATGTGATTACTTCAGGATATTGATTTCACCACACAATGGGCTAAGCAAATAACAGTGTCACGGTTGTGATCTCTCTGTTCTTCTTGCATGTGTGTGTGTGTGGGAAGTTGGTGTGTTTGTTTGGGTTTTGTTTTGTTTGCGTGGTGTGGGTGTATGTGTCTGTTTACCTTTTTCACCTGGGTTGTCACGTGTCTTGTTACCACTCATTCTCTGCCGCCAGGGTGCGGAACTCAATGGAGTAGTCGGCAACACTCCGATGCCCCTGCTGCAACTCCGTGAGCATCCGAGCCGCCTCTCTGCCCGCCACGGCTCGATCGAACACCTTTTTGAGCTCCTCCGAAAAGGCTTTAAACATAGAGCAACATGGGAGTCTCTTCTCCCATACAGCGGTTCCCCAAAGCGCTGCTCTCCCGGTGAGAAGCGTGATGACGAAGGCCACTTTCGATTCCTCTGAGGAAAACGAGGAAGGCTGTAGGGAAAAGTACAGTGAGCACTTCGATAAAAAGGCACGACACAACTCCGGTTCTCTGGAGTAGAAGGCCGGAGGTGGGAGGCGAGGCGAGGCGAGGCGAGGAAGATCTAGCAGCTTGATCAGGTACAGATACTACCAGTGGACTAATGTTAGCTGCGACAGGCTGCTGGACACCAGCAATATGGAGATGCTGCAGCTGTGTGGTGAGCCCAGACACCTGTGTGACCAGCGCCTGGATAGCACGATTGGTGGTGGTTATCTGTCCATCCTGTCCATCCATGCGTGCATTGATTTCCGAGACAAACTCAGTCAGGCCGGGGACACTTGCTGGATCCATGCTTGATCAGTCCGTTCTGTCGCGACCCTAGACAGATAGGATCCAAATGCAAGTATTTAATAAAATAGAATACAAGTATCAAGGATACAACTGGATCTCCGAAAACAAGAAATGTTCAAAAACAAAAGAGAGCCCACAGGTCTAACGAAGACATCAACCAAAACGCACAGACTGCGAATCCTGAGTACTACAGACAAGAACAAACAACGGACTGATAACACTAGATACAAAACACTGAACATATAAAGGCGCGGTAACTTGCTGCAGCTGTGGCTAAATGATAAACAGCTGAGATGAATGAGTGGTAACAAGACACGTGACAACCCAGCTGAAAAAGGTAAACACACACATACACACACACCACGCGGTGAAAACCCAAACAAACACACCAACTTCCCACACACACACACATGCAAGAAGAACAGATAGATCACAACCGTGACAAACAGAGCCTGAAGAGCACCAGCAAAATAACTATTATAAATTCTTTAACAAAATATCATAATATAACAAGATAATAACAAATGCTGTTAATCAAAACAATAACAAATGCCGGTAAGCAAAACAAACATTAAACACTAGCAAACAAAATTAATTAATACCAGGAAACAAAGCAAAATAATAAATAAAAACAATAATAAGATCAAAACAAATCAAAACAACAGGAGCAAAACAATAAAAGAAAAACAATAGTATAAGCAAAACAGCAGCGGCATCACATGTAGAGTCTTCCACCAAGGACCGTCACAAAGATCATGAAATTCCGCTTCCCCTTAATGATTTAACGAGACGAGAAGTTAATTAATGATCCCACCCCATTTGCGGAAGAAAGAAAAGACGTACTTACGTGCGAGGACAAGCATCATGGCTCAAATGTGCCGGTTAACTCACGCACCCACTTGTCGCTATAACTAAAAAGTGAAACACAATAAATACCCATACCAAATCACGGCAAACATGTTCAATCCCAAATCACCGCACATACCTGTGAAGCAGGACTCCACCACAAACTTTTCACAAAGCAGACGCCGCCAGCACCATTCTAACTCCACTACATACAGCACAGAGTCAGCACATTTTCAACCCCTTCACAATACAGAAACAATGATCTTAACCTACATCATGCAAACAGGTAACAAGGAGCACATCATAAGAGGAAATGCCAGGAAGCCCAAAATCGACAGGACACCACGTACCGTCAAAATACGAGTCCCTAAATAGTCTGGCTGCTCGCACGTCATTGGTCTGCCAATCACCCACTGATCAAGCCAACAGTACGCACCTTGGCACACCAAGGTCTCTATTAGAGGGTTGGAAAGTGATATATTTACATTTCTGCTGTTGATGCAGTGGTTGGAAGAAGCTAGATCTTCTTGCAGGTCTTGAGGCATAGAACGAGCAGACTTAGCTCTCTAGAGCTTTGATAAGAAGAAATCTGGAGATTCTGGAACACGCAGAACTGGAGATTTCTAGAGGTGGTGGTTCTGATTTCGGGGACATGCCAAAGTCTTTATCCTTGAAGGTAGAGTTCCTGGAAATCTGGGACATGCAGAGTTTTGGAGGTGGTAGTCCTGAATCGATGGTTAGAGATGAATTGGGAAAAACACTGTGAATCCAATTACCAAATCCTTGCTGGAACAGGCAGCAAAGTTCTGAAGTCTTTGAGCAATTTGCATAGCCTTGTGTGTCAGGCCTTCCTTCTAATACCACTTGTGTGGCAGGCCTTCCTTCTAATACCACCACTCTCTTTCTGATACCACCTTTCTTCTTCTTTGAATGTTTTTATCCTTTCCCTTGAAGGCGGGATTGAAAAGATGTTGCCTTTCAAATCCAGCATTGTGATTGGAAGTTCCTGTGAGTTGGTCACTGGACTATGTCATCCATAGTGTGACCAGCATTTGTCATAATCCACAGTTGAACTGTTATTATATTTAAGAGTCTTAAATATTTCCCTATGCATAATTCACTTTCCAAACCACATCTAATTTACCCAAGGAATTGTTTTCAATATATAGAGTCTAAACGTTACTATGTATTGTTAATCTTTACCTAAGGGGAAGGGGTAGGGGTGAATTGGGATTGGGCCTTAATGTTGATATTGACAGATATTTTACTTTCCTTCAAAAGAAGAGCTTTGAATTTATCCGTACAATGGGTCCATAACTACTTTAGCTTCTCTGACTATAAAGTCCACAAGGTCTGCAAACCTTGCTCTCCTTCCACGTAGTTCTTGAATTTCAAAGTCTTTACCTCTCCATTTCTCTTTCAATTTGAAGGGAAGCTTTGAAAAGATAACTCTGATATTTGTCGTATTATGCATTTCGTCCATGTACTTAAGATCTTCCATGACATTTCAACATCCAATAAAGAAAAGTGCAAATGTTTTCAGTGCTTTTCCATCCTCTGTTTTTATCAGAGACCAATTCAGCACTTTATCTATATAGGCACTAGCTATTTTCAGCTTGACACCAAACTCCTTGTGCAAAAGATTCTATGCATTCTTGTAGCCTTTGTTAGGCTCCATATGAACACAGCTAAATACAAGATCTTTGGCCTCTCCACCAGGGTACTGTTCCAAATAGAACAATTTGTCTCGGGCATTCTCTGTTTTACCATCAATAGCATGTTCAAATGCCCTGACAAAGGTTTTGTATTCCATCAAATTTCCTGTGAATATTGGGATGTCTCTTGGGGCAAATGTGACAAATTTTGCTGTTTAACAAAGCAAAAAATGTGATGTCATTCTGTCATTGCATCACTCTGTATAAATTACCTTCAAATTCCCCATAACATTTATTTTTGTCAAGTTTTTTTTTATTTTTAGTACTGTGGGTTTATGGAGTCAGAAATTACTCAAAAGAAATTCACGCAAAAGACACGATGTACACATGCGTAGCCAAATTCGCGTGCATAAAACTAAATTCACGTGCGTAAAATATTTATTTATATTCACAAAAACAATTCACGTGCTCAAAATAAAAATACATATTCATAAAATACGTTTCACAAATGCAAAACCCCATTTGCAAGTGTATAAGAGTGTACAAAAAGTTTTGAATGTTTAAAACTTGCGAGTTCATCCTGAATGAGAATGTGCAAATCCTCTTTCACGTACGACTCCCCCTGGATACGTGCGTGTGTATTTTTGAGACTGTCCAGGCAGAAGCAAGCAACTCGTAACCTTTCAGCCAATCAGATTAGAGCTGTATTCGATGTCACCGACTCTGCGCTCCTTTTGCGCAGACGGTTTCTCTCCAGCATGGCGAACGGAGAAAGAGATGCACAGGCTTCAAGCCAGAACTATTAAATCGCTTGACTTTTATTGACTAAAAACTTAATTTACATTATATAACTAATGAAAGTAAACAGGCTTTTGTTGTGCTTTAGTGATATGTAGAAAATAAATATAATATTAATACTTTTCGGGATCTTTTTCAACACAAATCGGAGCCTCTCGGATCATTTCAAACATGTTTGATGCTGTTCATGATTTTAAATCGGGCTGATCACTGCTCTGATAACCTGCCCTCCAACCTACAGCCGCATCACCGAGGAGAAGAGCTGAGGAGAATCGCGTCAGTTTTAATAAATTCAGTTAGAACTTTTTTAATACTTATGCTTTATTATCATTATTTATTTAGCTTATTTATTTGTTTGTTTGTTTGTTAAATTAGCCACATAACCTTAAGGTTACCTATTAAAACATTGTATCTTAGCCTAATAAAAATAAAATGCTTAGAACTGTGACTTTAGAAATCATTATAGACCTACGTCTAGTTCTCTAAACAGAAAGAGAAAGAGATTTTTTACAGAGAGTGATTTTACACATTGCAGAGAATTATATTTTTGTACAGTAGTTAGGCCTACTAATCTGTACTAATCCAACAGATAACAATTTCGTTTTGTCTATCCTAATAACCATCCAAGATGTTTTCAAGTTGGGGAAGAGAATGGAATTTCAAAACCCAATAAGCAGTTTTGAAAGGCTTGTGAGCGTGTCTATATGGCCAATGCATTTATTTATTTTTTTATTTTAATTAATTTATTCATTTTTAATTTTGAAAGGAATAAAATGGAACTGAATATATCTGTACATACTGTAGCTAAAAACATTGTGCTTGTTGAACTCTGATGAAAGCGGTCGGGTTTTCTCTGTATCCGAGATGTTTTGAACTTACTATTTAAACGCATTTGGTTACTGGATCCTTGGACAGAAAAGTTTACAGGGGTTCACTGGTTTGAGAAATTTCTGATCGTAAAAAACTGCTTCTTTTTATTTGTAAGGTATTGTTTTCGTTATTGCGGTGCGGGTTATGGAGCGGGCACAGGCGCATCAGGCTCAATCATTGAACGTTTTCACGGTCCTGGCTGCATCATAACTGTGACATTTATTCACATATGACTGGATGTGGAGGACTGTCATGATTTTGACTACTGCAAGACACTACTGAATGATCAGAGGAGATTTAGAAGTGGGTACTCAAAGCCGCCTTTTAAAGAATTAAGTATACAACTGCGTAAACCCGTCCTCGCGGGTTGCTTGCGTTATACCCTCCACTACACCACTAACTGTCATTTTTGATTGCGACTTGTAAAAAGCATTTAAGTCCTCATCCTTTTTATGAGACATTTTCCGAAGCTTTAAAAGCACCATATATAAATTGAATGCCGCAATAGACACTTTATTCGAGACAGCCAATTCATAAGTCATTTTCTTTGAAATTATTTTTGTTGCAATAAATAATCCTAAATAGTTGAAAGTGTTAAAATATTCTTTAAATGTATTTTATAACTATGACAATTGCACCAAAGTTGTGCTTTTGTAAAATAGAGAAAATAAACAAGATGCGCTTTCTGCAGTCTCATGGAGCCTCCGTGAAATATAGCGCGTCACAGCAATGAACCGTCTACTTGACACGAAAAGAAATCCATTGAAACCTTCAAATGTCTGCACCATCGGCAATCTTCATCTTTTTAGCCTACAATGACTGAGAGTAGTGCTGCACTATATTTTATTACCAATTAATTAAAATGTTTTCTTTTTCCCCAACACATTCATAATCATTCATTTTGCTGGTGCAAGCTTAGGTAGACTATAGGTATATTATAGGTGTAGGTATATTATATTCTGTATCTATTTTTAGGTACACCCGTGGCTACGCCCCTGACAGAGACCAATAACTGCAGAGGGGTTGCATTCAGTGAATAATATTTTTCTGCACTTATTATATGTGCAACAGGTAATAATTTCTCCATTAAACATAAACATTTCAAACACAGCACAGCCATCACAGTAAAATGAAGAGAAATGGACATACTGCGCATTTGGAGATATTGCGCATATCAACATGCAACATTTCTTCATTCTGCAGGCTATCCACTCCCTGCATGTCATAGCCTACCCTGATAAACATGCAAAATGTCTATTATTATTTATTATTATATATAGTACGCATGAAACGAAAGTTTGTGTGTGAGAGAGAAATGAACAGAAAATCGCGGCTCATCTTGAGTGCGTGCGTTTATTTATTTTTATATCTAACTGCCAGAGACAGCTATGCAAACTCGGAAATAAGAAGATTAGTGACAGTTGGTAAAATTTTACCATAATAATAATATTAATAATAATATCAATAATAATAATAATGATAATAATAAAAAGTAACTATTAGTAAGTTACCAAGTTATTATATATCTGTTACGTTCAAGTACTCAAATAGGATCCAATAATGCAAGTGATAAAGTTAATTTTACAAGGTCAAGATAAACTGGGACAGGGTGATCAAACTATAATCAAACAAGGAAACTGGGTAGGGAAGGCAGGAAACAGAAGGACGAAACGGGGTCCAACAGCCACTCCTCTCAGTCCTGAGCACATACAGAAAGACGTAAGCAAATACAACGAACTGACAAAGAAACATAGAAACGTAGTCCATATATAGGCGAGATAATAAGTCTCAGCTGGCAGGCTAATCAGAACAGCTGAGTCGCGTCATGACATGTGACATAACGAATACATGTGACAATAACAAATACACATGGACGACCAAAACAAAACAAACTCACGTGACAAAACAGACACTCCAGATGACGCACAAACCTGCAACCGTGACAATATCGCGTCGGTTTTAACATAGCCTATATATATATATAAGCTAATAGTAATAATAATAGTAAGTAATAGTAATAAACTTAAATTATTATAATGATTTCTAAAATCACAGTTCATTGGTTAAGCATTTTATTTTTATTAAGATACAATGTTTTAGTAGGTAACCTTAAGGTTATATGGCTAATTTAACAAACAAATAAATAAGCTAAATAAATAATGATAATGAAGCATAAGTATTAAGAAACATTTTTGTTGTGCTGGTTGAAAGTCTGTTCACATTACAATAGTATTGATTAAAGTAAATGTGGACACGAGTGACAGCAGTAAAAACAAATGCTGAATCAAAACTCTTTAAAATCCCGAATCAATATTGGAGTTACTTTTGCATGCTGGAGGAAGGATGACACCATGGCTGAAGTATTTCTTTAGACAGGTAATGTTATGTTTTAAAACTATTTTAGTCACACAAAGCTTATGTAGATTCTGTTGTTACAAATGGGTTATATGCACAGAAGTGTTGTTCAGCCACTGAAATCTTCCAGCGAAAGATTGATAAGGGACTTTTTACAACATCGATAATGTAGATTTTTATTTTGTTTAACAACAAAACATAAGTAAATAGAGCTATTTTGCCTAGCCTGCTTTATTAAGGTGAAGTTGGTTTTATATTCACGTCACATTGGTTCATTTTTGAACAATGACAACCTGTGACGCGCTCCCTATCTTGTTTACCATGCTACTCTGAATATTCGGTCTGAAATAGCATGGCGCCGGTCAAATACTAAGTATACAGTAATAACGAAGGACGAAGCGCATGAGAGAGTGAGATAAGTGATCGTTGCATGCATGAAATATTGCACATTATGACAAGTTTTGCTTGCTAACTACACAATTGAAAACATGCTATATATAATACAGTTTTCATTCAGAATTGTAGTATTATAAAGTACTATAACGTTTTCTAACTGGCGAATGACATGATCTAGTGGGTCTCTGTCATCTTTAAGATGCGCGTTCATAATATAAGATGGCGTGGCTTTGGAAGGCAGGAAAGGGATTGTTTCAAACATATTATGCTAACCAGTTAACATTTAGGCAGATCATCTTTAACTTGGTAATTTGGTCAAGTTTGGATCTTCTGTCCTTTATGAGATTTTGCAGCTTCAGATCCTCTGCCTTCTGTGTTCCCTGGATTGTTCTTTTTGGTCTGACATCCTGGTTTTCCTTTGATTCTAAAGCAGTTTGCATACATTGTACTGTAATGTGACCCATCATCTTTATCTTCCATTTTGCTGATTCATTAACCCTCAGGGGTCTGAGGTGATTTTGGGGCCCCTGAGATGTTTTGACATGCCCTGACATTTGTGCTAATTTCAGCTACTTATTACATGGTATTGGCCAATATATATTTTATTTGTATTCAGCACAAACTGTGCTACAAAAATATGTGACAATTATTGATGTACATGCTTTTGTTTTTTAGAAAAAAAAATATTATGCGTGGTTAGTAGGATTTGGAGAAAAAAAATGTAGCTGAAATAAGCTAAAAAAAACACACTAAATTTGCTTGAGCAAGACTTTTGAGTAACCAGTCTGGTAGGCTAGAATATTTACTTCACAATTATGTAAAAATTATTTTATTCTCTCATTCAAAGGAAACATTACAAAGATTTACATTTTGTTAAGTTTGTTTGGCTCACCTCAGGTCTATGCGTGAGTGACAATGGTCATGAATAATTCACACCTGGAGAGACAAAAGACACTCCCCCACTCACCCATCAAGGGCATTGTAAAGCAATGTCCATCTGCAAAACCTAGCCCAAACTAAATGCTTGTTACATTTAGTTAAAATTTTGTAGGTTGTAATTTTTTTCAATATTTTGCTTGAATGTTATTGTATTATCTTTCAATTTCTGAATATATTTGGTGACTAAAATATTATTTTAATAAATATATCTGTTTAAAAAATCTGTTTTGTTTAAATCCATCAAAATACATTGCCTATATTCAATGAGAAATGGAGGGAAATATTTGAAATGGTATAAAACGTGTTTGCAAAACTGTTGTAATAAAAACTTTCTTGTGCATTAATCCAGCATTTAATAATAATTTCTTAATGACTCTGGCATAATGACAAAACACAAGAATAATCAAAATAATATTTTAAGACCTTTTATATATATATTGCCCAAATAGTTGCAGCCTTAGTTAACTTTTTCCAAACTTTAACAGGTTCAACTACGGTAAAATAAATAATAATTAAATTAATAACACGTATAACATGCGTCACGTTCTAGCTAGCGCGCTGTGGGCGTGTGGGCAGCCTACGTCATTGTTTATATTAATGGCGAAAGTGGGAAGAGCCGGCGTGATGCGCGCTCTGCCGGGAGAATTAAATAGCGAGACAACATTTGCTTTCAAAATGAGTTGGAAAGTTCACCCTCCAAGCTTCATGCAGGTATGTCTGTCATGTGTATGTCTCATGTATTCGTGAAGATTCCGCTGTTTTTTCTGACCTCAGTTTACACGTCACGCGAGTCTCACGTGGACTATTGCAATAACAAAGCCTTGTGGGCGTGGTCGCATTTAAAAAAAATGAGCACCGATAGAGAAGCTAGACATAGCGTTGGTTTCATACTGATTACTTTATCAAGCAATATTTGTTTTCAACATGCACCGCTGCATTTAAAAGTATACACTTCAAGCTTTATATAGATATATGTCTCATGTCTGTGTGTTTAGTTTTCGCACAGTTTCAGTGCATATTACTGACGTGTTTGTAAAAACAGTTCACGGAGAGAGAAAAGAGAAAGTGCCTTCACTGTTTATTTTCCTTATTTTGCAAAAGCACACACTTTTGTTGTTATTGTGAGTGTACACAAAAAAAAACTAGACACCTAACAGATTCGATTGATGTATTGCTCATATCTGTACGATCAAAACAGAAAGTGTCATTTAAGTTTTTTTCGAAGTTTTCATGTGAAAACACGTCAAAATGCGTATACGCGGACTTCGACCCCTGGGGGTTAAGCATTAACATGAGCAAATAACTATAGAAAACAGACATAAAGTCTTTTACATAACAAAATTCCAGTAAATTCTCCACTAGTACCTGAAAATGTCCCTTAAAATAGTAAAAACCTGATTCCAAAAAAGTTAGGACACTGTACAAATTGTGAATAAAAAAGGAATGCAATAATTTACAAATCTCATAAGCTTATATTCTATTTAAAATAGAATTTAGATAACATAAAACGTTGAAAGTAAGAAATTTTTTAAATTTCAGGCCAAATGTTGGCTCATTTTGGATTTCAAGACAGCTACACATTCCAAAAAAGTTGGGACAGGTAGCAATAACAGGCTAGAAAAGTCAAATGTACATATTAGGAACAGCTGGAGGACCAATTTTCCACTTATTAGGTCAATTGGCAACATAATTGGGTATAAAAAGAGCCTCTAAGAGTGGCATCGCCTCTTAGATGTCAAGATGGGCAGAAGATCACCAATTTCCCCAATGCTGTGCCAAAAAATAGTGGAGCAATATCAGAAAGGAGTTTCTCACAGAAGTCAGGGGCCGATGCCAATTTC
Source organism: Danio kyathit (assembly GCA_903798195.1). Taxonomy (NCBI): domain Eukaryota; kingdom Metazoa; phylum Chordata; class Actinopteri; order Cypriniformes; family Danionidae; genus Danio; species Danio kyathit. Next base: position 12,147,133 of record LR812529.1, on the reverse strand, counting down.
TTGTGTCACTGCCAAGCAGTGGGGTATTCCCGCCATTCCTCTCCCTTCTCCCATTTCTGTCTGGTCGTTAGCTGGTCAGCTCATCTCCACCATTACCCACATCACACCCTGTGTAAGTCTTGTTGTTTCCAGCAACCACCGTAAGGCCATTGAGCTGTACCTTTTTGATTCACCAGGTTCTGGTTCATGTAGTCCTGGGGCATCCCTGGCTGGCACAGCACAATCCTCATGTTGATTGGTCTGGGAATTCTGCGTTGGCCTGGAGTCAGTCTTGTCTTGCATCTTGTTTGGGTTCTGCCTTGTCTCCTGGTTCTTTGTGTTCTGTGTTGCAGGAGGAGACAGCCGATTTAACTAAGGTCCCATGTGAATACCAGGGTCTTCGTCAGGTCTTCCGCAGGTCTCAGGCTGGGTCTATCCCTCCTCATCGACCATATGACTGTGCCATTGACCTCCTTCCAGGCACTTCTCTGCCCAAGGGTCACTTGTATTCCCTTTCTGGTCTAGAAAGGGAGGCTATGGATAGGTATATTCAGGAGTCACTTAATACTGGTCTAATCCGTTCCTCATCATCACTCGCAGGTGTGGGGTTCTTTGTTAAGAAGATGGATGGCTCCAAGATCTTCTCCAAGTTTGATCTTCACCAAGTTAGACCTCTGTAACGCTCATCACTTGGTATGTATTCGATGAGTGGAAGACAGCCTTTAATACCCCTACGGGACACTTTGAATATCTTGTCTTACCCTTTGGTCTGACCAATGCCCCAGCTGTCTTCCAGGCCCTGGTTACTGACGTGCTGAGAGACATAGTAAACTTTTGTCTTTGTGTACCTGGATGATATTTTCATTTTCTCATCCTCTTTACAGGAACACATTCAGCATGTGCATCAGGTCCTCCAATGGCTACTAGAGAATCAACTCTTCGTTAAGGTGGAGAAGTGCAAGTTCCACACTAGGTCGGTTACGTTCCTGGTGTACGTCATCTCAGCTGAGGGAATCAGAGATGATCCTGATAAGGTAAGGGCTGTTGCCAAGTGGCCAGTCCCCAACACCCTCAAGGCTCTGCAGCGTTTCCTGGGTTTTGCCAATTTCTATAGGCGTTTCATCAGGAATTTCAGTCAGATTGCTGCACCCTTAACTGCTCTTACGTCCACCAAGGTATTGTTCAAGTGGAATACACAAGCTCAGGAGGCCTTTGGTGCCCTTAAGTCCTGTTTCATCTCTGATCCTGTTCTTTCTATTCCAGACTCTGAGTAACAATTTATTGTCGGTTGTCGGGGTAGATGCCTCTGATGTTGGGGTAGCTGCAGTTCTGTCTCAGCGCTCATCCAAAGATGGGAAGGTGCATCCTTGTGCTTTTTTCTCTCATCGCCTGAGTCCAGCAGATTGTAATTATGACATTGGTAAGAGGGAACTGTTGGCAGTCAGGTTGGCTTTAGGTGAGTGTCGTCACTGGCTGAAGGGAGCAGCGCAACTCTTCTTGGTCTGGACGGACCATAAGAACCTCGAGTATATCCGTTTGGCCAAGAGGTTGAGAGCACGCCAGGCTCACTGGGCACTTTTCTTCGGTAGGTTCATCTTCGTCCTCTCATACCAGCCAGGGTCCAAAAGTACCAAACCTGGTGCCCTCTCTCGGCTGTTCAAGTTCCCCAGTGGGGAGACCCCGGTTGAGTCTATTCTCCCCGAGGGAGTGGTGGTTGGGTCTCTCTCCTGTGACATTGAGCAGCAGGTAATAAAGGCAGGTCGAGGGATTGAGGTACGAGGTCGGTTGTTTGTGCCGGTTGCACTGCATCCTGAGGTTCTCCAGTGAGGCACGAATGCAGGTTAGTTTGTCACCCAAGAATTTGGAGATCACTGGCTGCCATCCGCCAGCGATTTTGGTGGCCCTCTTTGGGGCCGGACATCAGGCGTCTGTGTTGGCTGACTCGATTTGTGCCCAGAACAAGACATCTAACAAAGTGCCTGTTGGTCTGCTTCTGCTCTTGCCCATTCCCTCCTGTCCTTGGTCACATCTGGCCCTGGACTTTGTTTCTGGCCTCCCCCCTCAAAAGGAAACACTGTCATCATGACGGTAGTGGAGCGTTTTTCTAAAGCAGCCCTTTTTATTCCCGTGCCCAAGCTTCCCTCAGCCAAGAAAACAGCTCAAGCTATGGTTGATCATGTCTTCCAGATTCATGGCCTTCTGATAGGGGACCACATTTGTTTCCTGGTTTTGGAGAGAATTATGTCAGCAGATTGTGGCCTCAATGAATCTGTCTTCAGGTTTTCATCCTCAGGCCAACGGGCAGTGTGAGCAAGCCAACCAGGATCTCGAAAGAGCCCTCCGCTGCCTGACCTCCCAGAATCCTAGTTCCTGGAGCCAACAGCTCTCATGGGTAGAGTATGCCCACAATTGCCTGCCGGTAACATCTACAGGTATGTCCCCATTCCTCTGCTCCATGGGTTATCAACCTCCTTTATTTCCTTCACAGGAGTCCGATGCTGCAGTTCCGTTTGCCTTGGCCTTTGTCCGACGGTACCGTCGCACCTGGATGAGGGCTGAGGAGGTCTTGGCCCGGACTTCTAGACGGACCAAAGCAGCAGCTGACCGTCATCGGACTTCCCCACCTCAGTATGTGTGTGGTAAAAAGGTATGGCTATCTATCAAGGACCTGCCTCTTCGGGTGGCCTCACGTAAATTGGCTCCCAGGTTCATTGGCCCATACGATATCACCAAGGTCTTGAGTCCAGTGGCAGTTAAGCTCAATTAAGGGTAATGTCACAGTCAGACCAGGTTCTCCCCACTCACAATCAGGGCGATCACATTCACCTCACCATTACCCCTGCATATAAATACCCTGCAGTCACTCCACTCAGTGTCTAACAGTACAGAAAGGACTGCATTCTCCGATATAGTCAGCGTTAATACTATTTGCCAAAATTACTTACCTCTCCTTGTCTGTAGTGATCTCCAGTGTTCCTCATCTCTTTTCTAGTGTGGTTTCTCATGGTTCCCTGTCTGGTCCATGTCCTGTTTCCTCATCTGGTTCCTTAAATCCAGTTGCACTCCACTGTCTTTCACCATTCACTGTCCATGCTATCCATTAGCCTCCAACCCTGAACTGTTGATATCTTCAGTCATCTCTTTACAATAAACTGTGTTTAATATCTAACTAAGTAACTAATGGTGGAGAGAGCGTATGCTGTCGTATCGGTGTTAAGGTTATGCTAAAAAAATAATAATAAAAAAAATAAATAAACAAACGATATGCCACCAAAAATGATTACCACACAGGTGGAGGAGGTTGACGATATCAAGCGGTCACTATATATGTTGACAGAACAATTTTCTGTTGTTAGACAACAGCAGAAGACAATCATGGACCTGGTGGAGGAAGTAAAAGCCTTGAGGCTACAAAACATCAAAAAAGACAAGCGGATTCTGTAACTAGAAAATCGCGTGGCGGATTTGGAGCAATTCACCAGAATGAATGAAGTTGTGGTCACCAGATTAGAAATCAAACCCCGCTCCTATGCGCAAGCGGTGATGACGCAGGACGGAGCAAAGATTGACCACCGGGATGCTACATCGGTGGAGCAAGAGGTGACGGCATTCCTTCACTCAAAGGGGATTGAGTTTAATAGGGGTACCGTAGAGGCTTGCCACCCTATCCTATGGTTAAACAAATTGGACAAACCAGCTATAATCATTCATTTTGCCAATCAGAGATGCAAATTAGAACTGTTGAAGCAGGGCAGATGATTGAAAGGTACCAATGTATATTTGAATGAACTCGTGACTAAGAAAAATGCAGACATTGCCAGGAAGGCTCAAATGTTAAGAAGAGAAAAAAGGATACAATCTACATGGACTACAAACTGTAAAATATTTATTAAGTTAAATAGAACACCAGAGCAAACTAAAGTTTTAGTTAACAGGGATCTAGAGGAGTTGGATAAATACTAGTAGTAAGTCAATAAGAAAACAAAAATTATGAAAATGTCAACCAAATATGCAGTATGCCAACTACGATTATGCCTATGGAGCACCAGCAGTTATCAATGACAGAACAAGTTAATTTTGCATATACAGAAAAAAAATCAAGACAATGAGGGTAATATTGATCCAGAAAACATTAAAAATAACTGTAGATATTATACAGGTCAACAGTTTAACATTAACTTTTTACTTAAAGAATAATATTTCAATTATCCACTTTAATAGCAGAAGCTTATATGCCAACTTCCAAAGTATAAAGGAATATGTAAAACAAAACAATAATTATTTTAATATTATAGTGATAATCAGAAACATGGATTCATGGTAAGAAAAGGTATGGCATTTCATGATATATGTGGATATGAGTCTAAATTATAAGGTGTTGGAGAGTATGACTGTTTCTGTCGATGATATATTGAAATGCATTACTGTGTAAATATGTATGGAAATGACAAAGAATATTGTCATGACTTGTGTTTACAGAACTCCTGGATCAGATATTGGAATGCTTAGTGAATGGATGAAAAAAAATGTTTGCAAAATCTCATCAAAAAAAAGATGTTTATATGTGGAAATTACAATATTGATTTGCTTAACCCAAAAAGGCACAAAAAAACAGAATTCAATTCATCTTTATTTGTATAGCGCTTATACAATGTACAGTAGATTGTGTCAAAGCAGCTTCACATGGAAGATTATAGTGAATTGAAACAGTGTCAGTTCAGTTTTCAGAGATTCAGTTCAGTTTAGCTCAGTTCAGTGTGGGTTAATAATCACTACTGAGAGTCCAAACACTGAATAGCAAATCCATCGATGCGCAGCTCTACAGATCCCGAACCATGCAAGCCAGTGGCGACAGCGGCGAGGAAAAAACTTCACCAATTGGCGAAAGCGAAGATTTAAAAAACCTCGAGAGAAACCTGGCTCAGTTGGGCACGATCATTTCCCCTATGGCCAAACGTCTTGTGCAGAGCTGCAGTCTAGGCGCAGGAAGCTGGACCTCAGCGAAGACTCGTCTGTCCTTGGAGCATCACAAGAGTCAGTCTCATGCTCTCACTCCACGATGACCACCACAGCAGCTGCTCAGGATACGGCCTGGTCCAGAAAACCTTGGGATCATCTCGTCGCTGGTCTCGGATCGCGTCAGTGGCACTGCATAGTCTGAGGGCCTCGAGATGAGTACCCCCAGGTGGAAATACAGAATAAGGAGAATAATTAGCGTAGCTGCTATTCATAGTGTATATAAACGAGAACCAATATCATGTGTGGGGCACATCATGCGTCATACCACTATGTACTGCACTGAGTGTATGCTTTGCTAAAAAGGTAGGTCTTTAATCTAGTTTTGAAGAGCGAGAGTGTGTCTGAGCCTCGGACATTATCAGGAAGGCTATTCCAGAGTTTAGGGGCCATAAATGAGAAGGCTTGACCTCTTTTACTCGACTTTGATATTCTAGGTACTACCAGAAGCCCTGAGTTTTGAGATCGTAAAGAGCGGGTTGGGTTGTCGCGAGACAGGAGGTTGGTTAGATAAACATGAGCTAGATTATTTAAAGCTTTATAGATAAGGAGTAATATTTTAAATTCAATACGAAACTTAGCAGGCAGCCAGTGTAAGGAGGATAAAATTGGGGTGATATGATCATATTTTCTAGATCTGGTAAGAACTCTGGCAGCTGCATTTTTCACTAGCTGGAGTTTGTTAATAGAGGATGCTGGGCAAACAGCATTACAGTAGTCCAGCCTAGAAGTCATGTAAGCATGAACTAGCTTTTCTGCATCTGATATGGATAGCATACTTCGCAATTTAGCTATATTTCCCAGATGAAAGAAAGCAGTTTTTGTGACATGGGATATATGATTTTTGAAAGTTAAATTGCTGTCTAATATGACACCCAGATCTTTTATAGTAGAGCTAACGCTAACTTTGTATCTCTCTAGTTGCAGGTCCAGTTGTGAGAACTGCTGTGTACAGGATTTAGGCCCAATAAGTAATAATTCTGTTTTGTCTGAGTTTAAGAGAAGAAAATTGTTGGTCATCCAGTCTTTAACATCTTTGATACACTCGGTTAGCTTAGACAGTTCAGACATCTCATTAGGTTTAGTTGAAATGTATAATTGAGTATCGTCTGCATAGCAGTGAAAGCTGATCTCGTGTTTTCTAATAATGTCCCCCAGGGGAAGCATGTATATGGTAAACAGCAAGGGGCCTAAAACTGATCCTTGAGGGACCCCGTACTTTACTGGCCTGACTTGTGAAAGCTGTCCATTAATATTCACAAATTGGTAACGGTTAGCCAGGTATGACCTAAACCATTCAAGAGCCTGTTTTTGGACACCTGTAGAATTTAAGCGGTCTATGAGAATATTGTGGTCAATGGTGTCAAATGCGGTGCTAAGATTAAGTAAAACTAATAGTGAGATGCACCCTTGGTCAGCAGCTAAGAGTAAATTGTTGGTTATTTTTACTAATGCGGTTTCTGTACTGTGATGAGGCCTGAAACCTGACTGAAACACTTCAAAAATGTTGTTTGTCTGCAGAAAGGAGCATAATTGGGTAGAAACAACTTTTCTAGTATTTTAGACATAAACGGAAGATTTGAAATAGGCCTATAATTAGCTAAGTTGCTCGGGTCCAGTTGTGGTTTCTTAATAATAGGTTTAATAACAGCTAGCTTCTAAGGATTTGGAACATGGCCTAAAGATAAAGAAGAGTTGATAACATTAAGGATAGTTTCTCCTATAATAGGTATCAATTCTTTCAGTAATTTTGTTGGAATTGGATCTAACATACATGTAGCTGATTTAGAGCTATTTATAACTTTATCTAGCTCTTCCTGTTCTATGGTTTTGAAGCATTGTAGGTTATTTTGATTCAGTTGAATGTTTACTGGATCTGGAGTATAAGGTGGTGCAGAAAGTTTAACATCTTCTATTTTCTGTCTAAAGTGTTCTATTTTATCACTGAAAAAATTCATGAAGTCATCGCTACTAATTTGCGGTGGGACATTTTGTTCCAAAGATGATCGAATATTTGTTTGTTTAGCAATGGTGTTAAATAAAAATCTCGGATTGTTATGATTACTTTCAATCAGTTTGCGGAGGTGCTCGGCCCTGGCAGATTTAAGAGCCCTCCTATAGCTGGACATACTGTCTTTGTACGCAATTCTAAAAACCTCTAAATTAGTTTTTTTCCATTTACGTTCCAGAGCACGGGTTGCTGTTTTGAGAGCGCGAGTATGATTATTGTACCATGGTGCAGTTTTATTCTCTCTAGCCTTTTTTAATTTGATTGATGCCACTGTATTAAGTGTGCTAGTAAAGATGGCATCCATACTGCTGGTTACTACGTCAAGGTCATTTGCGTTTGCGGGTGTATTTCGAAATAAAGAAAGATCAGGTAAGTTATTTATGAATTCATCCTTGGTGGACGGAACGATAGTCCTACCAGGGCAGTATATTGGTGAAGATCTGCTAATTTCAGGTAAACGCAGCTTATATAGCAAGAGGTAGTGGTCTGTAACATCATCACTTTGTGGTATAATGTCTACATCAAAGACCTCAATTCCATAAGACAACATTAGATCTAATGTATGCTTTAAGCGATGGGTTGGACCAACAGCATTTTGTTTTATCCCAAGTTGTCAGGTCCTCTGTCTGATCACCTGGGGGATTTTCTTTTCTGTGTTGGTTACATGTAGTATTAGCACGTGTTTTGATCGTTCTCTCTGCACACTTGCTTTCGACACGTCCCTACCCATCTTCCTAATTCCTTCCTATTATTCAATTAAGCCGCGATTTCACTCACCTGTTCTCCTTGTTTTGCCGTAATATCCCCTCTATTTAATTCGCTCTCCTTCTGTTATCCTTTGTCAGATCGTTGTCGCGTGTATTTCTGTTGTCAACGTTCTCTCAGTTTCGCTAGCCCAGCCGATCTCTGTTGTGTTGTGCTGTTTTGTGCATGTCTTCCGGTCAGTTATTCCTTTTATTTTGCTGCCTTTTCACCGCTCTTGTCATCTCCAGGCCCGGTTCCTGTTTTGTTTCGTGCCCGTGATTTGGGTGATTTACTCCGATCCCTACGATCGGTATTCCCGTCCCGCACCTGTCCTAGTGCTCTTGCTCTCCCACTCAGCTCTGCCGCCCACCGGATCCAGAAAACCATCGTATCAACCCCTGCCGAGTGAGAAAGGAACTACAGCTTGAGTTTACCTTCTCCCCTCTACGGAGTGGTTTCTGTTGACTCGGATTCAGAAAACCGTCATATCGCCCCCTGCCGAGTGGGCGAAGAACTACAGCCTGAGTTTATTTTCTCCCCTCTACGGAGTGGTTTCTGTTGACTAGTTTTTGGACTCTTTTTCTTCTAGTAGAACTTAGTTTTGTTTTATTTTACTTATTTATTTTTCCTGAGGCCCCTTATAGAACCCTTTAACTTTTTTGTCCTCTTCGGAGCAGTTTTTGTTCGGATTGTGATTTTTATTTCTCCCTGTGCTTGAAGCCCTTTTGGGTATTTTTGTTGTTAATAAATTTTTTGAGAGACCTGCTCTTGTGTCCGTTCTGCTCCCTGACAGAACGATCTGACCACAATGGACACAGCGGGTCCAGATGCTGTCAGATCGGCCGTTGCCCAGCAGGGGGTGCTGTTGGGCCAACATGAGACACGACATACTAACACCAGCAGAGAGGTGGAAATTCTTGCCAATCAGGTAGCTGAACTTACTACTCGTTTGCAAGAACTCCAGCATAAGGCCACTTGGCAAGGTTTTCGTCCTGAACCACGATGCAACAATCCACCACCATACGATGGGGACCCTAACTCATGTCGGGCATTTTTGGCACAATGTTCTGTGGTTTTCGCCCTCCAACCACGTATGTATGCTGCAGAAGAGACTAAGGTGGCTTTTGTGTTAACCCTTCTTACTGGTAAGGCCCGTGAATGGGGAACATTTGTTTGGGAAACTAGAGCCCCCTGTAGTGACTCCTTTAATGACCTCCGGCTGGAGATGATGAGGCTATTTGACTGGTCTGCCAGAGGACAGGAGGCTGCGGATCAGCTGGCTCGTCTTCATCAGAGTGGGCGATCAGTCACTGAGTATGCCATCTTGTTTAAAACCCTGGCTTCATCCTGTGACTGGAATGAGGGGGCGTGTTGATCCATATTCCGTGCAGGTCTAGAAGAGGACATCCAGGATGAGCTTGCCACTCATGAGTTACCACATAACTTTGATGACCTAATAAATTTGGCCCTACGCATCGAGGTTCGCCTTAATCGCCGGCATCAGCGTAAGCTGACCCGCTCCTCTGGCAGGGTGGAGGGCACCTTTTCATCTCCCACATTTTCTGCTGCACCTGATCCTGAACCCATGCAAGTGGGTCGTCTGCGGATAACACCCCAAGAGAAACAACAGCGTCTGGCCTGGGGTTTGTGCGGTAAATCCGGACACTTTGCCGCAGTCTGCCCAGCAAAAGCCAAAGCCCATCAGTGAAACGGGGGATCCTGGTGGGCGCGATTCCCCTCCTTCAGTCCCCCTCCTCCCGCACCCTCCTATCCGCATTGGTTCAGTATGGGGGTTCTTCTAATACCTGTTCTGCCCTCCTCGACTCTGGGGCGGAAGGAAACTTCATAGACAGCTCTGTAGCCATCCAGTGGGGTATTCCAGCCATTCCACTCCCTGAGCCCATCCCTGCCCATTCCCTTGATGGTTCCCTGATTGCTACCGTCTCCCATGTCACTCCCTCCATAAGTCTTGTTATATCAGGCAATCACCGTGAGGTTACCACGCTGTACCTTCTTGATTCTCCCAGTGCTCCCATAATTTTGGGACATCCCTGGTTAGTGCAGCATGGCCCTCATGTGGATTGGTCTGGAAATTCTGTTTTGTCCTGGAGTCAGTCTTGTCTTGAGTCTTGTCTTGGTCCTGCCCCGTTTCCTGTTTCTGTGTGTCCTGTTTTGCAGGTGAAAGCAGCGGATCTGACAGGGGTTCCGGCGGAGTACCGTGATCTGCGTCTGGTGTTCAGCAAGTCCCGGGCCACCTCCTTGCCTCCTCATCGACCCTATGACTGTGCCATAGAGCTCCTCCCAGGCACTTCTCCGCCTAAGGGTCACTTGTATTCCCTTTCTAGTCCGGAAAGAGAGGCTATGGACAAATATATTGATGAATCCCTTAAAGCTGGCCTCATCCGCCCTTCCTCGTCTCCTGCAGGCGCTGGGTTCTTCTTCGTTAAGAAGAAGGATGGCTCCCTTCGTCCTTGTATTGACTATCGAGGGCTGAATGACATCACTATAAAGAATAGGTATCCCTTGCCTCTCATGTCTTCAGCCTTTGAACTCTTGCAGGGAGCCCAGGTCTTTACTAAGCTTGACCTCCGGAAAGCCTATCACCTTATCCGTATTCGGGAGGGGGATGAGTGGAAGACAGCCTTTAACACCCCTACGGGACACTTTGAATACCGGGTCCTTCCGTTTGGTCTGACCAATGCCCCGGCTGTCTTCCAGGCCCTGGTTAATGATGTGCTGAGAGACATGGTGAATCAATTTGTCTTTGTGTACCTTGATAATATCTTGATATTTTCTCCCTCCCTGCAGGTACACACTCAGCATGTTCGTCAGGTGCTGCAACGACTACTGGAGAATCAATTGTTTGTTAAGGCAGAGAAGTGCGTCTTCCATGCTAAGTCAGTTTCGTTCTTGGGGTTTGTGATTTCGGCGGGTGAGATCAAAGCTGACCCCTCTAAGGTAAGGGCTGTTGCCGAGTGGCCAACTCCTGACTCTCGTAAGGCACTGCAGCAGTTCCTGGGGTTTGCCAACTTTTATCGGCGATTCATCCGGAACTTCAGCCAGATTGCTGCACCCTTAACAGCGCTCACCTCTCCCAAGGTACCGTTTATTTGGGGTGACAAGGCACAGGAGGCCTTTGATAATTTAAAGTCCCGTTTTATCTCTGCTCCTGTCTTGTCTATTCCAGATCCAAAACGACAGTTTGTAGTTGAGGTGGACGCTTCTGATGTCGGAGTAGGTGCAGTTCTGTCACAGCGGTCTCAACGGGATGGGAAAGTGCATCCATGTGCCTTCTTCTCCCACCGCCTGAGCCCCACAGAACGAAATTATGACATTGGTAATCGGGAGTTGTTGGCAGTCAGACTGGCTCTGGTTGAGTGGCATCACTGGTTAGAGGGTACAGTTCAACCTTTTGTGGTCTGGACAGACCACAAGAATTTAGAATACATTAGCTCAGCCAAGAGGCTGAGTTCTAGACAGGCCCGCTGGTCCCTCTATTTCAGTCGATTCAACTTTACACTCTCTTACAGGCCAGGGTCAAAGAACACCAAGCCCGATTCTCTCTCTCGCATGTTTGGTACCCAGGAGAGGGAGGTTTCAACTGACACCATCCTGCCTAGGGGCGTGGTGGTGGCTTCCCTCTCTTGGGACATTGAGAGAGAGGTTCTGAGGGCTGTACGAGAGTGTCGGGTACCTAGAGGGATTCCAGCGGGCAAGCTATTTGTCCCTCAGTCACTGCGCTCCAAAGTAATCCAGTGGGGCCACTCATGCAGGCTGGCCTGTCATCCAGGAGTCAGGAGATCTCTGGCTACTATTCGTCAGCGATTTTGGTGCCCCTCCATGGCCAAGGATGTCAGGCAGTTTGTGTTTGCCTGCTCTATTTGTGCTCGAAACAAGAGTGCCAATTCACCACCCGTTGGTCTGCTCCGCCCCTTACCCATCCCTTCCCACCCATGGTCACACCTAGCCCTTGACTTTGTCACCGGCCTACCCGAATCGAAGGGCAACACCGTCATTCTCACGGTGGTGGACCGCTTCTCCAAAGCAGCCCATTTCATTCCTCTCCCCAAGCTTCCCTCTGCCAAGGAGACTGCACAGGTGGTGGTTGATCACGTGTTCCGGATTCATGGTCTTCCGGTAGATGTGGTCTCCGATAGGGGCCCCCAGTTTGTCTCCCGGTTTTGGAAGGAATTCTGCCGACAGATCGGGGCCTCTACGAGTCTGTCTTCAGGATTCCATCCCCAGACCAACGGGCAGTCTGAGCGGGCAAACCAGGATTTGGAACGAACTCTCCGCTGTCTGACATCCCATAATCCTAGCTCCTGGTGCCAACAACTATCCTGGGTTGAGTATGCCCATTATACCCTACCAGTTTCTGCTACAGGTATGTCGCCATTTCAATGCTCACTTGGCTATCAACCTCCTCTGTTCCCCTCACAGGAACCTGAAGCTGCGGTCCCGTCTGCCTTGACTTTTGTTCAACGGTGTCGCCGCACCTGGAGGAAAGCTAAGGAAGCCTTGGCCCGGGCTAGTAGACGGACCAAAGCAGCGGCTGATCGCCATCGGACTCCGGCTCCCCACTATGTATGTGGTCAACGGGTATGGCTCTCTACCAAGGACCTGCCTCTCAGGGTAGTCTCACGCAAGTTGGCTCCCAGGTTCATTGGCCCATACCAGATCACAAAAGTGTTGAGTCCTGTGGCCATTCAGCTCAAGCTACCTTCCTCGCTTGGTCGGGTACACCCAGTCTTTCATGTCTCTAGGGTTAAACCTGTGTTTTCCTCCCCCCTCCCCGTCTAGTGGATGGTTCTCCAGCTTACACAGTCAGGAGGTTACTGGAGGTCAGACGTAGGGGTAGGGGCTTTCAATACCTGGTGGACTGGGAGGGCTATGGACCAGAGGAAAGGAGTTGGATTCCAGCCCGGGATATTCTGGACCGGACGCTGATTGCCGACTTCCGTCGGAGACGAGGTGAGCTCCCCCAGGGTACGCCCGGTGGCGACCATGGGGGAGGGGGTACTGTCAGGTCCTCTGTCTGATCACCTGGGGGATTTTCTTTTCTTTTCTGTGTTGTTAACATGTAGTATTAGCACGTGTTTTGATTGTTCTCTCTGCACACTTGCTTTCGACACGTCCCCACCCATCTTCCTAATTCCTTCCTATTATTCAATTAAGCCGCGATTTCACTCACCTGTTCTCCTTGTTTTGCCGTAATATCCCCTCTATTTAATTCGCTCTCCTTTTGTTGTCCTTTGTCAGATCGTTGTCGCGTGTATTTCTGTTGTCAACGTTCTCTCAGTTTCGCTAGCCCAGCCGATCTCTGTTGTGTTGTTTTGTGCCTGTCTTCCGGTCAGTTATTCCTTTTATTTTGCTGCCTTTTCACTGCTCTCTGTCATCTCCAGGCCCGGTTCCTGTTTTGTTTCATCCCCGTGATTTGGGTGATTTACTCCGATCCCTACGATCGGTATTCTCGTCCCGCACCTGTCCTAGTGCTCTTGCTCTCCCACTCAGCTCTGCCGCCCGCCGGATCCAGAAAACCATCGTATCGCCCCCTGCTGAGTGAGAAAGGAACTACAGCTTGAGTTTACCTTCTCCCCTCTACGGAGTGGTTTCTGTTGACTCGGATCCAGAAAACCGTCATATCGCCCCCTGCCGAGTGGGCGAAGAACTACAGCCTGAGTTTATTTTCTCCCCTCTACGGAGTGGTTTCTGTTGACTAGTTTTTGGATTTTTTTCTTCTAGTAGAACTTAGTTTTGTTTTATTTTACTTATTTATTTTTCCTGAGGCCCCTTATAGAACCCTTTAACTTAATTTTTGTCCTCTTCGGAGCAGTTTTTGTTCGGATTGTGATTTTTATTTCTCCCTGTGCTTGAAGCCCTTTTGGGTATTTTTGTTGTTAATAAATTTTTTGAGAGACCTGCTCTTGTGTCCGTTCTGCTCCCTGACACAAGTGAATGTAGTAGATCCATAAAGGCGAGCCCTAGTGTATCATTGGAGTCATCTACGTGGATGTTAAAGTCTCCTACAATTAGTATTTTATCAGTTTTAACTAGTAAGTCAGAAATAAAATCAGAAAATTCTCTTAGAAAAATGACATAGGGTCCTGGGGGTCTATATATGGTGATTATATCGAGAGATAACATAGGTTTTTGCATAATATCCGGTAGCATAACATTAAGAGCTAATACCTCAAAGGGGTTAAACATAATTCCATTTCTCTGATTAACATTAAGAATATCACTAAAGATTGCTGCAACTCCACCACCACGACCGGTTTGATGAGCCTTATGCTTATATGCAAATCCTGGAGGAGTTGCTTCATTTAAGCTAATATAGTCATTTTGTTTCAGCCAGGTTTCAGTAAGACAGAGTGCATTTAGATTGTTATCTGTTATTATTTCATTTATGATAAGCGTTTTAGGTGCTAGTGACCTTATGTTTAGGAGACCAAGCTTTACGAAGTTTGTATTATCATGCTTTATTGGATTTTCAGCTTTTATTCTTAATAGATTTTTTCTAGAGCACACAGTACGTTTAATTGTTGATCTAATAACACGAGGAACAGACACAGTCTCTATGGGGTAAGCTAAACATGTGTTACTGTAATTTAAGTGGGACGAACAAGAGTCTACATGGATAAAATGTGAATTTTTACTTACTAGTCAGACAGAACGAAGCATCTTAGAGATGTTGTCCGACAGCAGTTCAGCTCCAACTCGACTAGGGTGCAGGCCGTCTCGGACGGAAAAGCCTAGGACGCTCCCAGAAAAGATTCCAGTTATTGGCAAAGAGCAGTTTCTGTTCATCACATCATGTTAATAGCCATTCATTCAGAGCAAAAAGTCTACTGAACCTTTCATTTCCTCGGCGGTAGGCAGGAAGCGGTCCAGAAACGATGATCTGCGTGGCGGGCGAGGTGTGTCGAACCGTCTCGATGAGGCTCCTGAAGTCCCTCTTCAGGATCTCCGACTGGCGGAGCCCGGTGTCGTTCGTCCCCACATGGAGGACAACGGCACTGAGGCTCTCGCCAGTGCTCAGGATAGTCGGAATCTGTGTAGAAATATTCTTAACGCGAGCACCAGGAAAGCAGAATGTGCGTACTTTATTACCTGAAGTGGAAGCAGGACAGACGTGGCGGACGATGGAGTCACCAATGATAGGCACATCCACATGACCCGTCTCGCATAGAGGGGCGAAGCGGTTCTCCGTGGAGATCTCGAATGCGGGAGGAGACATGCCCCGGGGGTTCCTGATCACCCTACGCGGCTGCACCCAGGGTCCGTGGTAGCCGGGTATCGGCGTAAACCGCGTCCTAGGTGCGCTGGGCCTGGACAGAGGAACACGAGGGGTTGAGGTAGACGGAGTGTCACGACTGTATTGTGCACTTGCCTCAGGTGAGCCAGCTGCAGCCCGGGGCACACCGAGCAAGGCCCTTTGGACTTGTTTTTGTACTTGTGGAGGAAACTGGAGCACCTGGAGGAAACCCACACCAACATGGGGAGGAAATGGATAGTCCACACAGAAATGTCAACTGACCCAGCCGGGGCTCGAACCAGCGACCTTCTTGCTGTGAGGTGATTGTGCTACCCACTGCGCCACCGTGCTGCCCTGTCTTCATAAATAAGCTATTTAAATAACTTAAACTCAAAATATTCTTCTATGTTCATTTATTTGACAAGTAACTTTGTGTTGTAGGATAACACATTTCTAACATTCAAGTACATTAAGGCACACTTTCGCAACTGTAAACTTTAACAGATGCAGTTGAAGTCCATTTTTTGCCCTCCCATTAAATTAAAATAATGTTTCCCAAGTGATCTAAATCAAACCAAGGAGATTTTCACTGTGAGATTTCCTATAAAACACAAATAATTCTTCTAGAGTCAGTGTATTTTTGATTATCTACACAACTAACCAGTTATACAATAACCTGACTAATTATTCCAACTTTCCTAGTTAACATAACCTAGTTAAGTCTTTTAATTACAATTTAATCTGAATCAAAGACTATAGAATACTTAAAGGAACTTTGTCTTAATACAACTATCTTGCTAAATAACTAGTAAAATATTATGCACTGACTGTCACCATGGGAAAGACAAAAAAGTAGTTATTAGAAATTAGTTAAACTATTATGTTTAAAAACATATTGCAATAAATAATGTGTTGATGCCTCGTGCTTTATGTCGTAACTGAAATCAAAAATGAATGAAGGCAAAACTAGACGAGGTGAATATGACTTTTACGTGAGCGTGACTTGCCGACTGTTTGTAAGTTCAAGACTGCATTTCCTAACGTAAATCTATGTACACTTAATTTCTTACCTCTGCATAGCCGAGGACTTTCTCTATTAAAAGTTTTGAAATGGCTATTGAAAACAAAAATCTAATATAATCAACAGTGGACATTTTGATAGTGTTTCACAACATGAACATGACTGAGGTTGAATCTTTTTATTACCTGTATCAGTTTGGGGGTTAACTTCTGACGAATGCGGGGAACTAAATTTCGCAGCACCATCACTGACAGAGAGAGCGCGAAAGCAGAGAGAGCGAGTGCACACAAGAGTGAGTGCGCGACACAGAGAGCGCGCACCACCGATGGCTGATCCCCCCACCCCCACCCCACCCATTATCACTAACTAAAGCATCAGATGACCCAAATGACTTGGAGCCTTTGACTCCAAATCATCTTCTGATTATGAGAAAACAACCAATCATGTCTCCAGAATTGTTTGTAAACAGGGACTGTTATTCACACAGAAGATGGAGACCGGTTCAATATATGGCAGACATCTTCCGGTCTAGAAGTAATACCTGCGGCTACTGCAGGAATGACAAAAGTAGCAGAACCCGAAAAGAAATTTGGTAACATTGTTCTTGTTAATCATTCTGCCCACAGACATTCTTAGATTATGGGTAGAATTCTCAAGACCTTTCCCAGTGATGGGTTGCAGCTGGAAGGGCATCCGCTGCGTAAAACATATGCTGGATAAGTTGGCGGTTCATTCTGCTGTGGTGACCCCAGATTAATAATGGGACTAAGCCGAAAAGAAAATGAATGAATGAATTCTCAAGATGTCACACTGATAGACAGACGATGAACAACTAGAATGCGGATCCACATGCAGGTTTATTTAAAGGGATGGTCAGGCAAGCAAAGATCAAAACAGGAGCAAACAGAGTTGTGAGGGGAATCCAGAATCGAAGTCAATGTAGTAGGCAGATGGTCACAAGGATGGCAGCAGACATGGAGAAACAACTAAACAAGGCTAGGGTCAACACACGGCAGGAACAAAACAAGGAAACGCGTAGAATTGGAACTGTGAACAGATAACAAGACTCAGCAATGGAGTGAGTGTGTGTGCTGCTTATGTACTGTGTGCAATCAGTCTTGACAAGCCTCCGGTGGTGTGTGTGCGCAATCAGTGGAGTAGAGTAACGTGTGTGAGAGTGCATGTGTGGAGATGTAGTTCATATAATGGTGGATTTGTAGTCCATGGGTGTTTGTGCATGTAAACCAGGGATCTAAGAGGAGAAGATCGCTGGTGATCGTGACAGAGCCCCCCCTCTAAGGAGTGGTTTTTAGACACTCCTATCACAGTTCAGGCGGGAGGTGGAGCGGAGGCGGAACAGGGGGAGGGATGGAGGGCCAGGATCATGCAGCTGAGGCGTGTCTGAAGCATGAAGCAGCAGAAGGCCCGGAGAGTGGAGCTGCGGAGGGCCTGGAGCATGGGGCTGCGGAGGGCCTGGAGCGTTGAGCTGCGGAGGGCCTGGAGCGTGGGGCTGCGGAGGGCCTGGAGCGTGGGGCTGCGGAGGGCCTGGGGCGTGGGGCTGCGGAGGGCCTAGAGCGTGGGGCTGCGGAGGGCCTGGGGCGTGGGGCTGCGGAGGTCCTGGAGAGTGAAGCTGCTAAGGGCCTGGAGTGTGGACCTGGAGCTGCATAAGGCCTGAAGAGTGAAGCTGCTGAGGGCCTGGAGCGTGGAGCTGGAGCTGCGTAAGGCCTGAAGAGTGAAGCTGCTGAAGGCCTGGAGTGTGGAGTTGCAAAAGGCCTGGAGCATGGAGCTGAAGTTGGTCTGGGGGCTTAGGTTCAGCAGGCACAGGCAGTTCATATAACCCCCCATGGGTCAGGAGGCTTTGGTTCAGGGGGCACTGGCGTTTCAGATAACCCCAGTGGGTCTGGAGGCTTGGATTCAGGAGACATAGGCGGTTCATTTAACCTCAGTGGGTCTGGAGGCTTGGGTTCAGGAGGCACTAGCAGTTCATATAACCCCAGTGGGTCAGAAGGCTTGGGTGCAAGGAGCACTGGCAGTTCATCTAACCCCAGTGGGTCAGGAGGCTTAGGTTCAAGGAGCACTGGCAGTTCATACAACCCCAGTGGGTCAGGAGGCTTAGGTTCAAGGAGCACTGGCAGTTCATATAACTCCAGTGGGTCTGGAGGCTTAGGTTCAAGGAGCACTGGCAGTTCATACAACCCCAGTGGATCAGGAGGCTTAGGTTCAAGGAGCACTGGCAGTTCATACAACCCCAGTGGGTCAGGAGTCTTATGTTCATGGAGCACTGGCAGTTCATATAACTCCAGTGGGTCAGGAGGCTTTGGGACGTCACACGGCTCTGGTGGTACTGGGAACTCACATGTCTCTAGAACGTCACACGACTCTGGCAAATCACACGGCTCTGGCAGCCCTTCCTGAAACTCAGGTGGTAATTCCGGTCCTGTGTGGAACTCGGATGATGGTTCTGGCCTTTCGTGGAACTCAGGTGACTGCTCTGACCTTTCGTGAGACTTAGGTGGCGGCTCTGACCTTTTGTGGGACTCAGGTGACTGCTCTGGCCTTTCGTGGGAATCAGGTGACTGCTCTGGCCTTTCATGGGACTCAGGTGACTGCTCTGGCCTTTCGTGGGACTCAGGTGACTGCTCTGGCCTTTCGTGGGACTCAGGTGACTGCTCTGGCCTTTCGTGGGACTCAGGAGAGTCTGGCGCCCGCCATTCGGGGAATTCCGGAGGATCTGATGCTTGCCATTCAAGGGATTTAGAGGTATCTGGCGCCCGCCATTCGAGGGATTCAGAGGTTTCTGGCGCTCGCCATTCGAGGGATTCAGAGATATCTGGCGCCCGCCATTCGAGGGATTCAGAGGTTTCTGGCGCCCACCATTCAAGGGATTCAGAGATATCTGGCGCCCGCCATTCGAGGGATTAAGAGGTTTCTGGCTCCCGCCATTCGAGGGATTCAGAGATATCGGGCGCCCGCCATTCGAGGGATTCAGAGGTTTCTGGCGCCCGCCATTCGAGGGATTCAGAGATATCTGGCTTCCACCATTCGGGGAATACAAAGGGTTCTGGCGGCAGCGACTCTGGCAGCTCTGGCGGCGGCGACTCTGGCAGCTCTGGCGGCGGCGACTCTGGCAGTGACTGAGGATCTGGCAGCTCTGGCAGTGACTGAGGATCTGGCAGCTCTGGCAGTGACTGAGGATCTGGCAACTCTGGCAGTGACTGAGGATCTGGTAGCGCTGGCAGTGACTGAGGATCTGGCAGCTCTGGCAGTGACTGAGGATCTGGCAGCTCTGGCAGTGACTGAGGATCTGGCAGCTCTGGCAGTGACTGAGGATCTGGTAGCGCTGGCAGTGACTGAGGATCTGGCAGCTCTGGAGGATATGGCAGCTCTGGAGGTGGCGGTGCCAACTCTGGTAGGAACAGCTCTGGTGGTGGCAGTAGCTCTGGCAACTCGGGTGGTGGTGGCCATTCTGGTGGCTCAGGTGATGGCATTTCAGGAACAGACTCGGAACATGAAGCTATCTTGTGAGCTGGTGGCAGATTGGCGCTTACCCATGCATGAGCTGGAGGGCTGGTGATGGCCATTTTGTGAGCTGGGGAACTGGAGGCGGCCCTTTTGTGATCTGAAGGACTGGAGACAGCCATCTTGTGAGTTGCAGGACTGAAGGCGGCCATCTTGTGAGCTGGGGAACTGGAGGTGGCCATCTTGTGAACATGAGGACTGGAAGTGGCCATTTTGTTAGCTGGAGGACTGGAGGCGGCCATCTTGTGAGTGGGATGACTGAAGGCGGTCATCTTGTGAGCTGGAGGACTGAAGGCGGCCATCTTGTGAACATGAGGACTGAAGGCGGCCATCTTGTGAACATGAGGACTGGAAGTGGCCGTTTTGTTAGCTGGAGGACTGGAGGCGGCCATCTTGTAAGTTGGATGACTGAAGGCAGTCATCTTGTGAACATGAGGACTGAAGGCGGCCATCTTGTGAACATGAGGACTGGAAGTGGCTGTTTTGTTAGCTGGAGGACTGGAGGCGGCCATCTTGTGAGTTGGATGACTGAAGGCGGTCATCTTGTGAACATGAGGACTGAAGGCGGCCATCTTGTGAACATGAGGACTGGAAGTGGCCGTTTTGTTAGCTGGAGGACTGGAGGCGGCCATCTTGTAAGTTGGATGACTGAAGGCAGTCATCTTGTGAACATGAGGACTGAAGGCGGCCATCTTGTGAACATGAGGACTGGAAGTGGCTGTTTTGTTAGCTGGAGGACTGGAGGCGGCCATCTTGTGAGTTGGATGACTGAAGGCGGTCATCTTGTGAACATGAGGACTGAAGGCGGCCATCTTGTGAACATGAGGACTGGAAGTGGCCGTTTTGTTAGCTGGAGGACTGTAGGTGGCCATTTTGTGAGCTGGCTGTGGTCTAGGCTGGTGAACAGGGGACAGGAGTATAGGTGATGCCAGCATGATCGTTGTAGTGGACTGTCCAGCAAACCCCGTTGCCAGCGGGTCTTGCTGTACACAGCACTCCCCCAAAAAACATTTAGGAATATCCTCCTCTATTTCTCCAACGGTGAAAGGTGATCCACAAAAACTCAAAACAAAATGTAAATATTGAGCCAGAGTCCAGTTTGTGTCCACTTCGGGAAGGCTTCCCAGATAGCAAAATGACATCATTTCAACCTAAAATCAACGTTTCTTTTGACATCGATTCAACATCGTTTTGCTCATCGGGGTAATGTTGAAACGACGTCAGGCACTTCATTCAAATCTAACCTGAAATCGACACAATTGGTTACTTACCCAACGTTGAATCGATGTTGATATTCAGTCGATCGAAACGACGTTATAGAATCCACACATTTTCAATATGTAATCAACCTAATTGGTTTGTCCACCTGACGTTGAAATGATGTTGATTTATAGTTGATTGGAACAACGTAGAATCCACACATTTTCAACATATAATCGACCTAATTGGTTTGTCTATCTGATGTTGAAATGATGTTGATTTATAGTTGATTGGAACAACGTAGAATCCACACATTTTCAACATATAATCGACCTAATTGGTTTGTCTATCTGATGTTGAAATGATGTTGATTTATAATCGATTGGAACAACGTAGAATCCACACATATTCAACATATAATCGACCTAATTAGTTTGTCTATCTAATGTTGAAACGATGTTGATTTTAAGTCGATTGGAACAACATAGAATCCACACATATTCAACATAAAATCTATCTAAATGATTTAACGTTCAAATGAATGCTTAAACAACATTTTCAACATTAAACCAATCCATATGACCTAATCACCATTTTTTTTTACAAGAATAGCCTACATAATATAATTTATTCTGTATATATAACAAAACACACCACAATCTGTCATCATTTTTTATTGATACAAACACACAGCTGTGAATATCTTTTAAGAGCATGAATTCATTCAAACCTTCTACACAAACAAACAGAGAACATTTAAATTACTGACTAAAATAGTCAAAACCATTTACTCAAAGTAAAACTGTAGAATATTAAATACATTTGTCTATTTGTGTTCTATTTCAACATGTATTTTTCATTAGAGTAAAAAATGCATTTTATTTCAGATGTGCATTATAACAAAATTAACTATTAGGGTCAAAACACAGGTTTAAATCACAATGTTTAAACTGTTTAAAGAACAACATTTATTTAATTAATTTAGAAAGATACAATCACAGAAACTAAAATTCAGATGCAACCATAGAAAAAATATTATTGCTGGATTAACAAGGTCAATAAATAAATAAATAAAAACTAATTATTTTAGGTTGTGTGAAACTATCGGCAAGCTATTCGTCTACAGTGCCACCATTTACTAGAATTCCATCCCGGATTTTCCAGAAATACGAAGTATTAGTGACCCAGACACTTGTCTGAGAACAAGCTTCAAATATTACAACAACCGGTAAGAATTGCAAGCTTGTTTATTAATTACAATTATTTTTTTTTTTTCAAAATATCATTGTTTAATGACTAAATGCAATAAATAAAATACAGTGCTGCGACCAAAGAATGTAACGTATACTGAATAATCATATGCCATGCACATGATCCTATTATAACGATCACTGCGAACAATAAGCTAAGCATTCATTTTATATACAAACTGTAAATATAAAAACATTAAAATAATTTAAAGCAATGAAAATCTATATGTAAAAAAACAAAACTACTTTAAACTGCGTCTCGTCAGAGCTGAGCATACATTTTATTTCAGTAAAAAACGGTCCTCTTCATAATATTTCTATTTATTTCTTCTTTGTAATATGGTATGAATTTAAAAAATACGGACTTTCCTTTACGTCTCCTATTCAGTTTTTTTTACTTCCTGCTCTCCATCTTAATTTCAATTTTAAATTCCACACCAGGCCAGTAAAAAAATCCTAAGTGTTGAGCCCTGTTGGGTAATTCTCCTTCTCATTAAAACTCAAATGTGCATTGTGTTGTGACAATTACTTAAGATTTTTGTAACAATAAAGATGCATTTAATACAACCATAAAAACGCTAAAAGATTGTCAGTACACTGTACTATAGGCACAACCAGTCGTTTGGTCTGTTTGTGTGAGAGAGGAAAAAAAAAACATTTGCAACTTGTTAAAAAAAAAAAAAAACTTTCTCAGACTTCAAATATACTGGTCACTAACAGAAACCTCAGTCATGGGTGCTGTTCTTTTGCTCCAGTAATACCTTCAGAGAACATAATAGTCAGTGATCCATACATAGGCAGAGAGATTAGTGTGGTGTAGGCAGAACTGGAATAGACGTCTGTCCAGGCACATGTTACAGATCTTGATGTCTTCAACTGGAGATTTCAGAGAAACTGCCATTAAAAAAATTGTAAGAAAAAAAAAACATGTTACTCAGTAGGAAAATCTCACCAGGTACAGTATCTACTATTACAAAGTACAATTCCAAGGTAAATTTTCAGTTCAACCCACAGTATTGGTACCATAAAATTGCCACAATTTTTGACTCCTCACGCAGATTATTAAGTTAACATGGTATTTTGTGAGAAATTAAATGATCTTGGATTTCATTTTCTTGTGAAATTCTAAAAAGCTTAATGATATTAAATATTTTTCAAAATAAATGCATTTAAACATTTGTTTAGATACTTGTACAAGTAAACTGCAGTAACCTCAAGAGAAAAGCATGTAGACAAAATAAATTTTAATAAACAGGAAAATAAAAAAAATGCACACCAGAACATAGCACTACAATCAGAAAAAAAAACAGACAAGCATGGTTTGTGAACAATTGAGGTAAAGTTGGTTTTATATTCGGATATTCAGACATTCTCCTCAATAATATAATGTCAGAAAAGTATTCTTTGCAAATTCTAAATAGGGAAATCATATTAGCAGCAAATGACTATCAAAGTACAACATTGTTTACAGTCAACTAAACAGTGTTTATGTTGTTTTGAAGTCATACTTGCATGCTAATTTCGATCGAATATTCAAAGTAACATGGTAAACAATATAGAGACTTCTAAATGAACGAATGTGCGAATATAAAACCAACTTTACCTCTATAAGCTTTTCCCATTCAATGCTGTGGACCGTCTCTGGCGAGGAGTTTGTCACTAAATGTAGAAAAAAATAGAGCAACAAAACCGTAAACTGACAGCGATTCACTTCGCTAGCGTAATAACGTGTTAAAAAATCTCGTTTAACGTTAGCTCGATGATACGTAATGTTATTTGCGAAACGTTTCTCATAACTTAGCCTATACGTTAGCTAGAGCAACATTAACTTACATATGTGTTTTATGCTCATTCAGAATCGATTTGACAGATCATCTTATATTTTTACACAGGTTAAAAAGCATTGAAGTCATAAAGTGAAGTTAATCGTGTTGAAATCGAAAATTAAATAACCAAAACAGCTTTTCATTTACCTTAACGTTACCTTTATAGATCAGCTGCAGTTAATAGCCTGGGTACGCACAGGGCGACATGGGCTTACTAAAAAACGTATAGGAAGTGGTAAAGTGTTAATTTACACATCTAAAAGTTACATTTTGACATAAATTCTTGGGAAAACGACAAATAAAACATGTGAAACGTCGAATACAACGTGCTTACCTTACAGTTCCGTCCGCTGCCTTCGGTTTGTTAGTTGATTCAAATGATGAGCAGCACCTGCGCCTCACGCTGACTCGCGCAGAAGAACCGACTCCGAGTCCACCAATCAAGTTTCAACATCGAACCAGTGTTATGATTTCGACCAGATGCGTCGGGTAGCCTATATGTTGAAGAGTCAACTTCATTTAGACATTGAATCAATGTTATGATTTCGACCAGATGCGTCGGGTAGCCTATGTTGAAGAGTCAACTTCATTTCGACATTGAATCAATGTTTTATTCTCGATGTAATAACCTTCCGACGTACCGACCAAATAAAGAACGTTGATTCAATGTCGAAATTTGATCGACGACTGATACTGACGCTTATAACCAATAATCGACATTGATTCAATGTCGGCTTGCTATCTGGGTTAGCATAATGTTGACGTCTAAACCACTCCAAAACAAGTCTTTAACTGCAGTCTCACTCTGGGAAAGGAGGTGGCTGAACTGAAGGAATTCCTCCACATACTTTTCCACAGGGCGACCATCTTGGAATATGGCACAAAGAGCACTTACTGGATTGATCTTTTCTGCTGGATCCATGAGTGGCCGAGTCTTCTGTCACACTGATAGACAGACGATGAACAACTAGAATGCGGATCCACATGCAGGTTTATTTAAAGGGATGGCCAGGCAAGCAAAAATCAAAACAGGAGCAAACAGAGTTGTGAGGGGAATCCAGAATCGAAGTCAATGTAGTAGGCAGATGGTCACAAGGATGGCAGCAGACATGGAGAAACAACCAAACAAGGCTAGGGTCAACACACGGCAGGAACAAAACAAGGAAACGCTTAGAATTGGAACTGTGAACAGATAACAAGGCTCGGCAATAGAGTGAGTGTGTGTGCTGCTTATGTACTGTGTGCAATCAGTCTTGACAAGCCTCCGGTGGTGTGTGTGCGCAAACAGTGGAGATGAGTAACTTGTGTGAGAGTGGAGTGCATGTGTGGAGATGTAGTTCATATAATGGTGGATTTGTAGTCCATGGGTGTTTGTGCATGTAAACCAGCGATCTAAGGGGAGAAGATCGCTGGTGATCGTGACACAAGACCATACCCAATGCTTCTGGTATTGCCAGACGTTCTTGTGTTTAGACAAAAACTTATCAGTTGGATAGACCAGTAACAAAACTTTGCTTATTGCAAGAAGCAAAAAAAGATAAGAGTTTGCATTGAGAATGAAAATTATAGACTTTACAAATAGGACTGTTTTAAGAAAAGATAACTATTTATAGCTCCATTTAAGCATTCGAAAAAGATAATTGTTATGCATTACATAGACATAGACAATTAGGGGCCATAACATTATATTTTTTGAATTGAGATATATTGTTACTGTTATCTGATACAGTTTGCATATTATGATATATCTGTGATATTATATTGCATATATGGCATTTCATATGTTAACTGTAATTGTAGGCATTCCTTTATAGACATTCTTTTGACTGTTCTACAAAGCCATATTTAAATTGAAGCTTGAAAAAGTGTAAATAATTCTTAAATGTCATTTTTGATTTTGTTGTATCCTGGCAAACAAAAAGTAAACTATTACATTGCAGGTTTGCGGTTATACGCATCAAATTCTTTGTGCTGAGTCCCTATGGAAATGGCAGAGAACTGAGAGGAATATTGCCATTACATATATTGAGGGGATAACAGAAATTTTCCAATAAACTTATTTAACATTTAATATGTAACATACTCTTCAGCCATACATTTCTATGAGGCACTAGTGATATTTTATGAGACATTGTAATCTGTATGTGGATTTGTGGCTAACACACTATAAGTGCGATATTTTTTTATTAAGGATGCAATTGTTTTTTGAAGACAAAACATCATCTATTGTCACATCCTAAAGAGAAGCCCTTCCTGTGGTACCATCAATAAAAGTAGAGCTACGGTATCGCATTTAGAGACACTGAACTGAATGGAGCTGGTAATAGTGAACTACAGTAATCCAATAGTCTGCTTCATGTACAAGTTTTTTTTTTCCATTTCTATATATATATATATATATATATATATATATATATATATATATATATATATATATATATATTAGTGCTGGGCCGTTATCGGCGTTAACGTGCTGCGTTAACGCGAGACTCTTATCGCGCGATAAAAAAAAATATCGCCGTTAATCTATTCTCAAAGTTGGGTTGGGAGCTGATGACTTTCACCTTGATATACTAGCGCGGATGTATAGCTGACCGGTGAACCGTCTGACAAAATAGTGCCCTTTGAATAAATCCGCAGGATGCCCTTCTGGATCTTTCATTTTCTTCGAAGACACTACCTGGGGTGCATCTATTCCCCATTTGCCACCCCAGCACTAGTGTCCTAGTGTTCTAAAAATAAAAGCGTTTCCTCAACCGATTTACAGCAGCAACTCTATATTTTGATGACATAAAAATAGCGTATAGTGTGACGAGCGTCCCAATCATCTATCAGCGTCGCCCCGAAAGCAAGGACGGACACCTGGAAGAGCTAGTAAGAAACCAAGCGATCCCTTGGGGTGATCAAGCACCTTCAGCAGGCCACTAACCACTGTCTCCTACAGATTATAGTTCGTGAACTTTGCACTTGAGCTAGGGCTGGGCGATTTTTTCGATTTTTTCGATTAATTCGAATTTACGTTTTAAGACGATTTTATTTTTTATAAAATCGAGAAATCGCGATTTTTTAAATAAAAATATTAAAGCCGCTTTTCCACTATCGTGCCAAACCGTTCTAAACTGTTAGACAACCGTGCTGAATTGTGCTGATTCTGTGTGTTGATGTCGCGGCTCTGTCCCGCAGCCGCCTGTCTCTCCCGCGCGAGCTGCGAGACGGGCGAGCGCGAGGAGAGGAGAGGAGAGGAGAGAAGGCTCGACAGGCGGAGGTCCGCTCCTTCATTCTAATCATCCACCCGCCCGCACATATTATTTTATCTGATATATATATCCGCACCCGATCGCCACTTTAATAATTCTAATTCTTTGTTTTAAGCATGATGATAGGTGTAACTTTAGAGTAACAGCTCGTTAATTCATGCTCGAGCAAATGATGAGACGGACAAAAGTACTCGATGCATGCCCTTCTTTTACTTATTTCAGTGTTTTCAGTTTCACAGTGCAAAACAGCTCCCGGGTGGAATTACTGAAGTAAACATAAAACAAAACCGGATAAAACTTTCTCCCTCTAATTCACCACACGCACAGCACACAGCGAGAGCTCACATCACACAGCATGCGTGTCGAACTACACTACCCACAATGCCCCTCGCTATGGACTACAACTCCCGTAAAAGCAGTCCTAAAGCGGCCACACTATTTCCCCTCTCCTGCAACTTAGGTCACAGTGGATCGTTCGTTATTAACAGCAGATTCAGCTTTTACATATACAGGAAAAAGAGAACAAAAACAGCCTAAACAGCAGCTATGTTGTGTGTACTAGGCGCTTTTCTTAACACTGTGCAAAACCAGAATAGCATCTACTGTGCCTGGATTCGGGCGATTCCGATACCGCAGAAAGTCAAATCTTTCTTTAATTTGGACTTTTGCTTGAATTACGGAGTGGCACAGTAGCTGTCCAAGGTACTGTATGAATTAAATCATAACCCATATATGCACCAATAAACAAGTAAAATGAATGAATGAATAAAATAAATATGGATTCTTAAATGTCGGTAGTTTGTACTCCAAAAAAATATCAATACGTATCGACAAATGTTTTATAAAAATAGAGCAATTTTCAACATCTCAGCTATAGGCTGTTATACGATTCAGTTAAATATAAGATAGACATTTAAATATAGATAGATATGTAATATAGATAGATGTATTAAATATAGACATAGACATTTAAATATAGATAGATACGGTAATCTTTAATATATACTGGGTGGTGTAGCTACGCACAGATATTTTCTAAAACGTCAAGCAGATATTTGTCTATAGCTCGTTAGTTATTTATGAAGACAAAAAATAATTAAAATAACAAAAATAAAACTATAAAATTACAAAGATAAAAAGAGCAGCATTTTGCTAAATATAGTCCTTTATATCCTGATATGCTATGTGTTGTTTCATTCGTTTTTTTATATTTAACTTGATGCATTCGTTATTTAATGTTTAAATACTAAAATCGTTTAAATGGTTATATTTTACCATCAAAATGTAGTATATTTTATATCATTACCAACTTTTGATATAAAACCGCTGTTATTTTATTGATTGTTATGAAATAATTTAAGTGCTATATTTTTTATTAGTGAAAGTGCCCGCTCAATTTGACAAGGCCTGTCTAAATATATATTTCTGCCATGCCACTAATACAGATAAACTATTGTTGCATTATCATTGTTTATTTTTCTGTTATGTACAGAGATTTGAAATATTTATTTCCCCTCCAATCCTTTTCAATCTTCACGTTACATTTTGGTCATTTTCTCTCCAAAAAAAATTTGCCCAAAGCTGCACAACATATGACCTCTACATAAATACGGGTGCTGTGATTTCTATTGTAGCTATGTTTAGCATCCCTATATGAGAGAGTGCCATAACCGCGTTTAGTCACACGGTTGCTTTTCTTTTACAAGTGAGCATGAAAAAAACTAGTTTCGGCATTTATTTAAATTTAAATGAACAAGGTAAACTGGTAAGGTAGTTACACAGTAAAAACAAAATTAATAAAAAAAATAAATAAAAAAAATCGAAATCGTGAATCGGTCAAACTTTATGAAAAAATCGAGATTTTTTTTTTTGCCATATCGCCCAGCCCTAACTTGAGCACATCCACACTGAGAGTGAGCACAACGCACCACCGAATTTCGCGAACCTTTAATTATCAGTTCGTTTACATCTTACCTTTGTTCAATTAAACCACCCTCCGGGGTTTGTTACCTGTATTTCCGTTGTTGCTCTTTATTTTATTCCACGCTAAAACCCATAAATAATAGAACAAAATCTCGTCTTTCTATTAAAGCATAGTCCGAACAAACAACTCTTATGAACTGCTTTGTTTTAGTGAATCAATTAGTGCAACTAGCGAGATCATCACACACAGATGACTCAATCCGGCTCTTTTAACAAACCGAAGCAGTTATTTTGATATCTTTGTGTATATTAATAACTAACAGCTTAACTGTAAACTATTTTCAAAAGTATGTTGTTCAGTAGCTTGCATCTTCAAGATTGTCCGAACCTTTGATGAATGGTGTCAGTGGTCTGAACAAACAACTCTTATGAACTGCTTCATTTTAGTGAATCAAAGACATGTGCAGCGAGATCATCACACAAACAAATGACTCAATCGTCAATCAGGCTCTTTTAACAAACCAAAAGTGTTTTTTGACCGATATCCTCACGTATATTAATGACTAACAGCTTAACTGTAAACTATTTTCAAAAGTATATTGTTCAGTAGCTTGAATATTCGAGATTGTCCAAACCTTTGATAACTGGCATCACGTGACAACAACGCATTTGGCCGTGTCCAGTCCATCGATATGCTGAAGTTGAGAAACAAATCCAGGTACTGAATTACTTTAATACTTAAAAAATGAATGCCAAATTAAGGTAAAAAAAAAAAATCTATGTGTTGTCTGAGATAGTTGCTTGCTAGTTATATGACAACTAAATAGCAAGTTTTTTGAATCAGTTATATTTATCGTTAGCCTTATTTGTTAGCTAATCGAAATTGTTCAGTGTAGTGTATGTTGTGTATTATTTGTTTTTGACTTAAGGAAACTTGATTAACTGAGAAGTATCCCTATGCAGTCTGCATTGTTTGTCATGCTTTGTTAATCAAATTTGGCATAGACTTAAACTCGCTACAGATTTGCATAGAACTCAGCAAAGAGAAGTTAAACATACCATACCATCTCCTTTAATTTATCTGACTTTCCAATCCAGATATCAGCTTCAAGTCAATCACACGTCAGCCTTTATTTCATTTTTTAGGACAATGTAAAAATGTACACCCTAGTGTATGCACTGAATAAGAATAGCGTTCCTTGAATCCACAAAACCATGCAAGGATGCTTGCTTTAGTGTTGCCACCCCTCATAATTTTAATGCCACCCCCTTGCCACCCCATGAATATTTTTTTTAGATCCATCCCTGGACACTACTGATTATGCTTACATGGACATCTGTAATCTAGTTATTTGCCTTAATAGACAATAATGTAATTAAGGTGTTTACGTGAAGTGCTTTCATGTAAGAGTTCCCTGTAATTTTTCCGACTAATTATGGAAATTATGGCGAAAAGTCCTACATGACGGTAATAGTTTGATTGTGGTGTTTACTTCAATAATGCCACTAATATCTGCATACTCCACATCTTAATTCCATTTCTGTTTAGTTCAGTTATGATTTTTTAGTCATTATTTGGGTAGCACACATATTCTGAATGCCTTCGGCAGAATTCAAATGAGCCATTTTAATCTAGATTAAAAAAATTAATCTATGCCCACCTATAATATATATATATATATATATATATATATATATATATATATATATATATATATATATATATATATATATATATATTAGAGATGCACCGATGGTAAATTTTTCAGCCGATACCGATAGTCGATTGTTTACAGTACTATCTGCCGATACCAATGTCGATACCGATAGTTTAATGGTTCTGCATTTTATACTAAATTAATTACCCATAATAATTCCAATAATTCAATCATTCTGAACACAATGCATATAAAACTTTATTTTCTGTAATGGAACAGTTGTTTCACAGAGAATAGTCTCATAAACAGAGAACACGTTGCTCAATTTAGCATTAACACACAAAAAAAATTGTAAAATTTATCAAATTTTTATTTTATCAATTCATGTTAACATAACTAAATATAAAAAATGCCATTATTATTCTAAAAAACTTATGCTCAAATTCACTCATCACAGTCAAAAACATATTTGCCTTATAATCTGAACATCAAGCTGGTATTAAAAGCTGATATTAAATATAAACAGTTTTGATGATATTAACTGATTATTATTAGTTGAATATGAAAAGCATCCTGTTCTTACAAAGCATTTCCCTCAAATCCATGTGAAAAATAAAACTTTCTTTACAAACAAGCATTTCTGTTTTATAACTAATAAACATTTTAATCTGAACTTGTTGATGATATTCACTAAAGACTAACTGGATCATAAAGCATTTCTCACAATCATTTAGAATGTCCCTCAAAAAGTTAATGTCTCTGCATCATCGAACAGCAAACTTATAACATTTTTGAACGTTCTTCTTAAGTGACATCAACATTAACAATTCTGAAAATCTGCTCACAACATCTCATTCAATTAGCTTATTTAAGGGTATGGGGTAAGTTCTTCTTCACAAATAAAAGCATTTCTGCTTTATCGCAGCTTAGACGATTTCTTTTCTCGTTTAGGATATTAGATGCTGAGCTAAATGTTCTTTCACTATCGACGCTCGTACAAGGAGCGGACAGGTATTTTCTTGCGACTTGTGCAACTTCTGGCAGACGGGCCTGATTGGAAGCCCAGTACGTTAGCGCGCTCTCGTGCCTCAGAACCAGCGGCTCTGCTAGGTAAATGGCAACTTGCGTTGACACACTCGCATTCTCCACCACAGTCCCGTTTTCTTGAACAATTTCGTTGAATATGGCTGAGATAGATTCTGTTGAAGATTCTTTTGCTTCTATGCGAGCCCTCTTTTGTTGTATGATATCTAAAAAATAATAAGCAGGCACACGTGTGTTAAAAGACGAGAATGATCGTAAAGCCTATTTTATAGCCTATTTTAGATTGAAACTTACCTTCTAGATTCTGCACGTCTCTGTCTATAGGATGTCCGAGTTGCTTAATCTCCACAACTAATAATTCATGCATCTGCTGTTTCATGTCAGTTTCAAAAAACGTGTCTTTATATCCAGTGGCAGTTC
Source organism: Danio kyathit (assembly GCA_903798195.1). Classification (NCBI taxonomy): domain Eukaryota; kingdom Metazoa; phylum Chordata; class Actinopteri; order Cypriniformes; family Danionidae; genus Danio; species Danio kyathit. The sequence goes on along the minus strand of LR812529.1, from coordinate 12,115,010 downwards.
TAGACCAGAGTAACTGGGGGGGCCGGGCAGGGGCACTTGTACTTTTAGGGGGCACACTTTAACATACATCACAAAATACTTAAACAATTATTAAATACTATTAAAAGTCATTGTTTTCATGTATCACTCTGCAGTCTTTATAAACAAGCTAATTAAAAAACTTAAATTGAAGATAATCTTCCATGTTAATTTTTTTTTGACAAGTAACTTTGTATTGTAGCAGGATAACACATTTCTAACATTCAAGTACATCAAGGCACATTTTTGCACCTGTAAACTATAACCTCCTAGGGCCCGAGTGTCCACATACATGGACAGCACATTTTTAGCTCTTAAGTGGCTATTTAAAATACTTTGAATGTTTTATATTTTGTTACAGACATAGTGACCACAAATCCATATATCTGGACATCATTTTTCTCTACATATCAAAAGATAATACTTAGATTTTTATTCTAATTAGATTCCAATAAGCCCAAATAGCAAAGAGAAATAAAAAAATGCATGTAAAAAAACACTGTGGGCCTTAGACGCAGATGAAGTCAACTTTTTTGCCCTCCCGTTAACTTAAAATAATGTTTTCCAAGTGATCTTTAACAAACTAAGGAGATTTTGACAGTATTCCCTATAAAACAAACAAACAAAAAAAACTCTGGAGTCATAAGTCTTTATTTCTTGAATAAAAGCAGTTTTAAATTTTTTTAAAAACAATTTTAAGGTCAGTATTATTAGCCTCCTTAAGAAATATTTACAGTATATGTTTTGACTGTCTACACAACAAATCAGTTATACAATAACTTGACTAATTATTCTAACTTTCCTAGTTAACAAGTCTTTAAATTACCCTTTAATCTGAATCAAAAACTACAGAATACTTAAAGGGACTTTGTCTGAATACAACTTGCAAAATCTTGCAAAATAACTAAAATATTATGCACTGACTGTCACCATGGGAAAGATAAAAAAAGTAGTTATTAGAAATTAAACTATTATTTAAAAAACGTGTTGTAAATAATCATGTGTTTGAAGACTCGTGCTTGATGTCACAACTGAAAACAAAAATGAATGAAGGCAAAACTAAACGAGTTTAAAATTATACCTTTACATGAGCGTGACTGAAAACTAAATTTAATCATTGTGTTACATCTTTTCTTCGGTACTTGCCGACTGTTTGTAAATTCAAGACTGCATTTCTTAACATAAAACTATGTACACTTAACTTAAATCTGATTAATTATAGTCTCTGCATAGCCGAGGACTTCCTATATTAAAAGTGTTAAAATTGCTATTGAAAACAGCAGTCTAACATAATCAACAGTGGACATTTTGATAGTTTTTCACAACATGAACATGACTGAATCTTTTTATTATCTGTGTCAATTTGAGGTTTAACTTTTGACGAATGCGGGGAACTGATGTACGCAGCACCGTCACTGACGGAGAGAGCGAGTGCGCGCGGCACAGAGAGCGTAGCGAGGCCTCAGTCGGTGTTGCCAGATTGGGCGGTTTCCCGCCCAACTGGGCGGTTTCGACTTCGATTGCATGCATGTATGTGCATTTCGGCGAGTTTTGGATAGTTTTTGGGATGGAATCAGTCAGCTACATCTGGCAACACTGGCCTCAGTCATATCTCCGCAGTCTGCCACCGATTGCTGATCTCGCTTCTCCGTGGCATTTTGACACAAAAATACGCGTGATATTATTGAAATTTAGGGGGGCCAGAGGGGGGCCAAGCTTATTGACACGGGGGCACTGGCCCCCCCCTAGAACTGCCACTGTTTATATCGTGGGTCAAGGATGGTTGCGATACTGCACATGTGATTTGAAGTGTTTTTGCACTGAATCCAGCAACGCTTTTTTCAATGTTTTAACTCCGTGGTCACTGTTGGTTTCTTTGCTGAGTAACCTTTTTAGAGTCTCGAGAAAGGAGATAATATCAGCAGCAGACGCATCCTCTTTGCTAATCTCTTTAGTTAATTGTTCAAAAGGAGAGAGAAGTGTAGTAACGCTTTCCATCAGAGCCCACTGCTGTGCAGTGAGAGTGACTGGTAGCTTGTAATCTGCAGCGTAAGCAGCAAGCGCTCTTTTCTGCTCCAAAAGCCTTTGCATCATGTAAAAGGTGCTATTCCACCTCGTATTTACATCCTGTTTAAGTCTCTTTAGTGGAAGATCCATTTGTGACTGAACGGACTGTAGACGTGAAGAAGCAAGCTGCGAGTGCTTAAAGTGACCTACAAACTTTCGGCACATACTGACCAATTCTGTCACACTTCTCTGGCTTAAAATGCCTTCGTTGACAGCCAACTGGGGAGAATGCGCCATACAGGGCAAACTCATAATCTCACTGTCCGTCTTGGCTTTAGCCATGTTCCTCGCGTTGTCGCGTATTACAGCGTGCACTCGTGATCTGTCAATTTTCCATTTTTCTAACATGTCAGTGAAGGCTTGAGAGATCGCCATCGCAGTGTGAGAACTGGTGAATTCTTGTGAATGAAGCAAGACTTTGTTAAGTTTAAAATCACAATCGATCAACTGCGCAGTGAGACTAAGCATACTAGTAGGGCTTACATCTGAAGACCAAATATCTGTGGTGAAGTTCATCGCCAAGTCGTTGTGAAGCAGCTTGTGAACGTGATCTGCCACACGGCTGTACATCTCCGGTAAGCAGACGTCGGCGAAATAACGCCGACTTGGTAAAGTGTAGCAAGGCTCAAGGTGTCTTACCAGTCGCTGAAATCCAGTGTCTTCCACTACGGAGAATGGCTGGTCATCAAGCGTAATAAATTCCATTACTTGCGGAGTAATTTCACGCGCTTTTGTGCTGTCAGATTTTAATTTTCGGGTGCTGTCCAACACTTGCGCGATAGATGGAGTCATGCCTTTGTTTGGCATTTAGCTTTTGCAGCTAAAGCGGCCTCTGCTTTAACTTTGAGGAACTCTTCATATTCCTTCGCATGTCGGCATTTAAGGTGTATAATCAAATTAGTTGTGTTAAATTAGTGTTAAAATGTTTAACTGAAATTCCACCTCGCAAAATTTTAGCTGTGCATAGCTTACAAATTGCAGTTTTGTTCTCATTGTGACCTACTTCAAAGTAATTCCACACAAGAGACATCTTCTTTACACACAGCGCATTACACTCCCGCCCAATTTGATTGACAGGACATATCGGCACTGATCATCAGATGTTTTTCAACAATCGGCCGATGACCGGTAGCGGAAAAAAATGCTTATCGATACATCGGTGCATCTCTAATATATATATATATATATATATATATATACTATGCATGATGACATTATAAATATATGCACAATACAAATAAAACTAATTTTAATATGAAGTTCAGCAAATAAACAACCTTAATGTGTTTATGCCTCATTTTCATGTTAATGTTTACTTTTACCATCTCATTTAGTGGAAACTCCTGAGATAAATAAGTTACAAGTTATTGATAAATCTGTATAAAATGCTGCTCTTCCCACCTCCTTTATTCAGTTGCAATGACTTCTAGGACTTCTTGAGCGAGTTCAGTGCTCAAGTCTTCATTGGTGCGTCCTCTATCAAGAACACATCCGAGAACTTGCTGTCTTGATTTTTGGAACTGAACTTTGACGGTTGATGATGACGTTACACGAGGACGCAAGATTGCTGAAGAACACATATTGAGAAACAGCCTCAGTGTCCCTCCTCATTGCATCGAGAAGGACAAACTCACAGGGTCAGTGATACCATTATCTTCTAGTTATACTTATCTGTCTGATCCAGTTTATCTCCGATGTCAGTGTCTCTCCTCCTAGTGTGGTTTCCTCCAGGTTGTGTGTCTCCCGATCACTTCCGTGTCCATCTCCACCATCTGTCTCTGGTTCCAATCTATCCTGGTCCACCGCTCATCTATTCAAGATAAAGACTTTACCCGTTTGCCATATTACCTGTTATCATCTCTCTTCAATAAACAGTTGTTCATACTCACAGTTCTGATCTAAGTCACTGTTCTGTGACAGAAGGCCGGACCAACACTAAAATTATGAGCAGTATGCATCCATTCCAGACACTTGTGGACTCACTTGTTGTGTGCTTCACCACTGACACCCAGTAAAACCTGTAGCAGAGAGATTCAAAACCTATCCAGTCACCCACTCCTCCATCAGCCTGTTTCCTCGACCCCTCTAGACCCCGGCCCTGAAGCCATGATTCTTGATCAAGGAAGGCTTACCGAAGCAGAGTGCACTGTAAAACCCAATAAGTTAAGGTAACTCAAACCATTTAGGGAAACCGATTGCAACAAACCATTTAAGTTCAAAAACTAATACTAATGAGTACTGTGAACTTAATCCATTTGAGTACAAGCAGCAATTTGAGCAAAGTAAAATCCAATAAATGAAGAGAACTCAAGCCAATTGAGTACTGTAAAACCCAATAAGTTAAGGCAACTCAAACCATTTAAGGAAACCGATTGCTACAAACCATTTGAGTTTAAAAAATAATTTATATGAGTAATGTAAACTTTCTTTAAGTTGAAGTATTAAGTTAATTGGCAGAATTACTGAAGAGAAACACAAAACTACAGCTGACTTCAGTCACAGTCTTAAAAGAAATAAAATGCATTTAATCTCTCAACATTTGAGCAGAAGATCATTAAACAACTCTACAAACAGTATCAGCAGCTTCACTTATTACTAACCTGCTAGAGTTTATCTTTGTCAGATGTCTTCTGAAATTCTCTAATTTAAATATTTCCCAAATGATGTTTAACAGAGCAAGGAAATTTTCACAGTATGTCTGATAATGTTTTTTACTTCTGGTTAAAGTCTTATTTGTTTTATTTCGCCTAGAATAAAAGCAGTTTTTAACTTTTAAAAAAACATTTTAAGGACAAAATTATTAGCCCCTTTAGGCTATATTTTGTTTCAATAGTCTACAGAACAAACCATCGTTATACAATAACTTGCCTAATTACCCTAACCTGCCTAGTTAACCTAATTAACCTGGTTAAGCCTTTAAATGTCACTTTAAGCTGTATAGAAGTGTCTTGAAAAAGGTCTAGTAAAATATTATTGACTGTCATCATGGCAAAGATAAAATAAATCAGTTATTAGAAATGAGTTATTAAAACTATTATGTTTAGAAATGTGTTGAAAAAGTCATCTCTCCGTTAAACAGAAATTGGTGAAAAAAATAAACAGGGGGTCTAATAATTCAGGGGGGGCTAATAATTCTGACTTCAACTGTATATATATATATATATATATATATATATATATATATACAGTAGGTAGTGCTGTCGCCTCACAGCAAGAAGGTCGCTGGTTCGAGCCTCAGCTGGGTCAGATGGCGTTTCTGTGTGGAGTTTGCATGTTCTCCCTGTGTTCGCGTGGGTTTCCTCCGGGTGCTCCGGTTTCCCCCACAGTCCAAAGACATGCAGTACAGGTGAATTGGGTAGGCTAAATTGTCCGTAGTGTGTGTGTGTGTGTGAATGAGTGTGTATGGATGTTTCCCAGAGATGGGTTGCAGCTGGAAGGGCATCCGCTGCGTAAAACATATGCTGGATAAGTTGGCGGTACATTCCGCTGTGGCGACCGCAGATTAATAAAGGGACTAAACCGAAAAGAAAATTAATGAATGAATGAATATATATATATGAATATATATAAATATATTAGTGGTGGGCCGTTATTGGCATTAACATGCTGCGTTAACGCAAAACTTTTATTGCACGATAAAAAAAAAATATCGGCGTTAATCTATAGACGAATTACCATATTTGTAAACATTCAGGATGCGCGTGCAGGGAGGTTGCAGAAAAAAACTGGGAGCGCTAGCACTTACAGTGAGGGAATGTGTAACCATGGAAGTGACATGACAACAAAGGTGCAGATCCAAATGCAGGCTTTTATTGGAGGGATGGTCAGGCAAGCAATGATCAATACAGGAGCAAACAGAGGTATGAGGGAAATCCAGAATCGAAGTCGATGTAGCAGGCAGATGGTCACAAGAATGGCAGCAGACAGGGAGAAACAAAAAAAACAAGGCTAGGGTCGAAACACGGCAAGAGCAAAACAAGAAAACGCTTAGAATTGACACTGTGAACAGATGAACAAGACTCGGCACTGAAATGAGTGTGTGTGCTGCTTATATGTTGAGTGCAATCAGTCTTGACAAGCCTCCAGTGGTGTGTGTGCAATCAGTGGAGATGAGTAACCGGTTGTGTGTGATGTCAGAGTAGTGCATGTTTGGAAATGTAGTCCATTAGGTGGCAGATTTGTAGTCCATGGGTGTTTGTGCATGTAAACCAGCGATCTAAGGGGAGAAGATCGCTGGTGATCGTGACAGAGCCCCCCCTCTAAGGAGTGGCTTCCAGACACTCCTATCACAGTTCAGGCGGGAGATGGAGCGGAGGCGGAACAGGGGGAGGGATGGAGGGCCAGGACCATGCAGCTGAGGGGTGTCTGAAGCATGAAGCAGCAGAAGGCCTGGAGAGTGGAGCTGGGGAAGGCCCGGAGAGTGGAGCTGCGGAGGGCCTGGAGCGTGGAGCTGCGAAAGGCCCGGAGAGTGGAGCTGCGGAGGGCCTGGAGCATTGAGTTGGAGCTGCAGAGGGCCTGGAGCATGGAGTTGGAGCTGCGTAAGGCCTGAAGGGTGAAGCTGCTGAAGGCCTGGAGTGTGGAGCTGCGGAGGGCCTGGAGTGTGGAGTTGGAGCTGCGTAAGGCCTGAAGGGTGAAGCTGCTGAAGGCCTGGAGTGTGGAGCTGCGGAAGGCCCGGAGCGTGGGGCTGCGGAGGGCCTGGAGCATGGAGTTGGAGCTGCAGAGGGCCTGGAGCATGGAGTTGGAGCTGCGGAGGGCCTGGAGCATGGAGTTGGAGCTGCGGAGGGCCTGGAGCATGGAGTTGGAGCTGCGGTGGGCCTGGAGCATGGAGTTGGAGCTGCGGAGGGCCTGGAGCATGGAGTTGGAGCTGCGGAGGGCCTGGAGCATGGAGTTGGAGCTGCGGTGGGCCTGGAGCATGGAGTTGGAGCTGCGTAAGGCCTGAAGAGTGAAGCCGCTGAGGGTCTGGAGTGTGAAGCTGGAGCTGCGGAGGGCCTGGAGCATGGAGTTGGAGCTGCGGAGGGCCTGGAGCATGGAGTTGGAGCTGCGGTGGGCCTGGAGCATGGAGTTGGAGCTGTGTAAGGCCTGAAGAGTGAAGTTGCTGAGGTTGGTCTGGGGGTTTAGGTTCAGTAGGCACAGGCAGTTCATGTAACCCCCATGGGTCAGAAGGTTTTGGTTCAGGGGGCATTGGCGTTTCAGATAACCCCAGTGGGTCAGGAGGCTTGGGTTCAAGGAGCACTGGCAGTTCGTATAACCCCAGTGGGTCAGGAGGCTTAGGTTCAAGGAGCACTGGCAGTTCATATAACCCCAGTGGGTCAGGAGGCTTGGGTTCAGGAGATACTGGCAGTTCATTTAACTCCAGTGGGTCAGGAGGCTTGGGTTCAAGGAGCACTGGCAGTTCGTATAACCCCAGTGGGTCAGGAGGCTTAGGTTCAAGGAGCACTGGCAGTTCATATAACCCCAGTGGGTCAGGAGGCTTGGGTTCAAGGAGCGCTGGCAGTTCATATAACCCCAGTGGGTCAGGAGGCTTAGGTTCAAGGAGCACTGGCAGTTCATATAACCCCAGTGGGTCAGGAGGTTCAGGTTCAAGGATCATTGGCAGTTCATATAACCCCAGTGGGTCAGGAGACTTTGGGACGACACACGGCTCTGGTGGTACTGGAAAGTCACGTGTCTCTAGTACGTCACACGACTCTGGCAGCCCTTCCTGAAACTCAGGTGGTAATTTTTGTCCTTTGTGGAACTCAGGTGATGGCTCTGGCCTTTCGTTGGACTCAGGTGACAGCTCTGGCCTTTTGTGGGACTCAGGTGACAGCTCTGGCCTTTCGTGGGACTCAGGTGACTGCTCTGGCCTTTCGTGGGACTCAGGTGACTGCTCTGGCCTTTCGTGGGACTCAGGTGGGTCTCGTACCCCTGGCCCTTCAAGGGATTCAGGAGGATCTGGCGCCCGCCCTTCGGGGAATTCAAGTGGGTCTGGCGCCCGCCAATCGGGGAATTCAGAGGTTTCTGGTGCTCGCCATTCGAGGGATTCAGAGGTATCTGGCGCCCGCCATTCGAGGGATTCAGAGGTATCTGGCGCCCGCCATTCGAGGGATTCAGAGGTTTCTGGCGCCGTCAATGGCTCTGGCGGCGGCGACTCTGGCAGCTCTGGCGGCGGCGGCGACTCTGGCGGCTCTGGCGACTCTGGCGGCTCTGGCGGTGGCGGCGGCGACTCTGGCAGCTCTGGCGGCGGCGGCGACTCTGGCAGCTCTGGCGGCGGCGGCGACTCTGGCAGCTCTGGCGGCGGCGGCGACTCTGGCAGCTCTGGCGGCGGCGGCGACTCTGGCAGCTCTGGCGGCGGCGGCGACTCTGGCAGCTCTGGCGGCGGCGGCGACTCTGGCAGCTCTGGCGGCGGCGGCGACTCTGGCAGCGGCGGCGACTCTGGCAGCTCTGGCGGTGACTGAGGATCTGGCAGCTCTGGCGGTGACTGAGGATCTGGCAGCTCTGGCGGTGACAGCTCTGGTGGTGGCAGCAGCTTTGGCAGCTCAGGTGGTGGTGGCCGTTCTGGTGGCTCAGGTGATGGGATTTCAGGAACAGGAACTTCGACAGGAACAGACTTTGAACAGGAATCCATCTTGTGAGCTGGGGAACTGGATGCGGCCATCTTGTGAGCTGGGGAACTGGAGACAGTCATCTTGTGAACTGGGGAACTGGAGACAGTCATTTTGTGAGCTGGAGAACTGGAGATAGCCATCTTGTGAGCTGTAGGACTGGAGGCGGCCATTTTGTGAACTGGGGAACTGGAAGCGGCCATTTTGTTAGCTGGAGGACTGGAGGTGGCCATCTTGTTAGCTGGAGGACTGGAAGTGGTCATTTTGTCACCTGGAGGACTGGAGGTGGCCATTTTGTGACACGAATAATTGGAGACAGCCATCTTGTGAGCTGGAGGACTGAAGGTGGCCATTTTGTGAACTGGGGAACTGGAAGCGGCCATTTTGTTAACTGGAGGACTGGAGGTGGCCATTTTGTCACCTGGAGGACTGGAGGTGGCCATTTTGTGACATGGAGAACTGGAGGTGGCCCTCTTGTGCTTGACTGGACTGTTGGCGGCCATTTTGTCAACTGGCTGTGGTCTAGGCTGGTGAACAGGGGACAGGAGTATAGGAGATGCCAGCATTATAGTATTATTGGAGGGAACAGCAAGCCCCGTTGCCGGCGGGTCTTGCTGTCTATTGCCCCCCCCCAAAAAAAACATTTAGGGGTCTCCTCCACCTCGCCTACGGTGAAGGTTGACCCAATGGCTCGTAAAGCCACATCTAGGGCTTGCTGGAAAGACCCCCGAGGACCATAACGGATGAGGGTGGATTTCAGTGGTTCGTTTAGTCCATCATAGAAAAAATAAATAAGTATGCAGTCCAGGAGAGTGGTGTCATTGGCAATGTCCAGAAAAGAGATGATATGGTCCTCGAGGGAATTCATACCTTGCCTTAGCCTGACGAGACGTCCTGCTGGATCCATGTTTGGCCGAGTCTTCTGTAACCATGGAAGTGACATGACAACAAAGGTGCAGATCCAAATGCAGGCTTTTATTGGAGGGATGGTCAGGCAAGCAATGATCAATACAGGAGCGAACAGAGGTATGAGGGAAATCCAGAATCGAAGTTGATGTAGCAGGCAGATGGTCACAAGAATGGCAGCAGACAGGGAGAAACAAAAAAAACAAGGCTAGGGTCGAAACACGGCAAGAGCAAAACAAGGAAACGCTTAGAATTGACACTGTGAACAGATGAACAAGACTCGGCACTGAAATGAGTGTGTGTGCTGCTTATATGTTGAGTGCAATCAGTCTTGACAAGCCTCCAGTGGTGTGTGTGCAATCAGAGGAGATGAGTAACCGGTTGTGTGTGATGTCAGAGTAGTGCATGTTTGGAAATGTAGTCCATTAGGTGGCAGGTTTGTAGTCCATGGGTGTTTGTGCATGTAAACCAGCGATCTAAGGGGAGAAGATCGCTGGTGATCGTGACAGAATGACATCCGATGCAGTACAGAGTTTGTTGTTGTCTTAGAAATAAGATATATTGATTACATATTATATATTTCATTTACATAATGCTTTCAGCATATTATAACAGCTTGTCACCCAGTGATAAGCACAGTGGTTCGGCAAAATTAACGTTAAAGTGAGCGGCGTTTTTCTGACAGGTCCATTTGCGATAGCACCCTCCCAATGGATATTGGATAAGACGAAATGACCAAGCATCCAGCCCGAAATATACAATCTCATTGAAGCTCCAAGGGATTTTAGAAAAGAGAAGTCTTTAGATCCAACAATTTTGTTCTGTGTGGTCATGTGCAAGAAATAATGTTCCATGATTACCAGATTCAAAATTATCCCAGCCGGCACACGACCGACCTTCAACGTTGAAATATGGTTGAAATAAGGTCAGGTGTGTTTTTAACGTTGAAATAATGTTGATACAACGTTTAATGTTCAACGGTTGAAAAACTTCCTGCATATGACCAGGCTTCAACGTTGAAATGCGGTTGAAAACACGTCAGTTGTTGTTTCAAAGTTGAAACAATGTTGAATGATAAATGGTTGAAAAAAGTTACAGAAATCATTAAACAAGTCAACGTTGACATTTTTTAATCGTGATCTGTATGTTGAATTAACGTCGTGGCTTCACCCTATTTTCAACAACGTTTTTGGTGGTTACCATGGTATCATCAGAGGACTCGGCGCACGCGGCCACGCGCAGCGCTTCATGGGAAGTTTGAATCATAATTACGGACACCTGCAGTGCAACAGAATTCAGAGGTAAGCATGTTTATCGATGCTTTACATGTTTTTATTTATCCCCAGTCTTGTTTTACACACAGTTAATCTTGAAGGTGACTTTTGAGTTGTAGTGTTTCGAATTTTGAAGCATTTAAAACTTTTCAGTTTGGTTTTTAGTCTTGTTTGCGCTCCGGTGACGCAGCAGCTAATCTCGAGCTAATGCTACATGTTTAACTTTAGTCTATATTAGTGTTTTTACCTGTTTTAATTGGCAAATTCAAATCGATAAACTCCAAACGCGGTTTAAAGTTACTGAGCAACGTTATAAGACAATATCTTTTTTATACGCTGTATTGTTACTACAAAGTGAACTGCTGTCGTTTCACTGTTGTGTTGTTGTTTAATTGTAGAGATGTAACTTACTCCAGAGACGCTTTAACTTGCACAGCATTGAATGGAAAAGGCTTTGTCCATATGTAAGTTAACTAAGTTATCTATTAATAAATCTTGGTGCTTTTGTTGGTGATATTCTCTTTCTAATCTGTTTCTTTATTGATTGTTAGGCTATGTTGTGTGATATTATATTGTTATATTGATATTATGTTGCGAGGTTATGCTGTGACAATATTATGCGACAAATATGTATTTAGTCAGAAATGAATGCTTGAATTACACTTTGTACAGTAGCAGATAAGAGGTGTAATGTGTTTTAACTTTCTAGGTTTTCTAGAAGGTCCAGTTGAGGGCATGAAGAGGATGCAGATGGCCTAAACCTGTCAGCCAGGACAGACTGCAGTTCTTCACCATGCCAATGCTTTGTATGGATGTCTGACTACTACGGTGTTCTCTCAAGGTATTACTGGAGCAAAACAACAGCACCCGTTACAGTGAAATTTGTATTCTTAAAAAAATAGTGATATATGTGTAGCAGCAGTACATGTGATGTCATTGAGAAGTCATAAAAACAAATAAACATGCTATTTAAAAAAAAATCTAAATATAAAAAACTTGAGGATTAAGATGACAAATGAAATGCATCATCTGTCTTGTGAAAAGGGTCTACATAGGATCTCTGGTGTTTTCAAACTGAAAGGGATAGTTCACCCAAAATTAAAAATTTACTTACATTTTACTCAAGTGGTTTAAAACCATTATGAGTTTAGTCTGTTGAACACAAAAGAGGCTATTCTGAAGAAAGCTAAAAACCTGTAAACATTGACATCCATAGTTGGGAAAAAAAACAAATACTGTAGAAGTCAATGATTATAGATTTCCAGCTTTCTTCAAAATATCTTCTTTTGTTCAACATGGTGAGTAAATGATTACAGAATTTAAATTTTGAACTATCCCTTTTCTCTGTCCTACACGCAGGCTTTTGCAAAAGTGCTGCTCCTAGAGTTTTTCTCAACCTGTATGTCTAAAAAACTTTAAACAGCTTTTACAGTACATGTAATGGTTTACAACTTGTAATTATTAGATGTGGTGAATGTTTCATGATTCTTTACTGCAGCCAAGTAATTTTTTCGAGAATCTGAAATTTGAATTCTGGAAAATGCTGGCACCGGTGATAACTAAAGGCCTCCTGATGATATCACACCTAATTCTTCACTTCTCTTAGTTCTTCAAATCTCTTATAGTTAATATTTTTTCTTCTCCAACTTTTTGTTTGCTGGTTGCAAATTCCTCTTGATAAATCTTATTAGGAATTATCCTAAAAAAGCTGGCTACACATTGTGACTTTGAGAAACAGTTATCAAATAACCTTAAGTTTTTACTGAGCAATGTTATCAATAATATATTAAACATGCAATATAATAATTATTATAAAGTGAACTACTGTTGTTTCACTGTTGTTGTTTCCTTTTACTTTAGATATGTTCTCCTAACTAGAGGCGCACTACACAGCATTGAATGGAAAAGGCCCGTATGTAAGTTTGCTAAGTTCATTTTATGTCAAGTTTCTTTTTTCTTTGGTCGGTAAATAATGTTCTGTTTATAATTGCCTGTGTTCACAAACCAGCTTTGTCCTCGTTTCTTTATTGATTGTTATACTATGTTCTGGTGTGTGTTTTGTTTTCCTTTTCCTGTTTGTCTCTCTTGTATACTGCGGTTTACTCGTAGCAGTACCTAATTGTGTGTGGTTTGTATGTGCGTTCAATTTAAAAATAGAAATTTTGCATCAATCTTATTAAATGTAAATGAAACCCAAACAAGATCAGTGAAGTAGGAATATTCAGATGGATGAGTCAAAATTATTGAATGTGACGATTTTATAGGACAAATTTGGATTCAATTAAAAATAAATTTGAGTTTGAATTTCACTTTGTATAATAGCAGATACCAACTTGGTTGTAACCTAGTATTTCATTTATTGCAGGTTTTCTGGAAGCTCCAGTTGAGGGTATCAAGGACATACCGATGGCCTAAACCAGTGTCAGCCTGGACAGACGTCTATTGCAGTTCTGCTACACCACACCAAACTCTCTGCTTTTCTATGGATGTCTGACTACGGTGTTCTCTGAAGGTGTCACTGGAGCAAAATAACAGCACCTGTTACAGTGAAATTTGTGTTAAAATTACAGAGAAAAGTTATTTTTAGAATTTGCAAATGTTTTTTCTTCCTCCCTTCTCTCTCTCTCCAAACTAAACATTGGTTTGTGCCTGTTTTGGTGATTTCGATGTGATATTTGACTCATTTGCCATGAAGCTATAGTTTTCTCTTTCTCCATGTACAGCAAGGGTCCCAAGATGTTCAAAGTCCAGAAAAGGAACTAAAAACTTTGTCAAAACATTGCTTCTATCTTCAGTGGTTCAACTGTAATCATACAACTCAAAAACACATTTGTGCATCAAAAGTACTGTAAAAATAACTTGTTTGCCTCTGCCACAACAGGTCAGGGTGTGCGCTTGCTGCTCGTAGTAAACACACAACAGGTTAGGGTGTGCGCTTACTGCTCATAGTAAACACACACGCTGATCTAATGTGGGAGAGATATACGCAAACAATTTTGTATTTACTGTTTTGTTTTGCCTCACTAAAGTGTTGTAGCTTGGCATGTTCTCAGTTGAACTACTGAAGTCACATGGGATGTTTTGACAATGTTTTTTGTGCCTTATCTGGACTATGACCATCTCGGGACCATTGCTGTCTGTAGAGGATGAGGAGCATTTAATCTAAAATATTCTAGTTTGTGTTCTGAAGATGAACAGGTCTCTGGGATGACACAAGTAATTAATAACATAACTTATGTGAATACTTAATGTGACATTTTTTTAAAGACCAATGTAATAGTGAAATGTATCTACTAGGTGAATAGTCCTACATTCACAAACGTGAGCCATCATTGTAGGACCCATGTGAACATGCAATTTTAATGATACTAAAAGTAATGGAATAACAAATTACTGTTGTATTATTTAAGTTATAGGCTATAATAAGTCAAATAGATGTGAACATGTCAAGGTGTAACTGTTGTGTTTGTGAGAGAGAATCCAATCATATATTCTACACATTTTCTTGATGTTCCACTGTCACAGGTGCTCAGTTTTGCTGCAGTAATGCTAAACACAATAGATGTACTTTATGCAAAAAGACAAAAACAACTAAATATTTAGCATGCAGACCTGCAAAGTGAAGGTGCAATGTCAGATTTATAGATTATAGTAGGAGTTTTCACTATTGTGAAAGTCAAGTCATTCATTCACAATGAATTGGAGTGGCAAACCTCATAACTGATTTTGTAGGATACTCACCTGGTGTTTGAAAATAAAAGATGTATTTAACTGCTAGACAGATATAGATGTTTTTAGTGTTTTACATTTAATTTTTTGTCCCCGGTGCCAGCTTTTACCTCAAGCGTTTCTCTCAACATATAAAACCTTAAACAGATGTAATGTATTTTACTTGTGATTCTTAGCTGTGGGTGATGTTTTATGATTTTTTTTACTGCAGCCACTTTAAAAATTTGTATTTTGTAAACTTTGTAAACAGAATTGTATTTTGGAGACTGTGTTGGTGATAGTTTAGTTATTTAGTTAGTTATTATCTGTCTTTCTGAAGATGGTAACACTTTACAGTAAGGTTGTGTTAGTTAATGTATTTACTAACATGAACAAAGAACAATACATTCAAAACGTCTTTCATATAAAGGAAATACAGTTCATGTCAGCTCAGTGTATTAATATTAACAAGCATACATTTTTTATTTTAATAGCATTGGGACATACTTTAATTAAATGATTAATAAATGCTGTATTTATTCTTTGTTCATGTTAGTAAATATGAACTAACTTCAACTCTTGCAACCTAATTAAAAAGTGACCATTTAAATGTTTGTGTATTTGAGTGTACTGCATGTACAGTAACCTGCATGGTTTTAATGAACGATTGTATGCTGTAAATGTTGCTGTATATTTAGAATAAATGATAATGTGGTGCATTGAATAAATTGATACACAGGCTAAGTTGTGTATTTGTATTGTTTTTTTATTAGTAAAAATTTGTTTGCTATATTTATGGACTTTGTGTTATATGTAATTTCTATTAAACTTACGTTGAAATGTACGACGGTGAAACAACGTCAAGGTATCAACGTTGATCCAATTTGCAAAATCGAAAGGTAATTCAACCTTAATTCAACGTCTACAAAACGACCAAAATTCACCCATGAAGAAGGTAAGAGTGAAACAACGTCGTGATTTCAACGGTGAATCACCGGTGGTGATCCGACGGTGAAACAACGTCACTATATAAACGTTGATCCAATTTGCAAAATCGAAAGGTAATTCAACGTTGATCCAACCATAGACCTGACGTTGATTCAACGTTGAATCACCGTTGAAATGCCGGCTGGGATGTAGTGCTAAAAATCGAGGTTCTGCCGAGCCAAAGACATGGAAAGAATTATTTGCAAACTCTAAATAACGAAATCATATTAGCAGCCAAAGTACAACATTGTTCACAGTCAAATAAACAGTGTTGATGTTGTTTTCAAGTCACACTTGCAAGTTATTTCAGACCGAATATTCAAAGTGCTGTGGTAAACAATATAGGGAGTGTGTCACAAGTTGTCACTGAATGAATGTGCGAATATAAAACCAACTTTAATAACTTACACTTTCACGTTTCATTCTTAGCATTCAGTGTCCGCAGTTTAATTAACCATATTTAACTGTTTTTGCTAAAATCATTGCTGCAATCAAAAACGAGTAGTGTGTATGATTCAGCATAGCGTGAACTTACCTGATATAACATGAGAACTGCAGAGTCGAGCATTTCTAATTAGGTCGTCACTTCATTCAGCTGCCTTTTAGCCAAAGACTCCTGCAGTTGGCATTAAAGCAGTGTGGTGTATGGTAAAAGTTAAGTTTTATACTTTTCTATTTCTACCCGAATTTGGCATCCTACCGCACAACACGACAAAACTTCCGCATTTCGCAATGTGTGTGTGTTTTGTTTGTGTGTGTGCATCTGAGTGTGTGTGCGGTCCTTTACTGACAGCCACGTGTGTGGATCTTGTCGGAAAATATGGCGAAAAGTTTTACATGACTGTAATAGTTTGATTGCGGTGTTAACTTCAATAATGCCACTAATATATGCATACTCCACATCTTAATTTCATTTCTGTTTAGTTCAGTTATGACTTTAGTCGGATTAAGGTAATCAAAAATTGCTGTTTCGAGCTTATGTAGGCCTACAGTTCAAAATTCATGCTTAACTGAATAAACAGTTAGTAAACACAAGTACATCTTATTGAACATCATTTATTTTCATATTCATCACAAATTATCATAGTAGAACAGTTTCTCAAGCAGTTTGTCATACATTTTGGACACAGGAGCTGAGTCCCTGGTCTAATGCGCCACCTGGCTTAAGAAACCCGTTCTATTATGCTGCGTTCACACCAAACGCAGAACTCGCGGATAAATCATGAACATTTAAGTTTACTCGCTTCCTTCGCTCGTCAAACTCCGCTTCATTCGCGTGTCAAATTCACTTCAGAACAGACCTGGATTCGCGTCATGGGCCGGGCTTCTGTCTGCCCAGTGACTGTAGCTTCATTGCTAAATGGCTAACATGGATTTTATTGATAAAATAACTGTGTTTATGTGCTTTATGAAGGCTGATAAACAGTGTCGATACGTTTGGAGCAGTGTCTGAGTCCACTAGATACTTTCAGAGGTGCACCCAGCTCTGTGAGCTCATAAACTCCTCCAGAAACTTAACCTGCATGACTGGAGGCTTTCAGCGGTGCTTCTGACTGAGCCGAGTCCAGTTTGATGAACTGTTGTCGGTGTCGGCTGGAGGGTTTCCCCTGGGACACTAACAACAGGTGCTATGTCACAATCATGCCCCCACAATAGCAAGCTCCTGATTGGTTAACGTGGTGCGAATGTTCGCAGAAGTTCAGATTTTTTGCATAAAAATTCAATCAATTTGCGCGTATCGCGCCGCAAGGATGCCTATTCACGGGTTT
Organism: Danio kyathit; assembly: GCA_903798195.1. Taxonomy (NCBI): domain Eukaryota; kingdom Metazoa; phylum Chordata; class Actinopteri; order Cypriniformes; family Danionidae; genus Danio; species Danio kyathit. The sequence goes on along the minus strand of LR812529.1, from coordinate 12,097,697 downwards.
GCATTGACTTAACATGTCAATCACTCACGCTTGATGCTTCTTCCGCGTCTGGTGTGAACGCAGTAAAAGACTTATTATTTGGGTAGCACACATATTGTGAATGCCTTCAGCAGAATTGCAATGAGCCATTTTAATCTAGATTAATACAAATTATCTATGCCCACCTATAATATATATATATATATATATATATAAATAATGAAATTATTCAGTTTGTCAATCAGATTATATTTATAATGTTGTGGTACTGCTTTTCACATTTCTGATAATGACTCCCCTGTTGTCATACTGAAGGTAACCCAGCAGAGTTTGTAAAATATTGAACATCAGAACCATCACACGGACATCAAAAATCAGAGTCTGAATCTCAATGATGGTAACATATTTCTTGTTGCAGTGCATGCTGGGAGTCATGGATGAGCATTGAAGCATTCTCCCAGCATACACTGCAACATGAAATGTGTTACCATCAATGAGACTCATACTCTGAATCTTGATGTCTCAGGCTGCGTCCAAAACTGCCTACTACTCAGTAGGTACTGCATTTGAATTTAAACGTACTACTCGGCCATTAGAAAAGTGTGTTCTATACAGTATGAATGGGAGAAGTATGAATGGAATTCAGACAAACTACATCTGCCATTTTGTCATGGTCATGTGACCTACTTGTGTCAGTTGCGTCGCTTCCATTCATGAATTCTCTCGCGGGGCATCATGGGATGCGCACTTCTGAATCTCGCTGGATGTAGTAAGTCATTCGGGTACTTCTCGCATACTGATTTTCGAATTCTATGAATTCGAACATACTACTCGGCTCGCATACTGATTTTAGCATACTATATAGTATGGAAGTATGCGGTTTCGGACGCAACCTCTATCTCTTAATTGGTTCTGATGTGAAGAAAATGTTCATGCATGTTTGTTTAGAAGCCCTTAATAAAGTATAGTAAAATTAAGCATCTACTTTATTCAATACTTCACATCCAATATCATATCATCAACTTAAATATAAATTAATTTAATAATAATATTAAAAATGATTCTGCAATTTGACTATTTGACCTGACAACATTCATTTTTCTTTCTCATTATAACATATAATTTACAACATTCAATGTGGAACTAACACTTCAAATGAAGTCAAAGAAAAGCAACTGCTGTTCTCATCAATGGTGACGTCTAACAATATTTATTTTCAGTGAATCTTGCAAAGGGTTTTGTAGACATCTGACAGAAACAAAGTCCAGCAGGTTAGTAATAAGTGAAGCTGTTAATACAGTTTGTGGAGTTGTTTAATGATCCTCTGTTAAGATTTTTTTTATGTCTTTTTAAAAGCTGTGACTGAAGTCAGTTGTTAGTTTGTGTTTCTCCTCAGTAATTCTGCTTGCTAACAGCAGTGGTTCATCATTAATACTCAATCAACACATACCTAATTAAATCATTAACTTCAACACTGAGTTCAAAACTCTTTTCAAATGAGTAGAATTAACTTCCAGTTAGTTCTGAGGGTAACGCTTTCTTTTACAACCCGCAAAGTACCGCGTAAGTACAGTGAAATAACGGTGTACTTTTCTGTACTTATAGTATAAGTATAGTGAAAGTATGTGTAGGTATAAGGGAACAAACTGTAATGTTTGGGTAATAAGAGGGTAACAACCAGATATTCAACACGCAAAGTACCGCGTAAGTATATTTAATTTACGGTGTACTTTTCTATAAATTGCAAAGGAACAAACCATAATGTTTGGGTAATAAGGGGGTAACAGTAAGATAATCAACACGCAAAGAACCGTGCAAGTATATTGACCTTATGATGTACTTTTCTACAAATTGCAAAGGAACAAACCATAATGTTTGGGTAATAAGGGGGTAACAATAATATACTAAATACGCATAGTACCGTGTAAGTATATTGACTTTATGATGTACTTTTCTTTAAGTATTGTATACATATAAAGAATTGTACAAGGGAGGTGACAACCTAATGCAACCTGCAAACACCTGCGTAAGCGCAATAATAATAGTGCCCTTATTTTGGGGTTTTTATATGGGGTGTTTAATGAATAAAAGGTTTACAACCCGTGAAATTATGAAACCTTATTATATACTGTATGTATTTTAAATCTGCAATTCAATATAAAAATATATTTCTATACACAACTTACCTTATGAATGTTTCCTCGTTGATCTCATCACGGCCAGCAATGTCTCAACATCACTATCAACAAATAACTTTGCATGATATAGCTAGGCCTACCGTCAGGATTCAGTGCAAATTAAAACATGCTAGCATTACTGCTGTTTGCAGGAGGGGGAGGGGTGGGGGTCTTACTGTTCAAATATACACTTGTGCGTTGAAGTCCAGCTTCTTTCCTCCTTGTTCCCTGTGTTTAATGGTAAATACAGTATTTGTTCCCCCCTTGTTCCCTGTACCTAAAGGGTAAATACCACATTTGCGGGTTGTAAATTAAAGTGAAGCATTGTTCCCACCTTGTTCCCCCCTTGTTCCCTGTAGTTAAAGGGTAAATACCACATTTGCGGGTTGTAAATTAAAGTGAAGCATTGTTCCCTTCTTGTTCCCCCCTTGTTCCCTGTAGTTAAAGGGTAAATACACATTTGCGGGTTGTAAATTAAAGTGAAGCATTGTTCCCACCTTGTTCCCCCCTTGTTCCCCGTAGTTAAAGGGTAAATACACATTTGTTCCTCCCTTTTTCCCTGTAGTTTACAGGGTAACTCTTGAAGGTAGTGAAATAAATATACAAACACACAATATATTTCTTTACTTTGTAACCTTTATTTTACTAAATAGGGATTTTAAAACACTTCATCTTAATCAAACATGGTCTCGTCTATCATTGCCTATACTCATTCATTCATTTTCTTTTCGGCTTAGTCCCTTTATTAATCTGGGGTTGCCACAGCGGAATGAACCGCCAACTTGTTGTTTTACGCAGAGGATGCCCTTCCAGCTGCAACCCATCACTGGGAAACATCCATATAGACTCATTCACACACATACACTACAGACAATTTTAGCTTACCCAATGTCACCACATGTTTTTGGACTTGTGGGGGAAACCCGAGCACCCGGAGGAAACCCACGCTAACACGGGGAGAACATGCAAACTCCACACAGAAATGCCAACTGACCCAGCCGGGGCTCAAACCAGCGACTTTCTTGCTGTGAGGCGATTGTGCTACCCACTGTGCCACCGTACTGCCCTGCCTATACTCAAACAACAAAATAACACATTATTTCCTTCCCCCTTTTTCTGGCATCTCTTGCTTGGCTTCTTTTTTTCTGCTCTTCTTCGTAGCTTCCACTGAGGACTCTGATGGTGAGTGGCTGATGGAATCCCATGGGTCTTGCTGCTCTGCATTTAATATAAAAAATATGAATAGATATAACGGCTTTTAGCAAGCTATACATGTTCCTTTTGCTGTTTAATATGTGTGTGTGTGTGTGTGTGTGTTGGTTGTCCAACAATTTCACACACTAAACATTTACAGATACCACCATATGGATACTATAATTTACTATCAAACAAAACTACTATCATCAGACCATATGGGAAATTGTGATATTTTATAGTGATAATAATTAAAGCGCAGAGGGGAAAAATTTAAATGTACGTGCAGGCATTATAGACTTTTAAGTAAAGATTATTTGCAGTTCAGTATATATTTAAATTCTGTGTTACTTAGTAAATGGTGTAAATTTTAGGTTTTGGGTGAACTACCCCTATGGTTAGTTTTTGATTAAGTACATGTCTTAACCCATCATTAGTCCTAATAAAGTAATAGATTACATAATAGTATGGTTGTTGATGTACTGTTATGGACCCTTTTCACATTTCCGGGTTTCTCAGCAGCAAACGCAGTGAATGGGAAAGTACAACACATATTTTTCGTCTTCTTTTCTCAAATGAAATAAAAACTTTACGATGGTGTTTTCTCGACATTTAGAAAAAGAAAATAATAGTGTGTAACTGATAACAGCAGCAAGAAGAGAGAATAACATCTAATTTACTGTCCTGCCCATAGACACTATTTGAAACACCTCGCATATGTAATTATATGCAAACATTATGTAATACATACATAAATACAAATAAATAGTATTTATAAAAGATTAAATATTAAAAACTCAAGGATTTCAGATGCTGATGACTGTTAAACTCGTCATAACAGTATTGTGAAAATAGTAGAATGGTTAATAAATAGGAACAAACATCAGATAGAAACAAAAAACCTAAACAAACACTTCTATGGACATAATGTCATAAAAATACTTGTTTTATTTACCTCGCGCTGCCGTCCTCGTACTGCCGTGGACAAGAAATTCTGGATTTGAATCGATTCGTCAACAGACCGATCAGTGTGACATCAAAGTATCGCGACAACAGCAGACAGCTACGTGTGCATTTCAGTCCATCTCGCGGTATTTTATCACTTCAGGTAAACGCCTACTGGTTCGTTGATTCAAACGAGTTGTGAATCAAGTAGCCTCTAAAGATCCGAATCAGACTGCAGTACCACGAGGCACGAGGTTTTGCTCAGACTTTTGGGGCGTTTGGAATGGCTTCGTCTCGTCACCATGTAACACACGTAAGTTAATCGTTGTTAGTAAATAAAAGCCACTGTCACGATTAGAAATTGTGCATTAACCAGATTATATTTATTTTATTTTCCATTCGTTTTAGCGTAACGTTAACGTTAGTTCATGCCCGAATCTAGGCCACATCTGCTCCACCACCGTCACACTCAACACTGGTGTACCACAGGGCTGTGTGCTGAGCCCCTTCCTCTACTCCCTTTTTACCATCGACTGTAGGCCTGTGAACAGTTCTAACACCATCATCAAATTTGCAGATGACACCACAGTGATTGGTCTAATCAGCAACAATGATGAGACTGCCTACAGGGAGGAGATACAGCATCTGGCCACTTGGTGCACCAACAATAATCTGCTCCTTAACACCGACAAGACCAAGGAGCTCATTGTGGATTTCAGGAAAGGACGAACAGGCTCACATGACCCCATCCACATCAATAGGATGGCCGTCGAGCCTGTCTCATCCTTCAAGTTCCTGGGGACCCACATCTCAAAGGACCTTTCCTGGACCACCAACACCTCCAGCCTGGTCAAGAAGGCTCACCAGCACCTATTTTTCTTAAGGCAACTTAAGAAGAACCAGCTGTCATCAGCCGTCTTGGTGAACTTCTACCGCTGCACAATAGAAAGCATCCTGACGAACTGTGTCACAGTCTGGTATGGAAGCTGCTCTGTTGCGGAGCGTAAGGCACTGCAGCGGGTGGTGAAAACTGCCCAACGCATCACAGAGACCACACTGCCAGCCATAGAGGACATCCAGAGGAAACACTGTCTGCGCCGAGCACGCAGTATTCTTAAAGATTCCTCTCACCCTGCTCACAGACTGTTTTCTCTCCTGCCTTCTGGCAGGCGCTTCAGGCTCCCCCGGACAAAAACCAGTAGACTAAAGAACAGCTTCTTCCCCAGAGCTGTCTCCCTTTTGAACTCTGCCCCCCACTGACTCTTTGCCCCTAATACACCCCCCACTCTCCTCATAACTTATACTCCTCATAATCATTGCACTATTTAAAAATTGCACATATTCATTGCACTGATTCATTTATTTGAACTGTACATACCCACTGCACATTTGTAATTATGTACATACCAACTGTACATATACATTTGTAATTGTTTATCTGTCTGCACAATTCTAATTATTAATAGCAACCTGTACATATATCCATCTATTGTAAATCTCTGTTCATAGCTAATACAACCTGTATATAATGTCCATAGTACATCCATCTGTAAATATCACCATAGTTTTTCTATAACTGCACTTTATAACTTATACCTGTATCCTGCACTTGCTGCTATTGCACTCCTGGTTAGACCTAAACTGCATTTCGTTTCCTTGTACTTGTACATGTGTAATGACAATAAAGTTGAATCTAATCTAAACTTTAAGTGTATTTAGTGTACTTTTGTGTGCTAAATTAGAACAACTTTAAGAATATTTGGAGCACTTTAAATAAGAATAATATGTAAGTATTATATATATATATATATATATATATATATATATATATATATATATATATATATATATTTGTTACATGCAACTTAAATAAAAGTTACAGTACAGACCTTTGAAAATGCCACGATATTGCAGAAAGTCCATGACTGTGTTTCAAGAGTTCACATTTAGGTATGCTTGGCATTAATAGCAGGTTTGGCATGCTGTCCCGGAAGAGAACCCTGAACTTTTCTTTGATTAAGGCCCAATTCCAATTTTACCCCCTAGACTTTCCCTATCAGTTCGTGCATTGAAGAGGTAGGGTGTTCCAATTCTCTTTAGCTTGATGCGTAGGGGTAAAGGGAAGGGCCACATAGCATACATAGAGTTTTCTCTGACTACAGCAGCAACATGGCTGCAAAACCGAGCAAGAGACCCACAAATGTAAAATAAATGTGCATTAATAAGAATTTTTACTACAAAGCGGCTGCTTTATTACATTCATAACAACATTTATGTGTTATCGTCAAAGAAACATTTTGAAAAAGAAAAGCTAAAATTTCACTAAGGATAGTCTCTTAATATCCCCACTGCAAAATATTACTCAACATATAATACGTTTTGATAACCCAATGACTTTGGGTCTATCAGGAATGTCTGGTGGGAGTGAAATACCTTTTTACAGCAAATCTGGTATATTTTAATGTGGTTTTTCAGTTAATTCATACAGAAGATTAGCGTCAACACTCACAAAGTGCTTTACACTCAACTTCTATATGGTTCTTTTATAAATAAATTAAAAATGCTCATTTTGTGGAGCTTTCAACCTATGTTAGTGACAACATGATGACGTGTGCTATTCTTAGGAGGATATTTCCACCCTTACCCCTTAACATTCTGTTTCAAGGGCCAAAGGGGTTGGGGAAAGCAGAGGGGGTGTGGTTTAAAATAGAATTGGGCCTAAACCTCACCAATTTTGGATTTCCATGGTATTTGGGAATAATTTGGGAAGTCTATTCAAGTCATCTTTATATATATATATATATATATATATATATATATATATATATATATATATATATATATATATATATATATATATATAGCATTTTCACTATGTAGATTGTTCCAAAAATGGTTTACATAGATGAAGAAAAAAGCCTTAATATTTAAAATTGTGTAGCAATCCAGAAACAATCCTCCTCCAAACATAAAGGGTAGAGCTGCGGTCTAAAAGACTGTGGAGGACTTGAGAACGATGAGTGTCCATCATGGAGAAAGTGCAGGTTTGAGTTGGTCAAGGGCAGGTGTTTAGAATAGCCCATGGGATCAATGCAGAGACTCGTCGGTCACTACGGTCTTACGCTCTCGACTCTTCCATGATGACCACAGCATGTCACGTTTAAAGCATTTATTACAGTGTCTGTGAAAAGAGAAAAACATTTTTTTAAATAAAATAAGAAAAATTAAAGACCACAATTACTGTATAATAATGTAGAACAATTTAGCTGTATTATTTCTAGCATTAATATTATTTTTATTCAGCACCCCCTGACATGTAGGTAGGTAAATGAAATACCAAATAAATAAACTAACAAAAGTTGCACGGTGGCGCAGTGGGTAGCACATTCGCCTCACAGCAAGAAGGTCGCTGGTTCGAGCCTCCGCTGGGTCAGTTGGCGTTTCTGTGTGGAGTTTGCATATTCTCCCTGTGTTCGCGTGGGTTTCTTCCGGGTGCTCTGGTTTTCCCCACAAGTCCAAAGACATGAGGTACAGGTGAATTGGGTAGGCTAAATTGTCTATGAATGAGTGTGTTTGGATGTTTCCCAATGATGGGTTGCAACTGGGTAGACATCCGCTGTGTCAAAGATACACTGTTAAAAATTGTCTCGTTAAAAAACAATAAGTTACTGGCAGCACGGTTGCTAGCAAGTTAGTGTTAAATTAACAGCATCTTGCTGTTGCTCTGTAAATTAACCGTAAAATACTGACAGCTGCAGTTGCCAGCAATGTACTGTTATTTTACAGTATGTTGCTGTAAAAATACATGGACTACATTGATACACACAAGTGAACTCATTTTGTTCACTGAAAGCAACTGCTACAAATTAGCCAACTGCTGTATGAGTTTATGAAGTAATGTACTATATATGCTTAGAAGCGTACTTATAATGATAACTGATTTTAGGTAATTAGAAAAGTTCCATTTAACCCAAATGTCTTAAATTTCACAGCAGCACACATAACACTGGAATTACCAGATAGTTTTTAGGTAAAGAAATATGCAGAATAACATCAGCAGTTCATCTTTGACTCAAACACTGGCTCTACTCTCCTTCACAACGTTGACACACAGAAGAAATTTGCTTCTGTTTTTTTTTCCTTGATTTTACGGTAAACTACTGGCAGCTGTGGTTGCCAGCAATCGACAGTTTTTTAACAGTCTACCTCGGTAGTTTAAATTAACATTATATTACTGTTAAAAATTTTACACCATGTTTTTTACCTCTCACACCTTTACCCTTTAAACCTCAGAGCAAATACCTCAGTTTTAATTGAACACTTCCAAGTGTCCACACTACTGAGTGTTCAAGAAACATGGAGCAAAGCTGAAGTAAATGAATTAATTAAATGACTAATGACCCACTTTGACCCACACTACTGCCATGGTTGATTCAGGGGCTGCTGGAAATTTTATGGATATAAATTTTGCTGATGAACATCACATTCCTTTGCTCTCTTGTAACTCTCCTCTTGCAGTCAAGGTGATAGATGGTCGCCCCCTAGGTGACGGAAGGCTCAACTACCCTACCCCAGCACTGTCACTCAGAACTGGCACCCTCCATTGTGAATCCATCCAACTCTTCATCATTAATTCTCCTCGACACTCCTTGATATTGGGCTTACCCTGGCTGAGGAAACATAATCCCATAGTTAAATGGTGGAGTGGTGAGATAATAAGAGGGAATGAACTCTGTTTACAGGAATGTCTACAGGTTGTTGTACCGCTTCAAATCAAAGTACTCACGCTTGAAGGAGAAACCGAGCAGAACCAAAATATTTTGGCTACTTATATTGACCTAGCTGAGGCATTCAACAAACAAAAGGCCACCGAATTACCTTGTCATTGTGAGTATGATTGTACTATTGAGCTATTACTTGGTACAACGCCCCCTTGGGGAAGAATTTTTCCTTTATCCCAAACAGAAACTGAAACTATGAACTCCTATATTGAGGAGGGAAAGCCCTTCTGAAATGGAATGTTGCTGCAGAAGGAGCATTTGTTAAACTCAAGAACCTCTTCGCCACTGCCCCTACTTCATCATTCCAATCCTGATTTACCATTTACAGTAGAAATAGATGCATCTAATACTGGCATCGGCACTATTTTATCCCAGACGCAGGGCTCTCTCACCAGACTTCACCCATCCGCTTTCTTTTCACGCAAAAGAAGCAGATGCTCTATCACGATTATTTGAGGAGGACTTGGTGGAACAAAAGGAGGAATCCATTTTTGAAAATTCTCTCGTTCTGGCTCCAATTCTATGGGATAACACAACGGAGATCTCACAGGCTCAAACACAACAACTACACCCACCTGAGTGTCCAGTCGACAAAACTTTCATCCCCACTGCCGTCAGAGAAAGACTTCTCAGGGAAATTCACTCTGGCCATCCAGGTATAAGAGGAACATTGGACTTAGTATGAAAACAATATTGGTGGCCTAATATGCTGTCTGACGTAACAAAGTTTGTCAATAACTGCATCTCTTGCAACATGCACAAGCACTCGCAACAACGACCGACAGGATTGCTACAACCATTACCTGTTCCGTACAGATCCTAGTCACTCATTGCCATCGACTTTATAACAGATCTTCCAACATCCCAGGGTAACACGACCATACTGACCATATTCTCCAAATACTGACCATACTGACCATATTCTCCAAAGCATGCAGACTCATTCCCATTCCCAAGCTACCCACCGCTCTAGAAACCACTAAACTGTTGTGCAATGTTTTTCATTTATATCTGGCCTACCGGAAGATATAGTGTCTGACAGAGGACCTCAATTTACCTCTAGAGTATGCTTATCATTTTTCAAAAATCTCAATATCAACATCATCTTAACGTCCGGATACCATCCACAATCTAATGGTCAAACTGAAAGATTAAATCAAGAAATAACTCATTTCTTATGCACATATTGCCATCAAAACCAAACAAACTGGAGCAGATATTTATTTTGGGCAGAATGCGTACAAAACTCTGCGCAAGGCAGCCACTGAGCTTACGCCTTTTCAATGCATACTTGGATTCCAACCTCCATTATTCCCCTGGTCAGGTGAACCCACCTAATTTCCCACAGTTAATGACTGGCTTAAATGCAGCAAGAACACATAGAACTCAGCACACACTCAATGGGGTTTGACATTTAGATGCAATTAAAATAAAGTTATACCAACAGTGAATGAAGTGCAAAAGACAACCAAAGTAGATACCAAAAATTGTGACTTTATTTACAATACCCAAAAGTGAACAAAAACAACGAATTAATCAAAATAAAGAAAAGAAAGTAAAGCAAAAATATATATTTGCAATTTATACAACACTGAGACAAATACAAAGATGGGTAATAACAAGAGAGCTGGCAGAAGGGACGTAGCCGGCGCTAAAGAAATGAAAAGAACAAAACCCTAACTATATCTAACTCCCCAGAAGCATCTAAATAACTAAATATATGAAATCAAAATAATAAACACGCAACGAGTCTTCCGAGTCCTAACTATCTTCTCTATCTATCCAAAAAGTACAAGGAGTGGCGCTCGCCCCTAACCTAATGTACTAAACACAAGAGTAGTCCTACGTGTTGCAAGATGTACTGTATGTCACGTGACCTTCTTACCTGTGTGCTTTGTCCAAGCCTCGCAAACAACGTAGCTGAGAAATGGAATGAGATGAATGATGGACGGATAACGTGAACACACCGAAATGGGCAACAACAAAAATAACACAGTCAGACAGGGTTTTTCTTTCTAAACGCAACGCATCAAACAAAGACAGAAACAAGCGGAAAAAGAAGGGAAGAAAAGGGCTGGTGAGGGGTCTGACGCGCGCTTTTATGACCGGTGGTCTTTGCTTATTGGATATGAAGTAAGAGTGACGTAACCGAGGAGGACCAATGAACGGAACCTGAGAATAATGAAAGCAGATACGGGAGAACAGAGCGAGAGAAAGAGAGAGAGAAAAAAAAACACAAACAGAGCACAAACAACACAATAACATAACACACAGATTTAGAAGATTCAGAGAACAAGCAGATCGCAGCCACCGGCCCGCTCCAGCATACAGACCGGGTCAATGGGTATGGCTATCCACCCGTGATCTTCTTGCAGAAAACTCAGCCCCAGGTACGTGGGTCCTTTAAAAATAAACAGACAAATAACTTCAGTTTCATATCTTCTTGATTTACCAGCTAACTATCGTATCTCTCCCACCTTTCATGCTTCCCTGCTCAAACCTGCTGCTGGTCCCGCTGAGGAGGAGAGGGAGTTGGTAGCCAGTGAACAGGGCCTTCCACCCATCATCATCGACGGTAAAGAGGCATATCAGGGTCACAACATCCTGAGCTCTAGACGTCGGGGTGGGATGCTACAATATCTAGTAGACTAGGAGGGGTACGGCCCGGAGGAGAGATCATGGATCAACAGAGCGGACATTCTGGATCCCTCTATGCTACAAGAATTTCATCGTGACCACCCAGAATTGCCGGCCCCTCGTGGAAGACCCCGATGTCGTTTGCTTCCTCACGTCAGGAGCCGCTCGCAGGAGGGGGCTTTCACCAACTCGGTCCCAGCTATTCCCCTCATGGACCAGCAGAGGTCACTCTCACCTGCCTTTTAGAACTCCATCACACAGAATCCTCGTATCTGACGCTGATTACTCTGCACCTGATCTCAATCCACACATTCACATATAAGCAGCATCCACACAACACTCAGAGCGAAGTCTTGTTGTGCCCGCATACATTACTGAGTGGTTGCCTTCTGACTGACCTTTCGTTGCTAACCCAGACTGTTTACTTACTCTCGCCTGCCCTGATTTCTGCTCTCTCTCTGGATTTGAACCTCTGCTGCCAGCCCTGACCTCTGCCCGCTTACCAATGTGGAACGCTCACTGCCTGCCCTCAACAGTGACTACGTTTACATGAACACCAATAATATATAATAATAAAGACAATACTCTGATTAAGAGTCTACCATGTAAACAGCCATTTTTGATTGATTTAATCAGATTAAATTCATAATCTAACTAAAGAGAAATCGAATTAAGACATGTGGAGTATGCCGATTTTTGTCGCATTATTGAAGTGCAGTACAGACATGTAAACACCTTAATCGAACTATTTCCATCATGTAGGACTTTAAGCCGCTTTTTGCGACAGGGTAGTCCACACACACACGCACACACACCCAGACACACACACACACACGGCTGATTGAGACTTTTTGCACCTACCAAGTCAGTGTAGACCACAAACACTTGCATTGTGAAATGCTGAGTTTTTTCTTCTTCTATTCAGCATGCGGTATGAACTTCCATTAAAACAACAGTCTTCCAGCAGTTCATAGTTGCATCCAATATCTCGTTTGTCACGGTGGGCATGCATGAAATCTTCGTGAATGAAAGTGAAAGTGCCAAACTGCAGTTAAAGTCGACAAATGGGCTATATGCACGGCGGCGAGTGACGCATTTCCGGTGAAATGTGAGGCCGCCTGACAACTTCCGCCAATCGTACAGTACTGTGCTACAACAGGAGCGTGACTGATCAAAACAACTAATGTTTTGGAGAGTTGTCTTAATGTTTTATGCCATTTTAGCCCACTTATATATGCTTATGTCAGCTACATAAATATGACATCTAAACGTTTGAAAGTGTCATTTCAAAGACGTGAGAACAGTACTTCTAGCTACCACTGCCGTTTCAGCAAGGTACAGCGTCAGAAATTGAACTCTTACCTCAGTTTCCACACGTTTCCAAAAGACAAAGTCGTGCAGAAGAGCTGAGTTGTTAATACTTGACATGAGAATTTTACAGTAACAGAAAAAGACGCTTTAATGGCAAATAATAGTTTATTTTCATTGCCTTTAAAGTGAAAAACACGGAACATTAATATACATAAACATTTCTTAAGCTACTTGCAATTTTTTTTATTCAGAATAAAGACCTTTATTCACTGTACATATTAAATATTATTCACTGTATATAATTTGAAAATAAATAGTCCAAAAATTTAACAATTTGAAAAAATATTTTATTCAGATGAACAGAAACAATAACATTGAATCAGTTCTGTAACTTGTGCATAGAGAGGTATTTGGGCAGATACGTATTTAAAAATAAATAAATCACCCCTCTGTTTTATGGAACTTAACACGTAATCGATCCATTCCAAACCATTGTTCATGGTTTATGCAACTTCTGTTCCTTTTGGGTGCAGGAGGGACAACAGACATTACACATTTCAGAGTAATGGGCTGTGTGGAAAAGCAAGGCAACCAAATGTTTGCATATCCCACTCTCAGCCACACAAGAGCAGGAGCTAATAACTAGCAGATGATGGCATGGATTTTCTGATGGATGTCCGCTCCAGGATGGAGTAACACGTAAAATTGTCTAGCTCTGAATCTCATAATGTTACCTAGAAAACAGAAACTAAAATATTAATGGCTTTTTAAAGAGAGTCATTAAAGGCAGTTCACCCAAAACTAAAAATTCTATTTACTCATTCTTCCCTTGTTCCAAACCTGTTTACGTTTCTTTCTGCTGTTTAACAGAAAAGAAGATATTTTGAAGAATGCTGGAAACTTGCAACCACTGATATTAATAGTAGCTCTTTTTCCTACTATGGAAGTCAATGATTACAGTTTTTCAGCATTCTTCAAAATATCTTCTTTTGTGTTTAACATGACACGAACACTCATAAAAGTTTAAAACCACTTGAGGGAGAGTAAATATTAATATAGGATGAACTATCCCCTTAAGCAACACATTTAGAACTTTATCCGTCTATATTTGGAACAGGTAAAGACAAGAACAGTTTGAGGTTGAACAAAAGCAGTTTGAAGGGGCCAGCTAAGTGAAATGCATTCTGCATCTGCACCAATACCATAAGGTTAAACTACACTGTAAATCATTATTTTAAATAATTTAAAAGTAACTCCCATTAGTCACACATTAAAGTAAGGTTTCATTAGTTAATGTTCGTTAATGTATTTGCTCACATGAACTAATAATAAACAATAATTGTACAGCAGTTAATCATAGTTAAAGGTGCAGTATGTAAGTTTGACACCCAGTGGTTGAACTAGGTATTGCACTCCTGGATCATAATAAAAGTACGCTGGGTTGCCAGATTTTGTACAGGAGCGAGTGATTTAAACTGTGTTCTAAATAAAAGCCACGACACGCGATAGAGGGAATATTTTCCATATTAAAAGGAGTTTTTGTCCTAACCAACACCTCGAATTGATATATTAGAAATGGCTTCTATTTCTCAGCTGAACAACAGAAACCTATGACAGCTAGATCACCTCAGGTAAGCCTTGTGTGCTTTATTCTATGCTAAATGCTAACAATGCTAGTTTGAATGCATTTTACATGGCATTTGTTGCCATATACTGAAAGCAGAAAGTTCACCTCAGATCTGGAAAATACAATAAAGCGTCTGAAATTTAACTTTAGAACTAAACACATATGAGTGATTCAGCATCTACATTGATGTTAAAGTGAGTTAACATGTATTAAATAGATTCTAAACCTTACCTTTTCGTGAGCGAGTGCATATTCTGTGCTTCTGAAAGGCTGTATTTACATTTCTGCCGTGTTTCGTCTGGTGCAAACAGCCAAATAGCTGATCACTGCCTCTCTCGTCACAGCGTGTTGTTAGGACACGCGGTTACAATGTAACCTGCTCACCTAATGTTTACGTTCGTAATATTTATGTAATTTGCTAATTAATAACCTCATGTGGAACTGCATCTGTCTCCCATACTGTTCTTTTTGGTCACGGACGCATGCTTTCAGAGTCTTTCTGAATGAATGAATGAAATACGCTGTTTTCCAACAAGGCAACCCAGGGTGCTGACATATAATTGGCTAAACTGGCATCGTGCATATGAAATTTATCTAAACAAAGACAGCGTTCCGGCACGGAAAAACCATTTTCAAAGCAGAACATCTGACTTCAGCATTGTTTTTCAGTTAAACAAGTATGTTCACTTGGGATGTTTCTTAAATATCTGCACACATATTATGGTATTTTTGTGCTTTAAAAGAGTCAAAAACTTACATACAGCACCTTTAAACTAATTTACTAATGAATTAAAATCCAAACTAACATTAAAATCCTAATTAACATTAGCTTATACATTGTGAGTTAACAAGCACAATGAATAAGCATTTGTTCATTAACGTAAAAAACTAATAAATATTGCAATAGACATATTGTTGATGTGAAATTACCTAATACCACCTTATTGTTTTGGGTCACCCTCCCATTTAATTACAATGTTATAGACTAAATAGAAAGCATGTCATCTACACTGTTACACTGCATCTGTATTGCCACTGTTTCAGCAATAACACAGTGCTATTTGTCTGTCGTGGATAGAACTGCATTGAAATATTTTATTCCTAAAATATTTTGCTCAATAATCATGCTTACAAGCTAAGATAACATCTGTGTTTCTGTGATTATCCATGAACGGGACAGAACTTCACATTTATGCTATCCTACTCTCAGCTGGTGAAGAGACTCCTATTTTTTCATAGATCGGTGGTAATAAGCTCTCACTGAGATCACATTCTTGCCCTGTTTTTACCTGACACCTTGAGACAGAATTACGTACACATGTGATATTTTTTACTAATGTGATAAAGCTGCAGATGGACGGATCGTAAGAATAGTAATAGCGTTAGCTTACAGGCTAGCTGAACTTACCTTCATAATTGCACAGGTATGAAGATGCATAAAACTTGAAACCTTTCTGAAGTTTGCTCTGAGGTGTTGTAGTGCACATCCGAACAATCATTTGCACAACGTTGACCGTAATTCCCCCAAACAGCGAGTAAATTTTGACAACTCTGCCATAATAGTGTTTACCTCCACTTCCGGACCGGAAGTTGGACCGCGGTCTTAGACAAACGCGGAAGTAATGCGTGCATATTGCCCATTAATGCGCTATATAAATACACATTACATTAAAAATGAAAAACCCGAAATTACATGAAACTCCGGAGGAAATGCGCATAGCGTGGTGACGCAATGACATTAATCGAATTATGTGCTATAACATGTAAAACGCGATCATGAAAGGAACATTCAAAAAGCAACTCATGTAAACACCTTAGTCTTATTATTCTCTTAATTAGATTAAAGCAAAAAATTTGATTACTGATGTCCATGTAAACGTAGTCACTGTTTATTCTCCTGATTCACTTGAGTGTAACACTTTCTGCCGATTTTCTATTGTTTATTCCCTGTCTAATAAACAAACTGCATATGGATCTCTCTCTGTCAGACCAATCATTACACTTATGTACATGTGATTTTTTTTCCAGTTTTTTTATTTTTAATAAATTTGCAACAATTAAAAAAAATCTTTTTTTTACATTGTTATTATGGAGTATTGTGTGGATTTTGAGGAAATCAAATTAATCCACTTTGGAATAAGGCTATAACATAAAAAAATGTGAAAAAAAGTGAAGCGCTATGAATACTTTCCGGATGCACTGTATATGAGCTCATTGACCTTGCTTGTGAGGGTCCAACTTGTCCTTTGAGGATTCAACAGCAGATTTCTCTGTGAGTGTGCGTCTTGCCTGAGTTTCTTGGGTAAAAAAAGAAACTCATGACTTTTTAGCCTTTTATACATTTGTATGTCAGACTGTAACATCAGAATCAGCCAGAGAAATCTGCAACAAATAAAAAAGAAATAAACTAAATTGTTATAAAATGTTTTACACAGCATAAAAAGCAATCACTATGCAACTAAAATCCATTAAGCAGTCACGATTGCACAAAAAGGCAGCAAAAATAAATAGTTTCAAAATATTTTTATAGAGTAATTCTAAGTATTTTCTTGAGCTAAAACAGGACTTATCTAGTGAAATAAATAAATAAATATGGGTTTGTAATGAAGTGTGAATGAAACAAATATCAGATTTACAAATACACATTAATTTAAAAAAAGATAAAAAAAAAAGTCAGATTGGATTGAATGAATATAAACCAATTAAAATAATTATTTTAACTAATTCATTTGGTAATCCACCTTAAAATGGTAATTTTAATATTTATTCACCTGACTTTACAAACTAAGCTGTATAAAAAAGTAACAAATAAAGAGTTGTTATAACCTTTAATAACATTATGACCTTACTTGATGATACTGAGAGAATGCATACAATTGTTTGGGAACAATAATGTTATACAATTTAATTAAATGCGATATATAAAAATGTAAAAAAAAAAAAAAGATTGGGGTGAATACCACACATTAACAAACGTGTTTTGCATTTCACTTCATTTGTGCTGTGCAGTACAAATTCCCAACTTTTTAATGTATTTGCAATGACTTGTATGTATTACACTTACATGAATAAAGTACACATTTGGTATCAATCAGCATAAGGGCTCCATCCTTTTAAAGACAGCTTCTGGTCTCCAGCACAGACACACAAATTGAGTCTGCAACACACCATATTAGAGATGACTGCTTGCGCTCCTATATTCAGTGTTTAACACCCCAAAACAAGCCCTCAGGTACAATATTAAATGTAGACATTACCTTAAATTCCAGATTGCAAAAGGCATGGTCAACATGCTTCAAATTCAATCCAGATCCAGTTGTGAAACTCAGGTGAGGTTCCATGACTACTTGTCCCTCCAAGGAATAAGATTGTTTATTTGACGTTGTATTGCTGGGAAAAGAAAGACTGAATTAGATGTGTTTGTAAATAATTAAATTTGTTTGTACAAATAAACTTGACATTCCATGCACTGCCTATTAAAAACCAAGAAAACACACACACACATGCTAAGTAAAATTGCTAATAAACACAAAGACTATATTTAAAAAATCTTTGTCTAATATTTACTCAGCACAGGGAAGCCAAATAGCTTAGCCGTGGTTGTTTTTAACACCAGATTTTTTTAGAATGTAGGAACTCTTGGAAGAAGAAAAAGAGTTTGTACATGAAACTACTCACAACAAATCTGTGAATAACTTGACATTTAAAAATCTACTAAACATGAGTAAAACATCAACATTACTTTGAACAATCAAGCGAGAGGTGCTTGACAGCATCACACTTTATCAACATCCATGGCTGTGGCGCAAGGCTGCATTAACTGATAAATATAAAAAGAGTAGGATAAGACTCAACATTTAATATACATCTATAGTACCACCATACCAATCTGTATGAGTTAAAATTTGTGCACAAATCATTCCTTGCCCCCATCAATGTCACTTAGAATAGGCAATATATATTTGTTGATTTAGATTGTGGTCATGACATTGTGTTATGTTCGTGTACTCAGATTGTACACTCACCACTTTAGCTATTCGCGTACACCTAAACACCACAAAAAATATAATGTACAATCAGTGACACTAAACAATAAGTTCTGGTTAGTACTGTAAATGTTAGTAATGCATTAAAATTACCAGTAAGAAATAAGCATGTACTATGTTAATGTTAGCTTAATATTACAACTGAATAGGGTATATGCACACAGACTTTTCATTTTCAGTCAGCCAGCCCAATCACTTCCAGTGAACCATCTTTCCATTACAAAATCGCCACATTTAACATCTGATTTCCTCAAAAATCAGTAACATTAAAAAAGTTACATTAACCTTTCACTAGATATTTATCATTGGCTGAAAATCCCTAGCTGTGCACATAGCCCATTGTATTATCAGCTCCATCTAATAAAACTGTTAAGACCTGCATCATCATGAGTTAGATTAATTAAATAAAGTTAACAAATGTTGCCTCATTGTACTGTGTTAATGAACAATTGGCCAATAAACACAGCATTTTCAATCAATATATCCTGCATGTAGTAGGCCAGATTAACATCTAAAAATGTTAATGTTTGAAAATAAACAAATTGTGATGAGCATTACTGCCAAAACAAAAATCTGATTAATCTTAAAAGACTCTCTAAATGCTTAAATGATAAATAATTATTCACTGTATTTTGACCACTGTTATGTTGCAAAACAAAAACAACCGACCACTGTTATGTGGTTACAGTTTTTCTCAGTGGCTTTGGTGCATTTCTCACAACACTATTTGCATTTGCACAACAGTTATTGCATTTCTCAAAACAATTCGTCATTTGTGCACATCATAGTAGCAGTTTCTCATTCCTTCCAACAAATTGCAAATGCTTTTGGACATGCATCAATTGCTTTCATACAACTCTCTGCTGTTTGTAACATTATCATTTGCTTATGTCACTGTTAAAAATTGTCCCGTTAAAAAACGGTAAGTTACTGGCAGCTGCAGTTGCCAGCAATGTACTGTTATTTTACAGTATGCTGCTGTAAAAATACATGGACTACATTGATATACACAATACTCAAGTCAATTAATTTTGTTCAATGAAAGCGACTGCCTGAAATTGGACAACTTCTGTATGAGTTTATGAAGTAATGTGCTTTATATGCTTAGAAGCATACTTATAATGCTAAATTATTTTAGTTAATTTGAAAAGTTACTTTTAACCCAAATGTCTTAAATTTCACAGCAGCACACATACATGTAAAGCTGGAATTAACACAGAGAGACTCTTACTGCATCAGCAATTAAACAGCCACTGTCTTTAAGTAAAGCAACATGCAGAATAACATCAGCAGTTCGTTGTTCATCTTTGACTCAAACACTGGCTCTACTCTCCTCCACAACGGTGACACAGAAGAAATTTGCTTCAGGTTTTACAGTAATATACTGTTTTTTCCTTGATTTAACGGTAAACTACTGGCAGCTGTGGTTGCCAGCAATCTACTGTTTTTTTACAGTCTACTTCCATAGTTTAAAATAACATCATATTACTGTAAAATAAATTTTTACACTGTGTTTTACCTCTCACACCTTTAACCCTTTAAACCCCAGAGCAAATACCTCAGTTTTAATTGAACACTTCCAAGTGTCCACACTACTGAGTGTTCAAGAAACATGGAGCAAAGCTGAAGTAAATGAACTAATTAAATGATAATTGAGGATTAGCGATGAACAAATGAAGAAATACTGTAGGGTAAAAACAAGAACAGAACATAAAATAACAAAAAACTAAAACTTCAGTCACAGCTTTATGATGAAATAACGTGAAGGTCAACAAATGATTAAACCATTAAAATGATCAGCAGATGAATAAACAACTCCACAAACAGCATCACCAGCTACACTTATTACTAAAACATTTATTTTCTATAACATCTACTAAAGATAAATAACATCTTCTTGAGATAAAGGTTAACATTTTACGTCACCATCATGGAGAACAGAGTCTGCTTTAGTTGGGCTCTTAGCCCTGACATTTTTAATATTCGTTTATTATGGCTGCTGTAATTGTTGAGAACTTTGTTTAAAAACTCTTTTGATGTGGCAAGCAAGCCAAAAATCTTAATAAGATCTGCTGATGTTCATATTGGTTATAATGAGGCAGAACCTGTTCTAATTTAAAATATTTTACTGCTTTTATCCAATGATTCATTTATTAGTAAACATAATATAACATGCCTGTATGTGCATTGAATTCTAGACGTTTTTAAAAATATCTTGGACAAAAACACTTTGCTCTATGGTGTAAGTTGCACTCAAAGAGACATCAATAATCAGCGTATGAACCTCAACAACGGTGACAACTAACAAAATTAACAGTTTCACTTACAAACATCACAAACTGGCTAATGATAGTCTAAACATAAACAACAGCAGAATCAAACGCAAATAAAGAAAACTGTAAGACCATTATACTACATCATTTATTCATGCCCCAATGCATGCTGGGATATTTGTACTGTGCCACACCCAGCATGCATTGCGGCATGAAACATTTTAATTGTTACCATTGTTGAGGTACAAGGTCTGATTCATGAGGTCTGAATGTGACATTGTCATAACTGAACTGTTTTTGTCTGTTATTTCTCAATTCTGTAAAAGAATCAGGTATTTTTACTGTTTCCACTTCGCATTAATAAATTAATAGCTGCATTAAGCATAAAAACTATTGCATGAGGCCCATCATCCAGACTTTTATGAAAACATTTTGCAGAGCAAGTTTCAGACAATTAGATTTATCTATCTATTATCTTTCCAGCTTTATTGCTATGATAAAAGTGTTTAGTAAACTTTGTATTACAGCAGCTGTAATACAAGAGGCTAACCTTACAAATTCAAGAGTGAAGAGCCCAACTAAACCAGCTCCTCACTCCATTACGGTGACACACACACACACAAAAAAAAAATTAAAAACACCTAAATTTCTGTTGGTTCTCAATAAGAATGGTATGGAACTCAAAGCGGTCAGAGTGTGTCTGCTGTGGTTTGTGTTGTTTAATGATCCTCTGCTGAGACTGAAGGTGTTTTATTATTCTTGATTTTATTTAATGTTGTAACTGACATAACTCTTTGTGTTTCTTGTTTCTCTTTCCTTCAGTGATTGCAATCATTACAGCAGGTGTTCATCAATGTCTGAATTCACTCATTAGTGTTCATTAACTCTGTCAGGTGAACTATATTAGTGAACTAGTGTATGGAATAGTGAATGAGGGCACAAAGTGGGATTTCAAACACAGACCTGAAAACGTCGAATCTGAGCTCTGTTAACTCACAGTTTTCTGCTGTTGGTTACTTTCTCGAAAACAAAAATATTACCCAGGATGCACTGTTTTTAACAGAATATTACTGTTTTACTGAAAAAAACATTATTTTATCGTTGAATCTGACCGTTTTTTAACGGCAGTTTTTTACAGTGCATGTCAGTCAAAATTAACTAAACTTGTGGATGCTGAACAGTCATTCCATATAAAACTAATAGTCCTCATTTCATTACTTGAGTCATTACAAAAATGTTGAACTAGTTGTCAAAATCTGTCAAGCTATTTTTATTTAAAAACTTTAAATCTTTTTTTTTCTGAAAATGTCTTCTAAATTGAACAATTTGATGAATGATTTATAGACCTGTGTATGTTGTCGGTTCAGTTCCAATATGTACTGCAATATTGTTTACAGTTGTGCACAGCTCTACCCAAAGGAAGTTTATGTTTGTTGTAAATAAGGGTGTGTTTATTCTTTTGCACAATGCTGTGAATAAATTAGAATTGTAAAGAACAAATGCAGTAAATATGTGAAACATCCATATTCAGTGTCTTGTACTCAGATACCTCACTAAATGCAGTGATGTCTAACTTTACTATAGTTTTCAAATGGCTGTGCAAATACTATATAGTGCTGTCTTGAGCATTTTCAGGAAGTGTCACCAAAATCTGACTTTTTTGCATTAGAAAAAATGTACAGAGTAAACTGTCATAATGGAAACATGACAAAGCCATTTGACTATCTTGTTCATAAACAATAGTGGCAGGACTTTTCATCTTGATGACACTGACACTGTCATTGACATGAATACTTGCTTTTGAGGAATGAGCTATCCATTTTGAGCAAGTGACACGCTTTTGCAGGTTATCCACTAGGTTTTGCAGTTTGTACTAATTGTTTTGAGAAATGCATTAACTGTTGTGCAAATGTAAATAGTGTTGTGAGTAGTGCGGCTGAGAAAAACTGTAATTTACTTTACATTTGCCATAATCTATGACAAAAACATTTTATTTGTTGGTAATGACTGTCATATAGACTATGTGAAGGCCAGCTTACCTTAACTGTATTCCACATGGTCCCTTCAATGTTGTGCTGAAATAGAGAATGCAGTTAACATTAAGTTAAAGTTAATACAGTAGAAATGACCTTTTTTTTCATAATGACTACGTGAAGGCCAGCTTACCTTAACTTTATCCCTCATGGTCACGTGTAGTACTTCACCTTCACTTCAATGTTGTGCTGAAATAGAGAATGCAGTTAACACTTAGTTAAAGTTAACAGAAAATTAGCTTTCCTTTTCAGGAACTATGTTCAAAAAACTCACTGTCTCTAATAACATTACCTCACAGGCACTAACATTAACTTACAAGTGCCGTCTGTTAATTTCTTGTTTAAAAATGGCTCTGTCTGTTAATGAATAACATGACATAAGAATTTGACATTTCAACAACAACGGGTAAGGTTCTAATTAGGCTTTGCCTGTGGTGACGGTGCTGAAGTGAATAGTAAAGAATCAAATCCACCTGAAACTGATTCCTTTTTGTATAATAATGTGACACAACAGTGTGATTCATTACTATTTCTTTATACTGCTCACCCACAAGCATTGTATAAACTAATTGTGCACTAATTGTATGTTGATGAGTATGAGCTCAATAAAATAATTCCGGAGCAAACAGTTCAATCTGATTCAATGTCACACGAGTGCTGAACCGAACCAGTGCAAAAGTAATATTGTTTTTTTTATCAGTAGTGATAGTGTTTTTCATATGAGAATGTAGCTTTTCAGAACTTACATCTGTGGTTTATTTATAAAGATTGTGTGTCATTTTAAATTAATTTTTACAGTTAAATCCTGTAAAGTGATCCTACTGTAATTTACAGTGAAAAAAATACAGTAACGTTGTGCAATTTTGAGATTTTTTTAGTGTATGTTTGCACACTTTATTTACAAATGTTTTAAATGGGTAGATAGATGATAGATAGATAGATAGATAGATAGATAGATAGATAGATAGATAGATAGATAGATAGATAGATAGATAGATAGATAGATAGATAGATAGATATGTTTTATTGTCAGCATCAACAATGTCTCATATACAGTAATGAGTTTTATTTACAAATGTTTTAAATGGGCTTTCAATGCATTTGACATATTTTATAAATATACAAATAGGCACTAGTGAATTAGGGTGTATGATCAGATTTCAGTCACTCTGATTACTTTCCCAAGTTGTGTTACATCTGTTACAGTTATTTTCAGTATTTTGTCCAAAAATTACCTGTTAATCATTTAACAGGTTTTCACTGTAGATTGTACATTGTACAGACTTTTACTGTAAAAAATCACTGACATTTTTAGTGTAAAAATAAAGTATAAAATATATAGTATAAAGTCAGTAAAACTGGAATAAGTTAAATGTTGCAAAGCAAATCAGTAAAAGACAAGGGCACATCGTTTAAAAGGACCTCAAAAGCCAGCAGCTACAATGTAATGTCAATTACATGTCAACTGGATGTCAAACATATTAGCCCACATATAGCTAAACATATTTTTGCCCATTTAACACTGGACAAATTACCATCCAAACTGAAAGTTGTACTGTAAGTATACCGAAAGTAATTTTAAAGTAATAATAATAATAATAATAACAATAATATCGAGTATATTTAAAGTAAAATATATATCTGTTGCCATTAATGAAATTAAATTACATGATCAATGAATAGCATTTTTAGTAACACTAACAGATTAATATGTATCACTATTGTGTTATGAGACTCAGCGCTCTCTCTCTCTCTCTCTCTCTCTCTCTCTCTCTCTCTCTCTCTCTCTCTCTCTCTCTCTCTCAAGATTTAGTGACAAACCTGTGATCCTTTTGTTGAAATGTTAGCCAATAGAGAAGGATTACGCCACCAGGCAGTGATATATAAGGGGAGCATTATAGGCGCTGGTACAGTTGAAAAAAAGCATAGTAACAGCTGAAGCAGATAGATTCTAAAATGATTTTAAAACAAACTGAAATGCATTAAGGAACGATATTTAAAAGAATCCGATTAAAGCCGTCGCTTTGTCTTTTTAAAATGAAATAGGCTACATCTTCTAAAGCGTCTTTATTCGTATTTATATAGCTATTTCGTCTTTCAAATAAAAATTAAATATAGTAACAACTGTAGCCTATTTTTAAAAATCAAGAGAACGCCATTGTTTCCTGATATTTAACAACATGAAAAGGTATAACTTTTTATTGTGCTTAACGGTACTTATTTCTCTGGAACTGTCCGGAAGCGATGAGCCGAACCTCTTTCTAGCCCCACTGAGCGAGATGTCCTCTGATGTTGGAGTCTCTCTCTTTGACGTGGATGATGTGGAATCTTCTGAGTGTTCAGCGTGCGTGTGGAGAGAACAGAGTAAAGTCTTGCGACTGGAAACAATTAAATCACAAATACTTAGCAAACTGCGATTAAAACAAGCACCCAACATCAGCAGAGAGGTGGTTAATCAGCTTCTTCCCAAAGCACCTCCGCTGCAGCAGCTGTTGGACCATCACGACTTCCAAGGGGACGCATCTTCCTTAGAGGATTTCATAGACGCCGATGAGTATCACGCCACCACCGAGTCCGTCATCACAATGGCTTCAGAGCGTGAGTTACAAAACTTCAAGCCTCAAGCTGTCTTTGCTTAAGATGCATAACTGATGTCTGTTTTATTCACAACACTCTCGCTGCAATTTTCTTTTTTTCATTCAAACGCATTTACACAACTGTTTTGCACAAGGACAGTCACGAATGCCACAGCATCCTTACAAAACTTTAAAGGATTACATGATTAAAAGACTAAAATGTGTTTTACATAATTTGTTAGAAATATATTTTCACATAGATAGCTTACAATAATACACGTACATGATGAATGATCACTACCATAAGCCGTCTTTGTTGCGACTGTGACCGTTCACGTGAAAATAATCAATATCTATAGGCAGTTGCATTCAATGTGGTATACATTTACGTTATGCTAATAATAACAACAACAACGGAGAGCTGTACAATATTTTTTTTTATAATAAATGGTGCACAAACATGCTTTCTTGCTGTTAGACTAGTCAAGAAAAAGTGTTCCAAAGTAGCCTACTATTTTCCCCCACAGCAGCAGCAGTCCACGACTTGCACTTCCCTTTTAAAAGTGAAGTTTATAGGCACAGGCCGTTTTTTTCAACTCACGGGGACACAATGCTCATGGAGCTTGGGTCGAGGGGAGTGTGTGACCTTTCCGCTTAGAATAGCCGGGGTTCAACAACATTTACACACATAATGTATTCCGCACAAGGCAGATGAAAAGCCGAGCAAATAATCCGTTTTTTTCTTTCTGACCAGAGTGAACAAAGATAGGGTTGTGTTCCCCTAACTAACCTCTGCCTTGATTGTCACACAGCCCACGTTCCTGCTGGCATAATGAACGCGCTTGACATTCAGGAGACGGATCACATAAATGATAATTTAACGGCTGCAAAGCTAATGGACGCCTTTTATAAATAGCTATTTGTTTTCAGAAATTATTGTTGTAACAATGCAGTATGAGAGTAGCACGGGAAACTGACTGTCATATAGATTTGTCTGTATTTGCACATATTTTACCCTGGGAACTTATTTGATACATGTCTATAAATTTAGACCAGGCATTACTCTCAGTCAATGTTTTTTTGTTTTTTTCAGTGATTGTTGGCTTGCACCCTTACCTCTTTCCACACAATCTCTCACTCCCCATCTCCCAGTGATTCACTGACTTGTTGAACTTACTGAAGTGCGCTAGAAAACATTGCCAACAGTGCCTATTATAATCTGCTATCTGCATTAACTGGTATCTAATAACCACCAAGCTGTGCTAAATGCAGAATACATTAGAAATGCAAAATGAGTGGTTTTGAATGTCATGGGATATTTATTTATTTCAAAGAAATACCGTTTAAACTTTTCTTTTTGTTCTGCAAAAAATTGTACTCTGTAGTACACTTCCATAGAAACACACATTCATCAAGTCAGAGAGGAAAAGGCCTCCTATTGACAAGAAGGGTCAGAGAGTTCACAGCAATGTGATATATTGGATGAGGAGCCAATTAACCTTTTCAGGTCTTTTTTCTTTAGCTGCAAAAGAGAACTAGTAGATTAAACACTACTACCCCCACCTAAAATGTCAAACAGGATGGGTAGGAGATTAAACAACACTACCAGCATTTCCTCCCCCACCTAAAATGTGTTTTTCTCTCTCACACACAGTTGCATACACATTTATATACACACACATTCACAAACACTTACCCACTAACCACTCCCAACCAGGGAAAAACAAAAAAACAAAAAAAGTTTTTTTATTGTGTTGACCCTATAAAAGGGTAATTTCCTCAAGGTGCAGGAACCATAAACATCAGAACAGAGAATGTTAAAAAGACATGACAGTTCTGTGTTTGTGGGGAGGTTTTTAGTATTAATGTTCTGTGTGAACACCTGTGTCTGAGACACACGTTCATTCTTTTTGTTCATCTTAGAGGGTGAATGAGAGATAAAATAAATGAAGAAAATAAACCCAAGTACAAACCCTGGTAAACCTAGTTTCTATCATGGTTTGTCAAATAAATAAAAAGTGAAGGCACTAAAGAACATAAGTTCTGTAGCAATAACATTACATTTAGTAAATGTTTTGGGGTAATAAACTTTCAATGGAACTAAAGTCCATTATATCCTGGGTACAATTTTACTGCTCTCTTAAGAATGCCTCTCTTTCTTTCTCTTATTCTCTTTTCAAATCCCATGGATATGTGCTTCTCCTCCCATTTGGAGCAAATCCAAACCCAGTTAAGCAGGTACTGATCACAAACAAACAAACAAACAAACAAAAGCTTCGTATAGAACAAATTGAACAAGTAGATACAATTTGTTTAAAGCTCCTGTTGACTTACAGGTCAAAATTGACATTGACATGGCAGCAGCAGCAAAAAACAAACAAAAAAACAAAACAATATTTGTTATCTTGAGATGTGTTTTTTTTCTGAAATGACTGCAACATTAGAAAAAAAGGAATCATTCTTTTTTTATTTTCAGATTTTCTTAAAAGCTGTACTCATTTAGGGTTCAACGGTTGTCAGCGGTAAAATAATTTTTACACAACAAAAACTACTGGAGCACACACATGCACACTGAACACACACACACACACACACACACACACACACACACACACACACTGGTTAAACATCGATGAAATTCTCCACACCATGATGGAAAAGCTAAACACTCACAGAGTTTGTGATAAGATGAGGTTGTTTCTTCATGCTAAATATGGCTTTATTTCAGTGAAGGCGGGTAATTTTTGACCTGAAGAGTAAACAATGTATAGAGAAATCCAAGACAACAGGAGGGTTAAAATTGATCTTAATCAAAATCATGGGTTTTAAGGCTGTAGCAAAAACAAATGATCTCTCACTAAGAAAGTAAGTTTTCTTCTCACTAACACTTTACTTCCATTGCCAGTCACCAGTTTAGTCCATTGAAATTGGTTACTGGCAATGGAAGTAAACTGCTGGAATGAAATCATCAACAAATGACCATGCTGACTACTAACATGAGTTATGCCATAAATAGATATTAATACAGAATAGGAAATTAATTAGGTAAGAAAACACACCAGAACTATCCTTAACATAAAGATGTTTGCTACTGTAAAATGTATCACATTATTAAATTAATATTTATAATTAATTATTAAAACAGAGGTCAGAAGATGGTCCATTTTTCATTGTCAGTCATCTCATTTTAGTTGCCAAAAGAAAAATAATGTTACCAAACATGAATATTAATTAATTCATCTCATGAATTATTTATTGAGACAGATTGCCATTTAAAATTAGGCCATAACAATGATCTGTGTGCCAAGGGGGAATTAAAAATAATAATAAGATTATGTCTTGGCTCAGATGGAGACAAATACACAAATGTGATAGCTTAAGACTCATCAGTAGTCTAATGGTGCCACATTTGTGTTTGTCTCCATTTGAACATCTGAGCCAAGACATAATCTCTTTCTTTTTTTTTTTTTTTTTGGGGGGGGGGGGGGGGGGTAAACTACCGTTTATGTTGTTATATAATGTATAAACAACATTATAAATCATATAGAATGAAGTATTTAGAACAAATGCAGATATTTTTATATATATGTTTAAATATATCTTGTATATAGTGTAAAAGCCATGTAAACATTGGACGAGGAGATTCCCCCCAAACTGTGTAAAGCGCTTTATGAATGTGTGTAATATAAACTACATCATATCTAAATTTTTGAGTTGTGATTACCTTTTAATGGAATATGATAATTTAATATATACCTTTTAACAAATCTACAAGATCTGCATAGAGTTTTGCAGCCATCTGTAAACATTTAGTATGTTTATACATAGTTTAAGAAATCAGATTGTCAGGTTGTTGTTTCTCCCTAAGTTTTTTTCCTTCTGTTTATTTGCGTTTCAGCAGCATACATCAAAAGTATTACTTTTCTTGAAAGATAAAAAGAAAACATTTGTCAGGAGTAATACAGTTTTTGCATTTGATTTGTTTTGCTGCAGAATATTTCAAACCTATCTGTGACTGTTGCATGTTTACAAAAAGTTTCTTTTGTAACAATAACATTTTACCATGTCTTTGGTTTAACCGGAAATACATTTTTTTTTACAACTCAAAAAATGTGTAATCTGAATAAAAATGTAAGTCAAGATATTAAACATACATATAGTGCAATGACATTGAAAATGTTTATAATGTGCAATAAAACTGGAAAAAAGCACTGCAATGCCCAGTAAAAAAATAATAATTTTGAATAAAATTGCAAAAATCTATATACTGTAAGGTTGGGGGAAATATCAATACAGCATAGTATCACAATATTTCCTGTGGTAATACTTTGTAGATATATGCACTGTCCTATCAACGTATCACAAATGTTTTATCATACTATTTGGTTTCATAATAAAACAGATTTCTTTACATTCATCTAGATGGTGTTGCTTTTTTTCTGGAGAGCTGTCAACTTTAGCATTCAGTAAGTTCACCTGACACTGATCAATTTAGTTACTATCTAAATAAATTATTTTATTAACAAAGTAAAGACTTTTAAGATTTTGTCAACTTCCATTTTGTTTATATTTGTAAAAAAAAAAAAAAAAAACAACGACACAAAAATAAATAAATCAGCTGAATTAATTGAGCAGCTTATTGTCTTTTTTTTCTTAATGTGACAAATACCTCACATCAAAATTCCACCCACCGTTTAAAGGTTAGCAGCCTGATGTGACATATGTCACTCACCACACTGTTTCCTTAGTTTGCTTTATAACAGTTCGTTCAACAAATGTACAAAACCATGTTTAAGTCTAATCATTGAAATGCTATTCAAATGGGCTGAAACATATCTTTAGTAACCAATACAAGTGTTTTGTATATGCTGACACAGCAATATGTACTATGCAGGCAGACCACCATTTTGTAAATGTTGCCTAGGCAACAAGAAATTCACACTTTGTCACATGACTAAACATTGGTGTTCATTAGATGTCACTTAAGGACTTTGTGAGTTGCAGATAATGCATTAAAAATACCTTGCCAGACCTGCACCATCGTATGTGATACATAGGTCACTGTCGGTTCTTTTTGCTAGTTAATGTATTTACTAACATGAACTATTACTGAACAATGCTTGTACAGAATTTGTTATTCACAGTACAACATTTACTAATGCATTATTGGAATCCAAATTCCTGTTTATTAACATTAGTTAATGTACTGTGAGTTAACATGAACTAATAATGAACAACTTTATTTTAATTGACTGACGTTAACAAATATTAATAAATTATGTTATAACTGTATTGTTTATTGTTTGTTAATATTAGTTCATACAATAACTAACATTAACTAATACAACCTTGTTTTACCAAGTGTTACCAATATACTTCTAAATCTAAATATCCCGTTATTATGAGGAGCATGCAGAACATGCTTTTGTTGAGACTGGGGGGCTGCACTGGTAAAACTGTGATAGGAGTCTTGTGCCTGGCCCTGTCCCCCAGGAGTATTCTGAATGAGGGTGTCACTTGCAGTATGTACCCCCCATTTTCTCAACACACACCATTCCTCTGTCACATGTCCTCCCCCACTTCTGCTCTCCAATCTCCAGGGATAGGTGGCTAAACAAAGACAGAGCGAGGCAGCATAGGACAGGATTCTGGGGGGAGGGGGTGCACTGTGGCCCCTGTCTTATTAGAAGGGTCGTGAACGTGTCAGAATGATTAATTTGCAGTGGTGCATAGGGATACCCTTGAGTCACATTTTTCCAGAATACAAGCTCTCTGGCACACATGTCTCTTGATTTGTTTGACATTTAGTTTTTTGAAATTCGGAAAATTAGGAAAATAAACAAATATAAAGCAGGATTGATAAAGTTTTTAATCTCCCTGTTATTCTGTTATTTTTTTTGTTTGCTTATTAAGGTGTGTTGAAAGCATCTGTTGGAAAATAAAATTGATACATCAAGGCAACTTTATATTGGTTAGATAAAGTCAACTATATAAAATGTTAGCAAAATGTTATTGGCAATTTGAAAACAAAATAAAAATCTGTAATTGATTTTGTAAGAATTATTTAACATGCTTTATTTTATTAATAATGTGTTTTAAATTATCAATGCACTGCCAATACTTAAATCACTAATTTATTTATTTGGATGATGTAAAGTTTCCTTCAAATTATAACATTAACAATTTTGTTTTCTTGCTCTTAGGCAAGTAGAGCTATACCATGTTGTTCTCTTTGCACTATGCTTCACATATGAGGTGTTGATGTAAAGACACCTTTTACCTTTGAACAACGCACTGTGCATTCTTGCAAAATGTTAAATTAAACTTAACACAGACCATCTCCCCGGAAACTCACATTTTGAAAATAGTGTATTTATTTTATTTATTTATTTGTTTTTAGTGTTTTCCTATAAGCACATGTTGTCCTTTCACAAACACCATTCTTTTCAGTGTATAGTAGAAACATGAACAAAGAATTTGCTGTTTGTGCATTTTTAGGTGTTTTTTTTTGTCCTTGGGTGATTTCTCCACCATTCACGGTTGCCCTTTTTTTCTAGAGTAAATCTTGGGAGAATAACAACACCTGTAGAATGGGTATTATAAAAAAGGGTAGTTCCTGTCCATGATTGTGATTGGCTGAGCTGTGTTTAAAGTTGCTGTAAAAGACTCTAAACACAAGCTTGTGACCTAATTACATTACTGCACTGCTGTATCTTTGTTTTGCTTGGCAACCATTCTACTAGACAATGCTGAAGAACTACATTGTTTGCAAAAACAATATTTATGTATTTATTTATGCTGTATGTTTACTTTATTAAAAGATGTATTATACAGTTGCATACAGTGAATGTTGCATAACAGGAACAATGCCTGTGTTTTAAAACATCTACTCTGTGTTATGCCTAACAACACTTTTAGGCTTGAGCTAGGGTTCATACATGCCAATCCAAATTGAGAATAACACATTTGTCAGTTACCAACTGTTACCCCATTTGTCAGTTATAATGTTTGTAATAAATAATATGCACCATAACATCAGCTATTCTCACTTCATCTTGGACTTGAACACAGATGCTACATCCATGCGCAATGATGACACACAAAGGTTTTACAATATTTTGCTGCTTTTCCCCATTGATTTTATGGAGAGAAAAAACAAAGAAAAAAAAGTGGTTGCCAAATCAATTTAAAGAATATTTCTGTAAAATTTATTTCACAGTGTGTATTTTTCATCAACACATTTAACCCCTTAGATTCTAAAGGAAAATCCTCTCCTCACTACAGCGGTTGGACACTGAAGTTATAATAAGTAATGACATGTCTAATTAACTGTAAGTACTGTAAAATTGACTACTCTTTGGTTATATGGATGGCTAGTTTTCCCCTATTGATTTCCACTATAACCACATTTTTTGATTGCAAAGCCATGACACCAAAATTCATGCATTTTTGATTGTTGGTGGTTTTCCCTGTTGGGAAGAGGTAAAACTTAATTTTTTTTTTACTGTCGATTATTAGTTGGGACAATTAAAACTTTAGATAGGCCTATGCAAAAAAGCTTCTGACTTTAATATGGAGTTCTATGGAGTAAAACAATAAATTACAGTGTGTATATAAAAGCACTTAGTATGTTTATTGTGATCTGAGAGCTGAGCTGCTTATTTTTTTATTTTCTCCAACTCACACACTATACTCCATATAACCATATAATTTTAAGCCAGAAACTAAGAGAAACTTTTTTGCACTGCAACTGATGATCAACAGTAAAAAGGACAAATTGTACCTCTTCTCAACAGGGAAAACCAGCAACAATCAAGAATGCATGATTATATGGTGTCATGGCTTTGCAATTAAAATATGTAACTATATTGGAAGTCAATGGGGCAAAAACAGCCACCAACATAACAAAAGGGTAGTGAATTTGCCCAGAGTGTACTGTTGAATATACATTTTTCCCTTTTAAAGCATTTTCCCCAAATATGTGTCAAAATAACATTTGTCACCAAAAATATTTCCATTTGCTGAAATACAGAGAAAGTTGTGGTCAAATTAAGACTCAATGTCAGTTGGCATTTCTGTGTGGAGTTTGCATGTTCTTGTGGGTTTCCTCTGGGTGCTCTTGTTTCCCCCACAGTCCAAAGACATGGGGCGTAAGTGAATTGGATAAAAAAATTGGCTGTAGTGTATGAGTGTGTGTGTGAATGTGAGAGTGTATGGGTGTTTCCCAGTACTGAGTTGCAGCTGGAAGGGCATCTGCTGCAGAAAGCATATGCTGGAATAGTTGGAAGTTCAGTTCGTGGACTAAGCCAAAGGAAAATTAATGAATGAATGATTTTTGCATATGATAACTCCATACCAAACTGAGACTTTCATTTTATAGCTAGGCCTATATAAATTATTAACATGTATGCAATGTAATGCAATACTAGGCTATATGCAAAAAACAAAACAAAAAAAAACATCATTTTCTAACCTATAGCCTACTTTAAATGAAAGTCAACATATGCGCCTTGTTGTCCGTCATCACCACGGCAGCAGCATGCACGTCTGTTTAAGCTTCTGTAAAGAAAAGACCTTGATTATTTTTTTTTCTCACCATGCTGCAAACAAAACAATAACACACCAGATCAGTTTAAGACTAGTGTCTATTAGTCTAAACACCTTGATTATTTGGATCAGGTGTGTTAGATTAGGGTTAGATTAGGGAGCAAAACTGTGCAGAGCTGCGGCCCTCCAGGAATTGAGTTTGAGACAAGTACAGTATGATTGGAAATAAACAGCCTATGCCAATTCTTAATAAAGATTCAGTCATTGTTTTCATTTTGTAATTTAAATTAGTAATTTAACTAGTGACAAACATTTAGGGCAGGTCTATTTATTTTATTATTTTTATTTAGTTTATTCTTTTTTTTTGCTGTTGGAAACACTGCAGCTGCAGGGAGATTTGAAGACGTTCTGTTGTTAAAGATTGTTTGTGAAAGTTGTTGTTAGCATATTAAAATAAATAAATATTTTAAAATGCAATAGGCCAAATTAATATATATTTTTTATTAAGTGATAATTTAATATTAATCTAATTGGTTAATATTTGGTTAATGAGTGGTAGTTGTCGGTTGGGAAAATGAACTAAAATGAGCTATTTCAGAATGAAAGACATTTGATTCGTTTTTATTTAAAGTGTGAATGAAAGATGAAGTGACAGATGAAAGTGACAGATGAAAATTACGTGTTGATATTTTAGCTGAAGAATTCTATGGTCAAAGCGCCACCCAGCAGTCAAAAGCTGCAGGCGCATTTTGCAGATAAAGCTTGGTGGTATTTGCAACACAGTGATGGTAGGAACACATTGAACTGTAACCATCTGTATGTTGAAGCTGAATGGATGGATGTGATGGAACTAAATTGATGATGGCCAGTGGCCCTCCAGGAATTGAGCTTAACACCCTTGCTTTAGAGGATTTGGATTTCAAAAGATATGCGTTTGTGTTTTATGTATATTCTAATGCTAAGATATATGTCTTTAATTTAGTTTTAAACTGACAGAGTGTGAACTGTGCTAGGAAGGCTGTTCCAGAGTTTAGGCGCCAGATACGAGAAAGATCGACTGCCTACAGTTGATTTTGATATTCTAGGAATAATCAATTGTCCAGAAATAATTGAGCGTAGTGGACGTGAGGCGCTGTAATACACTCAAAAACTGGGGAGCTAAGCCATTCAGGCCTTGTAGGTTGTCAATGAGATGATAAAATGTATGCAATTATGTATACGAGAGATCATGAAAGCATGGATAAGCTTTTCCGCATTAGACATTGAAAAGCATATGTCGAAGTTTGGCAACATTTTTAAGATGAAACATGTAGTTTTATAGATTGAAATCTTGAAAGCTTGAAATCTGGTCTTCAAACAACAGGTTGCTATCAATAATCACCTCTCAAATGTTTGACTGATGGCGAGGAAGGAGCTGAAAATCTATCAAACGTTAGACAGTGTTCCAGGTTTTTCTGTGGGATGTTTTGGGGTCCAATATTCTAGGCTGTCTTGAATGCTGAAAAAATTAGAAATATCAGGTAGGTAACTGACAAAGTAATCTTTAGTGCTAGAGGTGATCATTCTATCATATTTATAAAAAAACAGCTGGTTTTGTAGACCTATCAGTGCACTATAAAAAAGATATTAAATTGTGATGTAAAATGTCATCACTCTGCTGCACAACTTCAACATTATCAATATCGATACAATGTGATAATATTAGATCTAAAGCATGATTATACCAATGAGTGGGAACTGAGACATGCTGTTTCACTCTAAAAGAGGCTAGTATATCTAAAAAGGCCAGACTTAAAGCATTTTTTTTCATTATCTATATGAATATTAAAATCCCTAACAATTAAAACTTTATCTTTGGCTAAACTTATTTTAGGTAAGAAACCAGCCAATTCTTGCATAAAGTTGATGTGGTGCCCTAAAAGCCAATCTACATTTAGATTGAAATTTATTGTTTATATTGTACTCTGAAATATACAGCACTGTTACTTCAAATTAGTTATATTTGAAGCCAGATGAGAGTGACACTAAAAATATTACTATATATTATGCCAACGTCTTCACCTTTCCCTTTAAGATGAGGCTCGTGTTTATAATGATATCTTTCAAGTGAAGACTTGTTTAGGGTCAAGCAATCGTTTTTTTTATTTTTTAGGTTTCTGTTAGAGTGCGTCTAGCTTTAGATTGGTTATTAAATCATTAACAAAATGAGTTTTAGAGGAGTGATCTAATGTTCAATAATCAGTAACAATGAATCGTGATGAGTTTCTGAAACACAGTTATATCAGCCAGAGCAACTTCAAAATATAAGATTAAAGGATCAAGAGTTCAACTAAAGCAGCCTCTGATGGTGAGGTCTAATGAAACTCTAATGAGGTCTAATGCATTTGGTGTGAACTTATTCAACCATTTTGGCCAATCAGAAAGGAGAAAACAGCACACGCTGATGTCATGAGGCAAAAACTCCAGTTGTTGTGTCCACATGACAATGCTGTACTTTTTTTTTTACAGTAAAATTTTTACCCTGGCCTGAAAAAATCTGAGAAAGATTTAGGGCTCTATTTTAAAGATCTAGGCTCAAAGTCTAAAGCGCAGAATGCAATAGCATTAAGAGTGTGTTTGAATCCACTTTTGCTATTTTAAGGACAGAAAAATACGCTCTGCACCGTTGTGCATGGTCTAACATGGTTGAGCTTATTCTCTTAATGAGTTATGGGTGTGTTTTGAGCATAAACCAATCAGAGTTTCATCTCCCATTCGCTTTAAGAGTCAGTTGCGTCGCGCCATGTCGCATTTGCTGTTTACATTGCGGACTTTGTAAATGGAAAAACTGAACAATTCAGTTGCGAGGAAACAGTTTAACAGACCATCTGCATAAAGAATGAGCCTCTTAGCATTAAATAATAATGCTAATAATAAAATTATGCAACTGCAAATTGTCATAAATAAACTAAAAAAAGCCCCTTAAGATGAAGGCATGGAGGCAGTGGTTTTTATATTTATAAAAAGCCAGCCAGCCAGCTTTATATTTAGTACAGATACGGTTAGACTGTGACTACGGCTGTTTTCTGTTGTCTGCATTCTTACAAATCAGCCAGATTCCGCTTGAACCAAGAAAATGGGACTTTTAAACTGTTAAGTCTGTTGCTTTGTGTTGCTGTCTTTAGCAGATGAAGTTGGTATGTACTTATCAGCATTTGTCAAATAAAGATTTCAGATGTTTACACGGGTGCTGCACTTTTTTTTTTTTTTTGAAATTTAATTTTATTTCTTTTTGTGTCCTGAAGTATAAGTAATAATAACTAAAACTGTGGGAGTTTTACTGTGGTTGTTTACAGAGATGGGAAGTAACGAAGTACAAATCCTTTGTTACTGTACTTAAGTAGATTTTTCTGGTATCAGTACTTTACTCCATTACTTATTTTTTTGACAACTTTTTACTTTTACTTCTTACATTTGTACACAAATATCTGTACTTTCTACCCCTTACATTTTTAAATCCACAGTCGTTACTTTCGTTTTCATGTGATTGGTGGTGCGATCTATATTATTTCTTATCATTGCGCAATAATACGAGCGCCTTTTTGATGCAGTCAGTGTATTTTTCCTCATTGCGTGCCTGCGTGCTACAGTGCGCGGCTTTGTCAAGGCTATCGCGCACCGTACGTGGGCTAGTTTATGAAGATTACTATGAGAAAGGCTCGGATGACTACGCAGATGTGAGAGAGAGAGTCGGCGAATTTAACATGACTGATGCTGCCCTGTTTAAAGAGTAATAAGACACTTTTTGCTCGATCGGATCACAGGTAAACAAGAGAGACACATTCCAGTTCAAAAACCTGCCGTTTAAATGCTTAAGCCTTTTGTCACCCTCCGATCATACTGCGCAGGCTTTCAATCTAATACCACGAAAAATAGTGTTTTTTTGTAAAGATTTGTACATTTAGTAATATTACAATCAAATACTTTATAAAAAATATATGCATTGATTTATAGGATTTGATTTATTTCTGATAAGTTCGTATTTCCTAATACAGAATTTATGCTGTTTTTCAGTTTTTATTGAATTGTCTTTTGACCATATGATTTTACATAGGCCTATACTGTTGTCTTAAAAATAATAATTTTTTAACAAATATTTTACAACAACAAAAGTAACTATACTGAGCAATTTATGATAAAAATATAATACAAAAGATCCTGACTCTATCACGTGAAAAAATGCACGTTTTGTAGGTTGTAGTCATGCCTGTATATGTTGCTTTTAGCATAGAACAATAAATGTATAACAGTTTTTCTTAGTCACTTTGGCACAATTCTCAGATCAGAATTGAAATTTGCAAAACAGTAGGCCTAAGTGTATTTCTCAAAACAACGCATATAATTAGCAAAACACCACAGATTACCTGCAAAAGCCTGTCTCCTGCTCAAAATCCTTAGTTCATCTCTCAAAACGAAATTTCTGTGTCGATGAACATGTCAGTGGCTTCAAAATGACATGTCCTTGTGTCATTGTGTATGGATAAGACAGTCAAATTACTTAGTAGTCATGTTGTCAATATCAGTGTACTCTGGAGGGCTGTTCTGATCTAAACTATGGCAATATTTTTTTGGCTTTTCGTACTATAATTTGTTGATAGATCATGTCATTGTGATACAGATAGGAAAAGGCAGCACTGCATAGCACAAAGAAAAAACAAAAGTAAAAATGTGAACATAGGACAGCCATGTTTTAGACCTTCATTAGAAAAAGTCAAGATTCACCTGGGAGAAATTGACAAATTGTAGACAAATTTAGGACAAAAAAATCTAATGGAAATGTATAAAAAATGCATTATGACAAAATATATGACAACTTGTTCAGCCATTTTGCATGTAAAGACTTATGCTATGAACAAACAATTAAATGTTGTGGGGAGTGAGACTATTCAACAGAGGCCAAAATAATACATTTTGATCAACATGACATAAGCAATTGATAATGTAGGAAACATCAGAGAATTGCACATAATCATTTGCATAGATGTACGCAAGCATTTGCAACTTGTTCATAATGAGAAACTGCTTTTCTGATATGCACAAGTGACACAATGATGATGTGAAGATTGAACAGGTAGTTTTGAGAATTTCAATTCTGATCTGAGAAATGCACCAGAGTGACTGATTGTTTATTCATTAAATAAAATAACCACAACGCCTGAAAAAAACCCCACTAAAATAGCGGGTTATGTATAAGAGCTGCTCTTTAAAGAAATAAGCAGCTTTAGCCTAATGCAATATATATATATATATATATATATATATATATATATATATATATATATATATATATATATATAGTTTGCAGTCAAATTTGATAAGAATTTATTTTAGCAAAAGGAAAAAAAATCAATATATTTTGGACAGAATTCAGTGTAAAATGTAAGACATTATTTATAAAGACATACAGACCTATAGAATTATTTTCAGAGTGCATCAACATGAATGGCAGCTGTTGTTTTTGATTTAACAGCCGCAAAACTACATGCTGAACGCTGTGAGTTTGTGTCAGGATGATGATACATGGGCCGACTTTTTGTTAGCAATGTTGTTAAGCTATTGCAGAGTTTGATGCTGCTTAGCTACTTTCATTAATTTGGCAACAAACATTGTACATAAAAATTGGAAATGTAAGTTATTTTATATTAATGTATCATTAGGAATACCTACCTATCCTCACTCGCTATCCTTCAGCTTAGTCCCTGATTTATCAGGGGTCGCCACAGCAGAATGAACCTCCAATTATTCCAGCAAATTTACTTTTACTGTTAACCCCTCCCCTGCCAGCATTTTTTAAAAGTTGCCAGCCACTGCCAGCATTTTTGATCATTTTTACCTAATTTTGACAGCCCTCAGAATATTTTCATCATATATGACCATATTATATATTAGAATTAAAGAACCAACCCTCTGCTTTCAAACAAATAAAAAATATCTTCATGTGTTCATGTTTTATACCCACTTTTATGTAGTTTTCATATAAAAGTGCAACTTTTTTTTACAGAAAAAAAAACTGAGAAAAAAGACATTTTTCAAAAAATTTTGCATTTTCAAGATATATAGTATATAACACACACATTACAGGGCTTCCTCCTGTTATATACCTAAAACACGGATTGCCATAAAAACTCATCAAGAGTTAAAAGCATGGTAATTTTTACAGTGGCAAAAATTAAGAAAAACAACTTAATAATATACAAATAGTGTGAGAGCAATAAATCTTCATGGTTGGACACTTCTTATAGTGCTATTTATTTGATATGAAATATTAATTTAGGCTGATAAATAAATAAATAAATAAATATTTGTATATTGTTTCTAGGAGTTTGTTACAGTGTAAAATATGACATTGCCAGCTAAAATATTACCTGTTGCCAGCAGGTGGCGCTATGACTGTAACTGGATTTTGGCATGTAAAAGTGTTTGGCATGCAAAATGTGATTAATTTTAGAGAGATTCAGATTATAATAATATTAATAATAATAATAAAATATATAACTGCAAGCACCGATTACGGGGCCAAGCACATAATAAACATCTTTTTCTTATATATTTATTTTTAGGAAACTTTTTGAAGGATGCATAATTTATACAATTTAGAACCTTCTAAAAAATATAATTAAATTGTAAAATAATTATATAAATTAATAATTTAAATTAGCTTCAAATGAATTGCAGAGTCTGTTGAGTTTCAAACGCAGTGTAGAGCCTAATAAGCATTAAACGCAGTGCGAAGCCTGATGAGCTTCAATGCACTGCAGAGCTTGATGAGCTTCAAATGCAGTGCGGAGCCTGATGAGCTTCAATCACAGTGTAGAGCCTGATGAGCTTCAACCGCAGTGCGTAGCCTATTGCCAGATTTAGCATGACCCAAGGCATCAATAGAATCCAAGAAAATAATTTTCTGACTAACTGTTCAAAAGTTATAAGCATAAAAATGCATTATTTGTATATCCTGACCTGTAGGTGGCATTGTACTCAACTTTGGCATGGACCTTCAAATCATACTGTTCATTAATCATTTCAAGTTTCATTTTATTTAAATTATGTTTGGCTGAGATATAGCTTCTGAACCAATTTTTGGTCGACTTTGTTATGTTTGCGACATCATAAGTTTTAATATTCAACTTTAATTTAATATTAAAATGATGTTCAGTTATTTCTGTGCAGCTCAGTCCATAGATTATCTGAGCCAAATCTGGGAAAATTGGTTGTTTTGAGGGTCGAGTAGTATTTAAATGTATTACTGTGACTTTTTGTATGTGTGTGTGAAACATAGCTCAGGGGCCACTTCGTTAAAAGTGTATAGGTGGCGCTGTTGAGCGAAGCCTATAACAAACATACATTTTCACCACTTTTGGTGAAAAATGTCCCTCAAAAATGTGATTCATTTTATAGAAGTTTAAGACTATTACAGTATTGGACGTGTCCCAATGTTTCTCTTTCAAAATGGAACTGCTTTCTGAGTTTGAAAATTATTGAGTTATTAAGAATATAGGAATAAGATAAAGTTTATCAAGGAAAATATATATTAGCAACCTTTTCACTTATTTACATTTATTTTCTCAGTAATGGGTTTATTTTTACTTTGCTGCTACTGTGAGTATACATTTATATTATCTGTTATATGTATATGTTCCAGCATGAGTAAAATTCTTTATTAAATCTTCTCATGTTACCTGGTATGTTGTTTATACAAGCAGTTTCATCATTTATTAACTGATCCATGTTTTGTTCAGTTTCTCCATTTGAATCAATGAAGGCATGAATTAAATGTTCTAAATAATTTCATAATCTAATAATACTGAATTAAAATGCAGTTTTAGAGAGATCTGTCAATTGCGCGTTCACGTGCAGCGTTACCTGCTGGCTGCTGCTGACAGAGAGAGTGACAGGCAGACAAACAACATCAATCTGAACTTCTTTCTAAAGGACCAACGTGGTCTTGTATCGATGAAAAGAAAGAGCTTCTGCCAAAAATGCTGAATCCACACTTTTCTAAACTTTTCCTGAATCAATATCAGAGTTGCTTTTGCATGCTGGAGGGAAATATGCAGTTCAAAGCCACGATCTGAAGGATGACACCATGTTTGCAGTATTTATTTTAGACAGGTATGTTTTAAAAGTATTTTAGTCATGCAAAGCTTATGTAGATTGTGTTCTTTTATAAATGGGCTATATGCACGGTGAAGTTTTTCAGCCACTGAAAATGTACTTATTTCAGGTTCATAAGGTACCTTTCACAACATCAATAATGTAATTAAATCCAAATATAGTTAGTTAAATAGATTTAAGCATTCATTTAGTTGTTCAAGTGTAAAAAGAGATAAAAATGCTGTTTAAACAAGCGATGTATGAGGAGCAGCGAGCACAAGTGAAAATATAAAGTTAGTGTCATCAGTTGTTGTCTTGGTAACGTAAGTGTAATGTAAAAAATGACAGGACGTTTCTGTTTTTAGCACTTGATTTTTTCTGACTTTTATTTAGGTTAATAACAAAACTTAAGTAAATTGCGGTGGCGACGCAGTGGCACAGTAGGTAGTGCTGTCACCTCACAGCAAGAAGGTCGCTGGTTCGAGCCTTGGCTGGGTCAGTTGGCGTTTCTGTGTGGAGTTTGTTCTCCCTCCGTTCGCTTGGGTTTCCTCTGGGTGCTCCGCTTTCCCCCACAGTCCAAAGACATGCGGTACAGGTGAATTGGGTAGGCTAAATTGCCAGTAGTGAATGAGTGTGTATGGATGTTTCCCAGAAATGGGTTGCAGCTGAAAGGGCATCTGCTGCGAAAAACATATGCTGGATAAGTTGGCAGTTAATTTCGCTGTGGCGACCCCGGATTAATTAAGGGACTAAGCTGAAAAGAAAATGAATGAATGAAGTAAATTGCGCTCTTCCACCTAGGCTGCTTTACTGAGTTAAAGTTGGTTTTATATTCACACATTCGTTCATTTTTTAACAGTGAAAACAGTGAAAATAGTGTGTAAGTACTTCAAAACAACATTAGCACTATTTAATTGACTGTGAACAATGATGTATTTTTAAAGTCATTGGCTGATAATATGATATCAGATTTGAAATATGATTTCAGACAGGGAAGTCTGGAGTTCTCTCTTGAGACTGCTGCCCCTGTGACCCAGCTCTGGAAGAGTCAAAGAAAATGAATGAATGAATGACAGATAAAGTCCAAATATAAAACTAACATTACCCCAATCCCAGCTTTGGGGAAATTGGCAGTAATAAGTACAATTCCTGCCCCCGCTGGCCTGTCAACAACTACGATTACATTGGAAAGCTTACGTCTCCACAGAGACGTCAGCAGAGACCAGCAATCCTTGCATGCATGAAATATTGCACATTAAGATGTGCTATAAAAATATGGTGCTTTAAATTTTTCTACGTGGTGAATGTCATGATCTAGTGTTATAAGGTTATCTGTTGTCATCTATGTGGTGTGTGACTTCAGGAGGCATGGCTTTGGATGGTAGGGCGGGACATGCATTTTTAATGCTATTATGCTATGTAAGCATTTTCACAGATCTCCTACTGCACCTTTAAATAGGCATAAATGTTTTATGTTGATGAAAAAATACCTGTACAGAAAAAATGAGAACTGAGCAGTATAATGTGAACTGTTAAAAATTGTCCCATTAAAAAACAGTAA
Organism: Danio kyathit; assembly: GCA_903798195.1. Taxonomy (NCBI): domain Eukaryota; kingdom Metazoa; phylum Chordata; class Actinopteri; order Cypriniformes; family Danionidae; genus Danio; species Danio kyathit. Next base: position 12,053,880 of record LR812529.1, on the reverse strand, counting down.
GTTACTGGCAGCTGCAGTTGCCAACAATGTACTGTTATTTTACAGTATGTTGCTGTAAAAATACATGGACTACATTGATATGCAAAATATTCAATTGAACTCTATTTGTTCATTGAAAGCGACTGCCTCAAATTGTCCAACTGCTGTATGAGTTTATGAAGTAATGTGCTTTATATGCTTAGAAGCATTCTTATAACTTATTTTAGTTAATTAGAAAAGTTCCATTTAACCCAAATGTCTTAAATTTCACAGTAGTTCGTACTGAATCAGCAACTACACAGCCACTGTCTTTAAGTAAAGAAACATGCAGAATAACAACAGAGTTTTATTGTTCATCTTTGACTCAAACACTGGCTCTACTCTCCTCCACACGGTGACACACAGAAGAAATTTGCTTCAGGTTTTACAGTAAAATACTGTTTATTCCTTGATTTTACGGTAAACTACTGGCAGCTGTGGTTGCCCGCAATCTACTGTTTTTTTTACAGTCTACCTCCGTAGTTTAAATTAATATTATATTACTTAATATAATATTACTGATAGTAATATTACTATACATTTTTACACCGTGTTTTTACCTCTCACACCTTTAACCCTTTAAACCCCAGAGCAAATACCTCAGTTTTAATTGAACACTTCCAAGTGTCCACACTACTGAGTGTTCAAGAAACATGGAGCAAAGCTGAAGTAAATAAATTCATTAAATGACTAATTAAATGATAATTGAGGATTAGCGATGAACAAATGAAGAAATACTGAAGGGAAAAAAACAAGAACAGAACATAAAGTAACAAATAACTACAACTTCAGTCACAGCTTTATAGTGAAATAACCTGAAGGTCAACAAATGATTAAATCATTAAAATGATCAGCAGAGGATTAAACAACTCTACAAACATCATCACCAGCTACACTTATTACTAAAACATTTATTTTTGTATAACATCCACTAAAGTTCTTCTTGAGATAAAGGTTAACATTTTACGTCACCATCATGGAGAATAGAGTTTGCTTTAGTTGGGCTTTTAGCCCTGACATTTTTAACATTCATTTATTTTGGCTTCATTTAACTTTATGTGGAATGTGGAAATGTGGAAAAACAGTGCTCCAGGACGTCTGCGTCGGGTTGAAGGCTAAAAGCTCTTTCGATATGGCAAGCAAGCCAAAAAACTAAATAAGATGTGCTCACGTTCATATTGTTTTTAATGAGGCAGAACCTGTTCTAATTTAAAATAGTTGGTCACACTTTATTTTGACGGTCCGTTTGTTGAATTTAAGTTACATTGCAACTAATTATTATTAGATTATAAGTAGTCTGTTAGGTTAGGGTTGGGGTTAGGGTTAGTGTAAGTTGACATGTAATTGCAAAGTTTTTTATAGTCAGTTAAATGTCTGTTGAAGGATTGTTAAATGTCAATGTCAACAGATATTGAGCAGACAGTCTACTAATACTCAAATGAACATTAAAATGAAGTGTTACCAAATAATTTACTGCTTTTATCCAATGTTTTATTTATTGTTAAACATAATATAACATGCCTGTATGTGGCATTGAATTCTGAAAGTTGTTAAGAATATCATGGCCAAAAACACTGCTCTATGGTGTAAGCTGCACTCAAAGAGACATCAAGAATCAGCATATGAACCTCAACAACAGTGACAACTAACAAAATTAACAGTTTCACTCACAAACATCACAAACAGGCTACTGAAAGTCTAAACATAAACAAGAGCAGAATCAAATACAAAGTACGCCCAAATGCATGCTGGGATATTTGTACTGTGCCACACCCAGCATGCATTAAGGCATGAAACATTTTAATTGATACCATTGTTGAGGTACAAGGTCTGATTCATGAGGTCTGAGCGTGACTTAGTCATAACTGAACTGTTTTTTGCTTGTTATTTCTTAATGCTGTAAATTAAAAGAATCAAGTATTTTTCCTGTGTCCACATCCCATTAATATCTGCACTAAGTATAAAACTATTGCATGAGGCCATAATAGAATAGAATAGAATAATCTACTTACTGACTTTCCAGCTTTATCGCTATAATAAAAGTCTTTTATAAACTTTGTATTACAGTAGCTGGAGAGGCTAACTTTACAAATTTAAGGATGAAGAGCCCAACTAAACCAGCCCCTCACTCCATTACGGTGACAAAAAAACAACAAAATTTCTGTTGGTTCTCAATAAGAATGTTATGGAAGTCAAAGCGGTCAGTAATAAGTGTGTCTGCTGTTGTTTGTGCTGTTTAATGATCCTCTGCTGAGACTGAAGAAGTTTTATTTTACTTGATTTTATTTAATGTTGTAACTGGCGTCACTCTTTGTGTTTCTTGTTTCTCTTTCCTTCAGTGATTGTGATTATTACAGCAGGTGTTCATCAGTGTCTGAATTCACTCATTAGTGTTCATTAACTCTGTCAGGTGAACTATATTAGTGAACTAGTGTATGGAATAGTGAACGAGGGCACAAAGTGGGATTTCAAACACAGACTTGAAACGTCGAATCTGAGCTCTGTTAACTCAGTTTTCTGCTGTTGCCCTTTCTCGAAAACAACAATGTTACCCAGAATGCACTGTTTTTAACAGAATATTACTGTTTTAGTGAAAAAACATTATTTTACTGTAGAATCTGACTGTTTTTTAACAGCAATTTTTTACAGTGTATGCATGTGTTTGTGAATCAGCTGTTCACTGTAAATAACCACAGTATTACCCACAGTTTTATTTATAACTTATACATCAAGACACAAAAAATAATAAAATAATAATCTCATTTTGAATTCAGACAACAGAATTAGTCGTCAAACAGTCAGCTGGAAGGGCATCTGCTGCATAAAACACATGCTGGATTAGTTGGCAGTTCATTCCGCTGTGGCGACCCCTGATTAATAAAGGGACTAAGCTGAAAAGAAAATGAATGAATGGATGAATGATTTTGTCATAAATGCAACAAGATTATGGTCTCAGCTGAGTAGAGTCAGTGCAGAGAGTTCAATGCTTACTGGGTCTTATGTTTACTGTGCAGTGCCTGAGTTTGAACCCAGACTTGGAGGCTTGCTGTCTGGACCTGTATGTCCTACAAGATAGCATATGCGCACTTTAGGCAGGAGCACAGACATACAGTATACAAGCCAGCAAACACAAGTATGTTTAGGTAAAAAAAACAGTAAATCAAAGATGTCAATATACAGAAACATCATGAGGGCTGATGCAAATGCTGAGGAGAATAAAGCAAATGTTTAAATTGTGTTCATTCAAGTGGTACTCACTGCAAAGCCACATGGGTAGAGCTGAGCTCTAGCAAGGTGGAGCTTGAGCTCCAGCTCCTCCTTGCTGCACTTCTACAAGTGATGTCACTGGGAGTTGGGGTTAGGAGGAGGTGGAGGTGAGTTGGCTCTGCAGCGAGTGCCCTCTCTGTTCATTTGATCACTTATAGGGCTCTATTTTAATGATCTCGGTGCAAAGTCTAAAGCTCATGGCACAAAAGCAATAAAGGGTGTGTCTGAATCCACTTTTGCTATTTTAAGGATGGAAAAATACGATTTGTGCCTCCGCGCATTGTCTAACAGGGTTGTGCTTATTCTCTTAATGAGTTATGGGTGTTTTGAATATAACATGCATTAAATCAATCACACAGCAAAATCCTCAGAGTAAAATTTACTCAGTTCAGAGAATATTTGGTCCCTCTCTAAACTGAGTAAAATTTACTCAACAGCAGAGTTAAAGTTAATGAGACAATGATGAGGTTAATTAAGTGATAATTGCGCACTGATGACGAACACCTGCTGTTAATAAGGAGAAACAGAAGAGAAGCAGCAGCAGCTTTGCTCAGTGCTTACCTGTTTGAATTAGCTGGTTTAGTTATTTACATTTTACAAAAAAAAACAACAAAAGAAAATGTTTTTTTGTTTTGTCATCCACTACCCCCCCTCACCATTGTAAAGAAAAGTGGTTGATTTAATTGGGCTCTTTGACTCGAGTTCTATTGTTGATATTTCTTTGCTTGTTAAAACAAGTATAAAGAGTGCAATTATGATCAGGTTGACTGATCCTGTATTGATTCTTACTCTTGACAAGAGTTATAAGAGATTGTGTTTGACTTTGCAAATTATATTTAAATGATGGTTTATCTGATAAAAAATGAGCCTACCCTATTCGTCCGCTTTACTTTCTCTTTAGTTTACTTTTACTCTTTACTCCTTTACTTTCGTAGATAAGGAAACAGTGTTGTACCCACTCCCCTGAAGACGCCCATTAGCCTACATATTTAATTTAGTTTGTTAAGGACAAAGATTTGTTTCAAAACTATTACTAAATTCAGTTTTAATTTCCAGCAAACAAATAATAATAAAAGTAATAAACAATAATAATAATTAAAAAAACTGAGTTATAACCAAACACACGTCCCATTCTTATGCCCCATATGCCCCATACATCTCAAAAACCAAACAGTTGGACAAATCTTAACTTGTTTTTATTAAAATAAATATATATATGCATATAATAGATTCTACTACTCATAATAATAACATTATACAAATGCAAATTGTCATAAATAAACTGAAAAAGCCCCCCGGCATGAAGAAGGCATGAAGGTACTGGTTTTTATATTTATGTAGAAAATAATAATTTTTGTAATATTTTAATCCTTTATTTTTTCATATGTAAAGATATTTGTGTATTGCTGTACATCCTGTGTGTATTAAGCATTGTGTACGCATTTTGGACCTGCATAAGCACATAACTAACGCGCTCTGTGCTGGACTTTAGACCAGCTATCAGTTGGTCAACAGCGCAGACTATTTCAGTTCCACAAAATAGCATTGTGCCAACAATGTGCCTTAACACACCTCCTTTTTCAACCAGAACACCCTTGAATGCACAAAGTGGCACAAATTTATTTTCTATTTAAAGAACGTGGTGCAAAATGTGAAAATTAGGGTTGCACACAAATATTTAAATTACTCTCCCTCAAGTGGTTCCAAGCCTTTTTTTCTTCTGTTTAACACACAAGAAAATCTATTTGAAGAAAGGTGAAAACCTGTAACCATTGACATAGTAGGAAAAACAAATACTATGGAAGCCAATGGTTTCCATTTTGTTTAGCTTCTTTTGTGTTCATCAAAAGAAAGACACTCATAAAGGTTCAAAACAAGTCAAGACTGAGTTCATGATGATAGAATTTTCATTTTTGTGTGAACTATACTTTTAATGAAGGTTGTGTTGCATGTTAGTCTGCATTTCACCATCTCAAACGTTACTGCCATACAGCCCAAGGAAGGAGAATCCAGTGTTGTGGTGCAAAGTGCAAAACGGGGAGTGAAAAGGTCTGATGCTGTGGTAACAGCAGCTGTGAACATCCTTCACCAGTGCTGCTCTTGTAGCTAAATTCTCTCTCTAGTAAAACTGCTAATGTTGATCCCACAGAAACACATTGTTCTCAAGCTGAGGCTGGGCGGCACAATGGCTCAGTGGTTAGCACTGTCTCCTCACAGCAAGAAGGTCGCTGGTTCGAGTCCCGGCTGGGTAATGGGCATTTATGTGTGTGGATTTTGCTTGTTCTCCCCATGTTGGCGTGGGTTTCCTCCAAGTGCTCCGGATTCCCCCACAGTCTAAAGATATGTGCTATAGATGAATTAGATTAACTAAATTGACCGTAGTGTATGAGTGTGTGTGAATTACTGCGTATGGGTGTTTCCCAGTATTGGGTTGCGGCTGGAAGTGCATCCACTGCATAAAACAAATGCCGGAATACACTCTTTTCACATTTCCGGGTTTCTCCATAGCAGAAGGCATCATAGCTGGGTAAACTTAGAACGCAGTGAACGGAAGAGTACAACAAATAATTTTTTACAACACTATTTGCTGAAATAAAAGAAAAACTCCACAATGGTGTTATCAAGACTTTCAGAAAAAGGAAAAAAATAGTGTGAGACTGATAACCGCAGCCAGAGGAGAGAATAAAGTCAAATTTACTCTTAGCCCCATAGACGCTGCATTAGGAACAACTCACATAAGCGGTAATTAGTTTTTTGTAATTTGACGCAAAGATAAGATACTACATTCATAAATGCATATAAATGTTCATACGTTTTTTTTAAATATTAAAAATAAAATATTAAAAACTTTCAAGGATTTAAGATTATGATGACTGTTAAACACAACATAACAGTCTTGTGAAAAGGGTCCATAGTTGGCGGTTCATTCCGATGTGATGACCCCTGATATATAAGGGACTAAGCCGAAGTAAAATTATTAAATGAATGAATGATGAGGCTGGTACACAATAAAGTGGGACACAAATTGTTCATTTTCAAAACATATGTCTCCATAATAATGGTGCAACAATACAGTATGTTCACAAGATCTAAATGTGTTCATTTAATTATGTTTTTAAAATGGAGGTCAAAGATAGTGTTTAAGTTTTACCTGCCTGCATTGTATAAAAATATTTTAGTAATTATTTGACTTTCTAATTTTTGTAAACAGATAATGCCATGCACAAATAATTAGAAATGTGAGTAATAATAATCTACCTGATGAATGAGGTGAAAGTCTGAGGTTACACTGTGAGCCAAAGTGAAGCACAGATGACGAAAGAGCCAGTAAGAGAAAGTCTTTTATGGCTTAACATCACCGGCTGCAGATGCATCTCCCAGGACCTTATAAACACCACATGACAATAAATTATTAAATAGATGTGCAAACAAAGTCACCAAGCTGTAACTATACAAGATATTTTATATATTAGCAAACTGATGTTACCAGTTGTCTTATCATATGGTTACATTTTTACACGGTTTAAAAAAGTACATTTAAAATGTGTTACAAATTACCTGCAGTGCTGTACTGTACTCTAACAAAAACACATTGCGTTGCTTCTAATCTCTTCTAATCTTACTGATTTAAAAATTGGCAATTATAAAAGAAAAACAGGTCTTACAATGCACAGTTCATATTTTCATTGAGCTGCATCTCTGACTGATCCAGAAGCATGTTTTATCAGCGCCAGCTTTTGGTCTCATCTGGTTCATCCCATCTTGTGAACAAAAATGCATGAACACAATAATTTACCACGACAATTATAATTTACAATACTAATGCTTCCAAAAACAGCAGCCTATTCTACTAAATGCTACTGTGTTCACTGTTAGCATAGCGCACCTCTAGATAGATAGATAAGTACTCCCAGATAAGTACATCTTGCAATGTCACCGGCATGGTTAGAAAAAAAACAATTTCTGGAAGCAGGAAACAAATATACATTGTTTCTTCCAAATTTGTGCCCTTGCGCATCATAAAACATTCTAATAAGATATTTTAAGATGTTATATTTTTACACATGGTTCTACCTATTTTTGAAATTCCTTTTTAAACTAGAATGTGCTGTTCAAGATATATTTCATGTTTCAAATTGCAATTAATATAGACAAATCTGCAACTAAGCATAAAAACAATGAAAAAAAGCTATTGCATAAGAATAAATCAATTACACATTTACAGTTTTTCCCAATTGTTTACACACAATAACTTGTACTTCAGACACAATGACTACAACATATAACTGATGCACCAACCCCCTGAACTAATTCTGCTAAACTACAAGCACAATTCCTGCTTTACACTCAAATTGCAGATTTAAAACACACTTTTTTCAAAACACTACACACAATTCTCTGCATTTGACACAATTTTCATGCAGAAAATCTCTTGTTTTCACAAGGAACGCACTGTCATTCAAAATTGTAAAGTCAGTTGTCCTACTTTGCATACTAACTCATCACATAGGTAAACACCTGTCACATATAATTGCAATTTAGAAATCAGAGCTCATCTCATATTCTACATTTCTCAATCTTATTGAGGATTTTTTCTGCCTGGGGATGGAAAGTGTATGACCGAAATCCACACTTTCTTTTTATTCATTTATTTATTTTTTACTGTAACTGTATTCTGTAAATACTTCGGTTGATGGCATATATAGACCACATTATGTGCAACTTTGTGTTGGTTGGGATGAACACTGTGTACACTGTTTTTGTGGGAAAAATACAGTAAAATATATTTGGTACCGTGTATTTGTGTGTTTTGTATAAAAACAATATTCTGAAATATTTTACAATGAACTTATGTAGGCCTATGTACTGTCTGCAGTAATTGTAACACCGAACAAAAAAAGGCTCACAGTAAGTCATTACGTATGATGAATGGAGAAGAAGTGGTCATAATGTGGTACATTAAGCACATCAGTGTTCAACTGGTTCTTATAAATGTCTATTCATGTGATGGTTTGTGTGTGTCATTTGAAAACAAAACACCATTTTGAGAAGGAAGTACATTGTTTTGAATGTAAAGTTTCATTTTGCACGAGAATTGAAGGGTTTTGCCCAATATGGTTGTGTTTTGTGATTTGTGTGTAGAGTTCTGACAATATGAGACATGCTTTCAGAAAATGTGTGTAAACAATTGGGAAAAACTGTAAATAAACCTAGGATAATCAGAGCAAAACTAGATTTAAATTACTGAGTTTCCAGCTTTGTTTTATAAGCTACAAAGAAAGTTGTTTTATCTTACAAAAGGAAATTTTTTTATTTAATTACAAAGGATTACAACGGAAAAATAAAGTTTAAGTCACAGGTAAAGAGCCCAAATAAACCAGTCCCTCACCTCTTACAGTGACACACATAACCCAGATGCGGCACTGGTGGTCTTCCTTCGGCCCAGACAAAATGAATGTGAGCCTGAAGTGGCCCAGTCTGTAAAATGGCAAAAGGGGGCCAAAGATTCCAATTCATATATGGGCCATTTAAGGCAAAGATTTGGCACTTATAGCAAAATGCAATCTGAATGTGAGCCTAATGTGGCCCACATGGAAAACGGTAAATTTGGCCCAAATGACGGAGGACAAATGTGGGCCACAGTTGGCAAAAAAATGTCAGTCATTTAAAGGGTAATCTGAGTCTAAACCCAAAGTGGCTCACATGTGTAGGTGCAAATGTGGCCTAGTTATCTTAAGACGTATGTGGGCCACCTTTGGCAAATATTCGGCACAGTAAGCTCTGGCTAATGCAACTGTGAGCCTAAAGTGGCCCAGAGAAAATAGGGAAAATGTGGCCCAGCTATCTTAAAACATATGTGGGCCACTTTTTGGCAAATATTAAGCGCAGTAAGTTCTGGCTAATGTGGATTTGAGCCTATAGTGGCCCAGAGAAGATATGGCAAATGTGGCCCAGTTATCCAAAAAAAAATATTTGGACCTCTTTTGGCAAATATTTGGCACAGCAAGCTCTGGCTAATGTGGCTTTGAGCCTAAATTGGCCCAGAGAAGATATGCCAAATGAGGCCCAGTTATCTTAAGACGTATGTGGGCCACCATTGGCAAAATTCGGCACAGGTAGCTCTGGCTAATGCAACTGTGAGCCTAAAGTGGCGCAGAGAAAATATGGAAAATGTGGCCCAGTTATCTTAAAACATACGTGGACCACTTTTTGGCAAATAATAAGCGCGTAAGTTCTGGCTAATGTGGATTTGAGCCTATAGTGGCCCAGAGAAGATATGGCAAATGTGGCCCAGTTATCCTAAAACAAATGTGGACCACTTTTGGCAAATATTTGGCACAGTAAGCTCTGGCTAATGTGGCTTTGAGCCTAAAGTGGCCCAGAGAAGATATGCCAAATGTGGCCCAGTTATCCTAAAACAAATGTGGGCCACCATTGGCAAATATTCGGCACAGTAAGCTCTGGCTAATGTGGCCCAGTTATCCTAAAACAAATGTGGACCACTTTTGGTGAATATTTGGTGAAAATATATGGACGAGTATCCCTGGCAGCAAGATTGTGTGAGCTCAAAGCAGCTGAGGTAAGATGTGGCAAGTATGGTACTGTTATCCTAAAACATATGATAGTTTACTTATTTAAAGATAAAGTACAGTGATCATTTAATAATTATATGGGTCAAACCATAGCTCTTTGACATGGCTGATATGGGTAGTAATATAGCTAATTTATGGCCCAGATCTGGCAAACAGCTCCTAGGGCCACCCTAGAGCCATCATTTCATTTAGTATGTGGTCTGGATGTATGTAAGTGTCTGGTGTAGGCCAGATCTGGTCCAGAATAAAAGCAAATTGTGGCTCAGAATAGGGTCAGTTCTGGTTCATTTGGTTGAATTCTGGCTGATATGTGGTATTGCTTTGCGGTATTTGTGGCCCAGATATGACAAACAGTATCGGATCACCCTAGAGCCATCATTCCATTCAGTATGTGGTCCGGATGTAAGTGTCTGGTGAGGGCCAGATCTGGTCCAGAATAAAAGCAAAGTGTGGCCCAGAATAGGGTCAATTCTGGTTCATTTGGTTGAATTCTGGCTGATATGTGGTATTGCTATGGCTTAATTGTGGCCCAGATCTGGCAAACAGAAGCGGACCGCCCAAGTGCCATCATTCCATGCGGTATTTGGGCCGGATGTAAGTGTCTGGTGTGGGCCGGATTTGAGCCACATGAATTTTGCTAGCTGGGCTGTTTGCTTGATAAAACTAAAATATTGTTGTCATGGTTCTGCAGAATTTGGTTAGGTAAGACACCCATTTATGTTCAATCTGACACTGCAAGATTTAGACAACGGGCAACATATTGAACAGTGAGAAGTACAAGGAAATCGTCCTTAAGGCCTTACTCCTGGTTTCTTGCCTACAAATTAAATTAAAACAAATTTACATAAAATATTAAATTCTAAAAGAAGTAAGATTTATAATTTTCAAAGCTGACCAATAATAACAGAAGCACCATCACTGGCAAATTATGCAAGAGTGGCTGTAGGAAGGCATTTTTCTACTATCATGTTAAGTATGTGGTGGCGCAGTGGGTAGCGCTGTCGCCTCACAGCAAAAAGGTCTCTGGTTCGAGCCTTGGCTGGGTCAGTTGGCATTTCTGTGTGCAGTTTGCATGTTCTCTCCATGTTCTCGTGGGTTTTCTCAGGGTGCTTCGGTTTCTCTCACAGTCCAAAGACATGTGGTATAGGTGAATTGGATAAGCTAAAATTGTCTGTAGTGTATGTGTGCAAATGAGTGTGCATGGATGTTTCCCAGTGATGGGTTGCAGCTGAAAGGACATCCACTGAGTAAAACATATGCTGGATAAGTTGTCGGTTCCTTCCGCTGTGTCGACCCCAGATTAATAGGGGACTAAGCCAAAAAGAAAATATTAAATAAATGAATGTTAAGTATGGTTTCTGTTATGGTGGCAGCATCTCCAGCTTTAAATTTTGCCACCCGTAAAACTTTTGATTTTGGCACTGACCAACATTATCCAAACCAAGAAAACTGAAAAGATTATATCACGGTGTCTGCGGAGTCCTAAAAATTATTAAAAGTTGATCAATAAATTTAGAGAAATGCAAGGCCCTTTAAGTCTTAGATCCTATTTTACATGGTATTAAATCTGCATGATTTCTGATTTTACAATGTTGTATGATAAAGTTTGCATGAATTTAATCTGCTACATAGCTTGGATGCTATGTAGTTTATGAAATCTAAAAATCATTCTGGATTTGACCCCACATTGCTTACTGTTTACTGTAGGAACCAAAGCAAAACTGTTATTTCTGCTGTTCTGGCGCCACCTGCTGGATCATCATTTTCATTCATTATATGAATAATGTTTCTTACAATTAGTATTTAGTAAATATACTGTTAGTTAAAATGTTGCCAATGTTACCAATTAAAACCTAAAGTGGCAATGAGGTCTTAAAATGTATTGCAAGAGTCTTAAAAAGGTATTTAAAGGTATTGAATTTTACTCTCTGATTCCTGTATATAGCCTGAATATGCTTTTTAATTAGTGCATAAATTAAAAATAATGAAAATGTTACATTTTCTTTAAAAGTTAAGATGGTTAAAATAAATAATACTTGATTACAACACCAAGCTGTTTCAATGGATATGCCTGTTGTAGCAAATTAGCTCAAGCGGGAAACATTAATACTTAATCATAATTGGTTATAATTCTTTTTAATATTTAGATAAGCTATATATAACCTTTACTTGACGTCTTTGGGTCAAGTGTTTAGTCCCTTTATTCATTAGGGGTCACCACAGCAGAATAAACCGCCAACTTATCTAGCATATGTTTTACACAGCGGATGCCAATATTTTCTATCTATGTCGATATGAACAGGCAAAAGATTTGAACGTAAAACAATCATATATTCAACTTTTAAATTTTTTGAGAATCAACAATTTTAAACTTGGTGCACTTTCAGATTTAAACCTCAGCTGGATGCTTTCATTCACTTAGAGCTGCATTACACACTGCATGGAAGGTATTTTTCAAAAACCCATAACAGGGACTCTTTAACACAATGACCATTGCATTGACTCAATTAAATAAACAATGTGTTATGGCGACAGCAATTTTCTGTCCAAGTCATGCAATAAATCTGACATATGCAACTAGTTAACAGATCAAGTATCCATATATCCCTGTAATCTCCAAAATGAAGGTTAGCTTTAAAGTAACTAGAAGTTTAATGTTTAAGTTTTTTTTTTTTTTTTTTTTTCAAATATATTTTTATTGAACATTTTTAGTGCAAAAACATGTCAAAAAAATTACATTGAGTAAGAAGACAATATCTGACAAACATGTTATTTGAATTCGAATTCTGACCCCCACATGGAAAAATAAATAAATAAATAAATAAAATAGATAAAAATAAATAAATAAACAATAATAGTAATAATAGTAAATAAAATTAAATTGTAAATAAATAAACAACAAGTAAATAATAATAATAATAAAAATAATGACCTAAAATACAAAATTATATTACAAAAAGGCAAATTACATTTCTTTTGTCCAGGCTGAGTCTAACAGACAAGCTTTTAGTCTTAGAGATTTAGAGGTTCCTAGATAATCAAAGAAAGGGTCCCAGGTCCGATAAAATAGAAAAGGTTTGTTCTTCATAGCTGTGGAGAATGCCTCAAGTGGGATTATGTTACAGACTGCAAGCAGCCATTGATTTAAACTGGGCGGTTCTTCATTTATCCACTTTACAAGGATACATTTCCGAGCAAAGTAAACCAAAATATGTAGAAGGTCTTTGTTCCGAAGATTACAAGGTATATCCTCATTGAGGCCCAGTATGCAAGTCTTTGCTCCCAGTCGAAATGTACATTTAAAAATGGTGTCGAGCTGCAGTCTAATCGAGTCCCAAAAATGCTGTATAAGAGGGCAACTCCACATACAATGATAGAAAGATCCAATGTCCGATTTACATTTCACACACAGCTCAGACAGACCTGGATTCATTTTATGTCTAACCTCAGGTGTAATAAACAGTCTATGTAAAATTTTAAATTGTCTTTCCCAAGCAGAATTTGAGGCTAACACACCAAGAGGGTTACTACATAGATCCAACCAGGAATCATTGTCAATTACACTACCCAGATCAGCTTCCCATTTACACTTAAGTGAGTCAAGGTTCTCAGTTTTAATATTACAAAGGGTGTTATAGACACGCCGTGTGATACATTTGACCTGCTTATCAATGGCAAGAAGTGATTCAACCGGGGAAATACCAAATCCACCTGGGTAATCTCTATATTTTGTCAAAATAAAATTTAGAACCTGTAGATACTTAAAAAAGTCCACATTAGAAATCCTAAACTTGTCCTTAATCTGTTGGAATGTGAGAATTGTACCATCCTGAATAACATCACCCACTACTCTAAAGCCCTTATCACTCCAGTCTTCCAAGCCAGCTCTAAGGCCTGGTGGGAAATCTGGATTTTCATGGAGAGGGGTTAATAGTGAGAAACAATTCTCAAAACCTTCACGTTTTCTAATTTGTCGCCATATGTCTAACATATTCTTTAAGATACTGTTACCTTTGATGAGAGCAGAAACTTTAGAAGTTGAGATATAAAGTAAATTGCGTAGGGGAATCCCATCCAGGGATGCAGCTTCAGGCTCAATCCAAGTAGATTCTGGGTCATCTATAAGCCATTCTAAAATAAACCTAGACTGAGCAGCCAGATAATAATATAAAAAGGATGGGGCAGCTAAACCACCTAATTTAATGGGGAGACTAAGGACACTATATCGTAGTCTTGGTCTTTTTTTAGCCCAAATAAATGAAATTATAGCACTATTTAACTGAGCTAAAACTTTTTTAGTAATTTTAATAGGGAGCATTTGAAATAAGTAAAGAAAACGTGGCAGAACATTCATTTTGATGAGATGAATACGACCCAGTAAGGATAATGGTAGGGCACCCCACCTATCCAAATTTTGTATTACCGATTGTAAAAGGGGAATAAAGTTTAGACTATATAACTCCGATATCTGAGAGGAAACTTTTATGCCCAAGTAATAAAAGCCCATGGGGGACCACCGAAATGGATGAGATATACTTGGATCTAATCTATGTGAGTTATTAAGTGGCATGGCTTCGCTCTTAGAAAAATTTATTTTGTAACCCGAAAAAGAGCCGTAATCATTAATTAATGTTATCAAATTAGGTATAGATTTTTTAGGGGACTCTAAATAAATCAAAACATCATCAGCATATAACGAGATTTTATGCTGTTGATCTTTTAAAGTAATACCTTTGATATTTGTGTCCTGTCTTATTTTTACCGCCAAGGGTTCCATTGCTAAGGCAAAAAGTAGAGGGCTCAACGGACAACCTTGTCTTGTACCTCTTTCAATATCAAAGTTACTAGATCTAAGACTATTAGTAATTACAGCAGAAAGAGGAAGAGTGTATAATATACGGATCCATTTAATAAAGTCAGCCCCTAACCCAAATTTTTTAAGTACAAAAAAAAGGTATGGCCATTCCAACCGATCGAAAGCCTTTTCTGCATCAAGTGATATAAGCAGTGAGTCTGGGCTATACAAAGAGCAATGATTAATAATGTTAATAAGCCTTCTTATATTGTGTGATGAGAATCTCCCACGTATAAATCCTGTCTGGTCATTATTGATAATAGAGGGTAGTATAGACTCCAATCGAGAAGCCAGTACTTTGGCAAGAAGCTTAGAATCTATATTTAAAACAGATATGGGCCTGTAAGAGAAGCATTCATCGGCTGGTTTACCTTTTTTATGAACCAAGGAAATATTAGCTTCCATCATTGAAGGAGGAAGGACCCCTTTTTCAAATGAATGAAGAATCATCTCATGTA
The DNA here is from genome assembly GCA_903798195.1 of Danio kyathit. NCBI lineage: Eukaryota > Metazoa > Chordata > Actinopteri > Cypriniformes > Danionidae > Danio > Danio kyathit. The sequence continues at coordinate 12,038,689 of LR812529.1, read as the reverse complement.
ACGGGCCAGATAAAATACTAACAAACTTTTTATAAAACTCTGCACTGAGGCCATCAGGACCTGGAGCCTTGTTATTAGGAAGAGATTGAATACAATTCTTAAATTCACTGAGAGTTAATGGAGAGTCTAATATCTTTCTCTGGTCATCTGAAATTTGAGGAAGTGATAGGTTTGTAAAAAAATCTTCCATCTTAATTTCAGCACTATAATTAAATTGAGATGTGTACAATTGCTCAAAAAAGATTTTAAAACTATTATTAATTTCCTTATTATTATAATTTAAAGAACCATTCAAATCTTTAATACAGGGTATATTTTGAGCAGATGTCCTAACCCGCAGAAGATTAGCCAAATAGCGATTAGGTTTATTAGCAAATTCGTACATTCTTTGCTTTACAAAGAACATTGATTTCTCCGCCTTTTTTGTAAGTATCGCTTCCAATGCAGTTTTTGTTATTTGTATGTCGCATCTTAGTTCATCTGAAGGAGACAAATTATATCTGGCCTGCAGATCATGTAGTTTAAGCTCTAAGTTTCTCTGTTCTCTTCTGCTTTTTTTCCTAAGCCCAGCTGAATACGATATAATTAAACCTCGAACATATGCTTTTGCTGTATCCCAAACTAACCCTGGGGAAACACCCGGAGTTTTGTTTTCTACAAAAAAGTGATTCATCTGTTCTGTTAAAAAAAGTTCAAAATTAGGGTCAAAATTTAAGTATGAATTATACCTCCATTGTTTATTAGGGAGTGACAAGTTACTAAAATTTATGCCTATACAGACAGGTGCATGATCGGATAACAAAATATCCCCAATATTACAAAACTCAACTTTACTAAAAGAAATTTTGGGGGTGAAAATCAGGTCAATTCTACTACTGGTTTTATGAACGGCTGAATAATATGTAAACTCCTTATCATTAGGGTGTAACACCCGCCAAGTATCAACCAGATCAAGTTCATTGCAGGTATCCAAAACAGCTTTGGCTCTATTCGACATCTGACTACGATTTTGTGTTGAAGGACATTTATCTACTACTGAGGAGAAAAAACAATTAAAGTCACCTGCTATAACTGTGTTGTCACAAAGCCAATCAGCGAATTTAGAAAAAACATTAGAAATAAAATCTGTGGTCTGAATAGGTGGAAAATATATATTTAAAACTGAGATTTCTTGTCCATAAAGAGAGCCTCTTAACATAATGTATCTTCCCGATTTGTCTGAGACAGTTTTGACTTCAAGTAAAGGTAAACATTTATTAATTAGGATGGCAACCCCTCTGCTTTTGGTAGTAAAAGAAGAGCTAAACACCTGACCGACCCAGTCCCGTTTTAACTTGGCGTGCTCAGCTGGCGATAGATGGGTTTCTTGTAATAGGGCTATATGGACCCTTTCTTTCTTTAGAAAACTAAGAATTTTCTTTCTCTTAATAGGATTGTGTATCCCTCTCACATTCCAACTACAAATTTTTAATGTGGAGTCACTAGACATTATGTGTCAAAAAAAATAAAATAATAAAATACAAGAAGAAGCCACAAAATGAAAGAAAACGCTGGAAAAGAAAAACAAAAAACAGAAAACGCGGGGGTAAAATCGTTCTTTGCACAATTTTTAGAAGAATGAAGTAAAAACTATGTACATCAGAAGAGTGGAACAAAAAAGAGCTATTAAATAAATGAAAAGGAGTCAGACTTTGGTCTGTTACGCCCATTTTGGGCATCAGCTAGCTTCCCTGTAGTTTTAGAGAAGGTGCAGGACCGGCACACACAAAACAAGCAAAAAAAACAACTTTCTAAGGCTTCGATTAGCAGAACAACTTCCGGACCGCAGCTCAGTCAAATATTGCGACATAAATGGCAATGAAAAAGTTAACACATATGGATCTGTCAGTATTAGAGAAACAATAACAAATTTGCGATAATAAATTGTTATAATAAAATGTAGACCTTAAACCGAATGTCCAATTTCAACAGCTAAGCCCGCTAAAAACCATACCGGGATGGGGAAAGGATGCTCAGTCAGTAGTAGCGCGGACAGAGGGGTTGCTCTGTGGTGGAGCAGACGCCAGAAATGCTGTGACTTCCTTTGGGTCCTTGAAAGACCTGTCCTGACCGTTCACCTTGACCCTGAGAACTGCTGGATACAACATGGCAAAGACAATTCCCTTCTCTTTAAGCTGCTGTTTAACATGGTAGAATTCCTGTCTTTTCCTCATGACCGCAGCGGAAAAGTCCTCGAATATCATAATAGAAGCACCGTTGTAGGACAGGGCGCGCGCTTGTCTCGCCGCTTGCATGATCCGAACTTTGTCCTGAAAGTTGTGAAACTTTACGATGACTGCTCGGGGTCGTTGGCTAGGCGGTGGGCGGCGAGCGAGGGCGCGGTGGCATCGATCCAGTTTAACATGCCCCCCTTTGAAGGTGACTTGTAGCAGCTCTGGTAACCAGGATTTGAAAAAGGAGATTGGATTACTACCCTCGCATCCCTCTGGAAGACCAACGACCCGCACATTGCATCTCCTGTTTCTGTTCTCCAGGTCGTCTATTTTTTCCAGCGCGGATGCCAGTTTTTCCGCGAGATCATTAAGTTTCGCGCCGTAGGTGGTCATCGTATCCTCGGCGTCTGAGACGCGGCATTCTACCTCAGTAATTCGCGTGTCCAGAGTCCCGATTTTTGAGGAACATTCCTCAAGTTTCTTTAGAACAGGGTCGATTTTCTTTTCAAACGAGCTTTCGACACCTTTAAGCACCTCTGTTGAAATTCTTTCTACCAAGCTGTCGGTCTCAGCTCGGCTCAGCAACGGAGAGGCCTGGTCCGCCATGATCGCCGTTTGACTGTCCTCCTGAGGCGATTTAATCTCCGTCGATTTAGAGGATTTCGCCGACAGATTCAACTTCCTTTGAGTAGTGGGCATGATCTAATGTCCATTCACAAGATTTTAAAGTATATGCCGTTATATGTCTTATTTAAAATACTAAAAAGATACCAATGAGCTGCGGAGACCAAGTGCTGAGCCGCTACTCCGCCATTACCGTCACGTGACTCCCCCTTGTAGACTGCTTTCAATGTTTAACAGTTTGCTAATGACACATAATTGCATACTAATGTAGTTATTCAAGGACAAACCTGGCATCAGCACCAGTCATGTCAGCAATGCGCAAAAGCAGACGTGGAACAGGACAAAACAGGATTATAAAGGTAAGACTGTGTAGCAGAAATCTTGTGATTACCAACATAGCAACAATAAACTGACAAAAAAGGGTTTGAAAGGCAAGAAAGATGTAGGGACGCAAATAAGTGTAATGCAAGAACAGGTGCCTTGCAATCAGAGCGAGCGATGATCAGGGCACAGAAAGGAAAAAAACGTAACAAGGATCAAACCTGGTCCACGACAATTACAACCAAGTTAAAGGTACAATCAAATATAAGTTCTTAAATACATAGTTAACCTGCAAATTTGCATATAGTTGACATCTATGTGTACATATTTAATGAAGTGTGTTTGATTATTAAGTTTATGTGTTGTCCTGGTAGTCCTCGATGGTTGGGATCATCTCTTTGTATAAGTTGTCCTTGAAGTCCTATATGGTTGGCATATAGGACTGTCTTTGAGGTTCTCGATGGTTGGCATCATCTCTTCACAGACATATAAAGCATATAAGTATTTCTAACAAAATTTCTGATGCATTAAGACAGGAAGAGTGTGTCCTACAGATGGTCGTCAAGCCCACTCACCTGCATGCAGCACACTTATGCATAGTTATGTGATGCATTGTGTATTTTACTAAAAATATATTTCTTTAATCTAGTTTTGAACTGAGAGCATGTGTCTGAACCTCGGACATTATCAGGAAGGCTATTCCAATGTTTAGGGACCATAAATGAGAAGGCACAATCTCCTTTAGTGGACTTTGCTATTCTGCATACTACCAGAAGCCCCGAGTTTTCAGATCTTAAAAAGTAGGTTGGATTGTAGCGAGACAGAAGGTTGGTTAGATAAACAGGAGCTAGATTATTTAAAGATTTCTAGATAATTAATACGGAACTTAATAGGCAGCCAGGGTAAGGAGGATAAAATTGGAGTGATATGATCATATTTTCTAGACCTGGTAAGAACTCTGGCAACTGCCTTTTGCACTAACTGAAGCTTATTAATAGAGGATGCTGGGCAACTAGCGAACAGAGCATTACAACAATCCAGCCTAGAAGTCATAAAAGCAAGAACTAGCTTTTCTGCATCTGAGATGGATAGCATGCTTCATAACTTATGTCTCAGATGAAAGAAGGTGTTTTTTGTGACATGGGAGATATGATTTTCAAAAGTTATTTTACAGTAGAGCTAATACTAACATTGTATTCCTCTAATTACAAGCCAAGTTGTGAGATCTGCTGTGTAGAGGATTTTGGCCAAATAAGTCAAACTTCTGTTTTGCCTGAATTTAAAAGAATGAAAATTGTTGGTCATTCAGTCTTTTACATCTTTAATACACTCAGTTAGCTTAGACAGTTCAGCCGTCTCATCAGGTTTTGTTGAAACATATAATTGACTATCATCTGCATAGCAGTGAAAGCTGATCCCGTAGCTTCTAATAATGCCTCTGCATAGATCTGTTAATTTCAGGTATGCACAGCTTCACTTTGTGGTATAATGTCCACATCAATTACCTCAATTCAGTGTGACAAAATTAGATCTAATGTATGCTTTAAGCGATGGGTTGGACTAACACAATTTTGCATTATCCCAAGTGACTGTAATAAATCTGCAAACGTGAGCCCTAATGTATCATCATTGTCATCTATGTGGATGTTAAAATCTGCTACGAATAGTTTTTTATCAGTTTTAACTAGCAAGAAATAAAATCAGAAAACTCTTTTAGAAAATTGACATAGAGTCCTGGGGGTCTATACACAGTAATTAAAGGAAGCAGTAACATGGGATTTTTCTGAATATCCGGAAGCATAACATTAAGTGCCAATATTTCAAAAAAATTATGCATAAGTCCGTTTCTCTAATTAACATTAAGAATATCACTAAAGATTGATGCAACCCCACCACCATGACCAGTCTGACGAGCCTCATGCTTATAATTGTATCCTGAAGGAGAGGCTTCATTTTAACTAATATAATCATTTTGTTTATGCCAGGTTTCAGTAAGACAGAGTGCATTAAGATTATTGTCTGTCATTACTTCTGTTATTACTTCCCTTGCTAGTGACCTGATGTTTAGAAAACCAAATTTTTAAAATGTCTATTTTCACTTATGTGCAGTTTTTCTGGATTGATTCTTATTAGATTTTTTCTAGAATATATAATAAATTTGCTTCTTGATCTAATAATACGAGGAATGAGCACGGTTTCTATGGGGCTTGCCAGATATGCATTTCTGTTATTTAAGTGGGACGATCAAGACTAAATGAGCAATGGCTTAAATGTGAATTTTCACTTATTAGTCAAACAGAAGGAAGCATCCTGGAGATGTTGTCCGACAGGAGTTCAGCTACGGCTCTGCTGGGGTGACCATCACCAGCTCTACTGATGACCATCAGCATCGAAAAGCTTAGGACGCTCCCAGAAAACATTACAGTTATTAGCAAAGAGCAGCTTCTGTTCTTCTTCACACCATGTTAATAGCGATCCATTCAGAGCAAAAAGTCTACTGAACCTTTCATTTACTCTGCGGTAAATAGGAAGCGGTCTAGAGATGATGATCTGCATCACTGGCAAAGTGTGTCAAAACTGTCTTAATCAGGCTCCTGAAGTCCCTCTTCAGGATCTTCCTCTGCCACAACCTGGTGTCGTTCATCCACTCATGGAGGGCGGCTGCTCCATTGTTCTCACCATCGATCAGGATAGCAGGTACATTAGCAGAGACTTTCTTAATATGAGCAACACGGACTTGACGAACAATGGAATCGCCAATAATTGGGATGTCACATCCCGTCTCGTGGAAGGGGGCGAATCGGTTCTCCATGGGGATCTAGAACAGAAAGAAGTGAGCCCCTGCCCCGGGTCCTGGCTCATGTCTGTCACTGCTGCACCCAGGGGTCATGGTAGCCCGGCAGCGATGTGAATGACACCTGGGCATGCTGCTTCAAATCTTGGGCTGTGGACAATGTGAAACATGTATTCTTCTCTGATGAGTTCACCTTCACTGTCTTTTCCACATCATAAAGAAAATGCAGGTGTTGGGGAAGATGCACGATCAAGCTGATAGCCCATCTGCATGTGGGCTGTATTCTTGATGGTGGCTCCATGATTTGGCGTCTCATGGATCAGGCATATTGATGGATTTAACCTGTGATTCCCCTGTTCCCGCCCTATGCCCCTGAGTTTGCCCCACATTGGATCGGCTACAAACTCTTAAGAACTGGACCAGCACTTCACCCCAGGGCTATCCCTCCACCCAGTATGGCTTTAATCAATGCTTGTGCAGTGAGGAATCAATATAAAATATTTCTTTTTACCAATAAAATAGTCCAGCTTCTGTGTATGTCCTGTCTTGCTACAATCCCTCCTGCGATCCCAAAAACTCAGGGCTTCTGGTAGTATAGAATAGCAATGTAGTACCCAGAATACCACTAAAGGATAAGTGTTTTAACACCTCACACCTAAACTCTGAAATACTCTTCTTGATAATGTCCAAGGATGAGACACACTCTCTTAATTTAAATCTAGATTAAATAGTTATAAGAGGATAACTGTAATGTAGAATATCTCCAAATGCATTATTTCACATTGATACTAATATTTCTTCATCAAATAAATTATTAACAGCAGCTATGCTAATTCTCTTTCCTTTGCTCTCTATTTTCACCTCGGGATGCTAACCCTGAGACCTCTAGAGATTGTGCAGATCTTCAAGCAAGTCCTTGAAGAAGTGATGCCAGGTCTACAAGGAATTCAAGAGATGATGTCCACCCTCTGACAACACAAACACTTAATAGACAACTAGACTTCATCGAACATGTATTATATACATAGACATCACATTTTTGAAAGGACATTATATACTGTTTAACTACAGGTTAACTTATTTTAACTGTGCATACTACACACAACACCTTTTTTATGATAATGTAATAATTTGTACCTTTTTGAAGCTGCTTTGAAATGCTAATTATTGTGGAAAAACTCTATACAAATAAACTTGAATCGCATTGAATTTAATAGGTCCTATACTGAATCATAACTTTTCTATACAATCTGGATTTTATGTTTATAACAGAATCATGGATTAAATTCTGAATTGTTAAAATTTGTTAAGGATTTCATATGGCAATTCACTAATTTTATTGGTTTTATTGTCACAAAACTGTAGCAATATTTTTGGGCTGGCAGTTTTAACATTCATATTTGCTCTCAGTCAAACCCTCTGTTAGGGGGAAATCTACTACCCATTTGCTCCTGGACACGTCATTGTCAGACTTGGATGTGGACGAACATCTCAGTCTGCCTAATGGTCCCTGTTTTGATGTTTTTAAATGAGACTGCCCTTTTAAAGCATTGCATGCCTACCTGTGCCATACTGCTTAGTCTCGGCTGCTTAGCTTGCTGAAAAGTCAAGCATAAGTGGAAAAAGTACAACCTATACATTACAGCTGTTAAAAGAGAATTTATTGACTTTTACAAATGCTGCCAAATCAGCTAAGGCAACTTATTTTTCAAATTTAATTATTCAAAATCATTCCAAACCTAATGTCCTTTTCTCTGTAATCAACTCTGTTGTACATCCTGCTCAATATGCCTGTATACTTCTGTTGCTTATTTGCAGTGTTGGAAAGTAACTAGTTACATGTAACGATGTTACGTAATTTAATTACAAAATAAAAGTAACAGTAATTACATTACAGTTACTTATGAAAATGTTAAAGATTACAAATGGGGTTACATCTAAATTTGATCTGTTGCTTTGTCTGTTTTTGATAAGCACGATGCCATCTGCTTATGATTTAAAAATGAAAATTGCAAAAATAGCTTAGATGTATTTTTTATTGCAGATGCCACAAAAATCACCCTGCGCAACTAAATAAAATTTAGATTTTGTAACAACAGTAAACAATTTTTTTGTTATAAAGTCTGGTTTTGTGGTGGCTGTACTTTAAAATTAAATTAATATAATCTTAATTCAAGTGATGAAAGATTTTGAAATTCCACCTGTTTGGCATAAATGCTTGAAAATGAATTAGTGAAAATGTTCATTAGAAACTTAAAAGTAATCAAAAAGTAATCAGATGTAATCAGTTACTTTACTTTTATAAAGTAATTGAAAAGGTACACTTATTACATTTTAAATAGGGTAATTTGTAATCTGTAATCTATTACATTTCCAAAGTAACCTCCCCAACACTGCTTATTTATGATATCTTCTCAAGGTTTTTTGAAGATAAAGTAGTTAAAGCAAAACATCTGTCTGCATCTTGGGATGTTTTTGAGCATGTTTCACTTCAGTCACACAAAGACACAATTCCCAATCGAAAACCTATCAATTTCCTCCAGTGATGTTATTTATCCAAAGCAAATTCAGCAAATTGTTAATTCAGTTGGTCAAGACCTAGCGTCCTTTTTTTAACAAGTGTCTTTCAACGAATGTGGTTCCCACTAATTTTAAAGTGGCTACTGTCACGGTGTCAGGTTTTGGAAAAGATTGTGATTTTCCAACTCTAGACTTTTCTGGTTCTAAATAGTTTATTTGAACATTTCAAGTCTGGTTATAAGGCTGATAAGGGTGTGGTCCTAGTTCTTTTAGACATGCCAGCTGCTTTTGACACTATTAACCACTCAACGAGGTCAAATCTCACAATGTTGTATGCTTAAATGAAGAGAAAACAAAGACGATTGTTTTCAGCATATCAGAAAATATAAAAAGTCTTTAATTTTGACCTAGGGCCAGATTTCAAGTCCTCACAGGTAGAGAATCTGGGTGTAATTTTTAGATGACTCCCTAATATTTGCCAAACAAATATCCACTGTGATTAGTTCTACTTTACATAAGCTCTGTACACTTGCTAAAATTAAACACTTTCTCATTGGCAAGACCTTGAAAATAACCATACAGCCTTTTTGCCCCTCATGCTTTGACTATTGCAACTCCTTGTACTATGAGATTTCCAAAACTCAAATTGCTTGTCTTCAGTTGTGCTGCCCCTAGATTCCTTTTGAAAAAGAAAAAGATGGATCACATAACTCCACACCTAAAGTCACTTCAGTGACTGCCTGTTCAATTTATAATACAATTTAAAATCCTATTATTTGTTTTGAAATTTCTTCATTGTCAAGCACCCACCTAACCATCTGAACTTCTGCATCACGATAGCCCCGCTAGAAGTCTTTAGACCCAATCCTTCTGTCACTCCCACACTCAAAACTTAAGCGTGGAGGTGATTATGTATTCTCTCTGAATGGGCCTTGGCTTTTGAATGAGCCACCAGTGCAATGGCCCCTAGCCTGACTATTTTTAATTGAAAGGATTTAAAGGGGTGGTGCAGAGTGTATTTTAAAGGCTTGGTTGACTTTATGGGATGCAAAACAATGTGTACTTATGCCTTATTTGTAAAAAAAAATCACATTATGCTTTAATTTTATTTTGCTATTCATGACATGAAAACCTAATGTGTTGTGATTAGTGGATTGGCTCCACGTCACCAGAAAACGTCACGCCTCTACTAGCATGCACTTTGTTGTGTAAATGATGTCAGTGCAGCTGTATCAGTTTTGAGCCATCAGACACAGAAAATGAAGAGGACATAGTCATAGTGCCTGGTCTCTAAAATAAAATTTGACAAGTCTCTTACATACAGTTGATGTCAGAATTATTAGCCCCCCTAAATTATTAGCCCCGTTTATTTTTTTTTCCTAGTTTCAGTTTAACGGAGAGAAGATTTTTTTCAACACATTTCTAAACATAACAGTTTTAATAACTCATTTCTAATAACTGATTTATTTCATATTTGCCATGATGACAGTAAATAATATTTTCCTAGATATTTTTCAAGACACTTCTATACAGCTTAAAGTGACATTAAAAGGCTTAACTAGGTTAATTGGGTTTACTAGGCAGGTTAGGGTAATTAGACAAGTAATTGTATAATGATGGTTTGTTCTGTCGATTATCGATAAAATATATAGCATAAAGGGGCTAATAATTTTGACCTTTACTCTAACTGAAATAAAAAACAAATACGACTTTCTCCAGAAGAAAAAATATTATCAGACATACTGTGAAAATTTCCTTGCTCTATTAAACATCATTTGGGAAATATCTAAAAAGGAAACAAAAAATCAAAGGGGGGATAATAATTCTGACTTCAACTGTATATATTTGTGTTATTAGCATGAATGTTCACAAATCTTTTGTGAACGCAAGTTCATTATTTCAAATGTAGAATGCAGTAAATGCAGCTACATGGAGAGACATTGTACGTGCTGGTAAAGATTTTGGGTGTTTATAGAGGTTTGAGGGATACATTTTAAGCTAAATTGTTAATGGTGCCAAACCAAACGGTGCTTTTCCTGTTGTTTACGTCCTTATGTCCTTGCTACAACATACACTTATTGCTAGAAATTATGCATGTAAGATAGCAATTTTAACAAATAAAAATACTTACATCTTCAGTTATCATTGGAACAACTCCTTCTTTGAGAAGTTTTTTGAACAAATCTAGCACTGAACTAGATTAGATTCTAGAAGCTATCCTTTGTCATATGCGAGAGTAATATCTTTTTTTATTATCTGGATCATAATTAAAAATAAATTGTAACCACTTCTTTCTTTGTGTCATGTCTTTTGGAAGCCCAAATACATAAACTGAACAAGCTCTTGTGAAAATAGCAGTGTTTGGATGACATTTTATCTTTCTCTGCTACTTACAGCACTTCTGTGACCATGCCTCTACTCTGCGATTTACTGGGTTGTAAAACAAAGCGTTTATGACATCATTAACCCAGATGTATTTTCTTGTAGCCCCCATACTGTGTTTGCTGTAGGTTTTGCTAAGCTAACTTTATAAAAGCCTATGTCACTCTTTGCATTAAACTTTGAGTGTCTTACATTCAATTATGCATTTTATGTCCACACAGCTACATTACACAAAAACTACAGTTTAAAATAGCATATCGTAATGGATCACCCCTTTGAGCGCCTTTTAAAAACCCACTTGTTTGCATTTGGACTATTAGGAATTGTATTTTTCTTGTTTTTATGTTTTGTCTGGATTTCTATTTTGTTTTTCTATATCTTCTTTTCTATCTCATGTTTTTATGATGATGTAAAGCAAGGGTGCCCAATTCTAGGTGCCCAAGGGTGCACCTCCCACAGAATTCAGTTCCAACCCTGATCAAACACAATCAACTATTGCCGCAGTCACACTAGAGCAGGGGTGTCCAAAGTCGGTCCTGGAGGGCTGATGTCCTGGAGAGTTTAGCTCCAATCCTAATCAAACACACCTAAACCTCTAGCTCTAACTAGGTATACTAGAAACTTCCAGGCAGGTGTGTTGAAGCAAGTTGGAGCTTAAGGACACCGGCCCTCCAGGACCGACTTTGGACACCCCTGCACTAGAGTTTGAGCATGCAAAATTCTGTACAGTGCTGCGAAAAGGTGCGGGATTAAACAAGATGATTAGACATTTAAAAAAGGCTGCGATTGGTCAATATTTTAAGTTTCTGTAAATGTTGTAAATGTTCTGTAATATGTTTTGATCTTCCATTGGTCTCACGCAATCATGTGATGCATTTTTGCAGACCAAAGTTCACCAAGCTTAAACGTTGCAATGCAGTGAACTGTGAAACTTGTAGCACGAGCTTGCATTTCCGGTCTGATGCATTCACGTGCGTATGAATTGAAGTCTATATGTTGCGAAACATATCAAGGTTTCAGCAAGGTTGCAGCTGAAATCTGCAGGAAGGTAGACCTCCAGGAACAGATTAGTTCAGACTGACACCGACACAAGGAATCATGGTGTTAATTTGTTTGTTTTAATGGCAGCAGTAAAAATCTGAACAATTATTTGAACTGTTCAACCATACAAGCTAAAAATGAACATTTATTTTTATATATTTTTTTTATCCACAAAATGTGGAGCTTTTGTCACTGCAGTGTATTTTAATGGGCTTCTGGAAAAACATTTCAAGTACACTACTACTACATTGATGTTAGTATATTTACTAAATAAAGTATAATTTTATACTTGACCTTTACTTAAGTATACGTCTTTTTCCTAAGTGTGTATTTACTGACTTACCAAGATCAGTCTTGTACAGCCAGGGGGAGTATTGCCGCTCTGACAGCCAAGTTGGGTCAAAGCTAGGGATGCTCTGATCAGGATTTTTGCAGCGGATACTGAGTACTGATTCCTTGTTATGGTGATCAGTTGATACTGAGCACCGATTCTAATGCTTCAAGCTTTATAATGCATTGAGTACATTTAGGGAAAAATTATGAACCTTAAGAGGAGCTCTTGCCCTACCTAAGAGAATAAATGAATGATGCTGCATATAATACCTTAAACACGTCTCTTATAACCATTTAGGTGTGAACATGTCATGGCCAGAAGCAGCTTTACAAAAAATTATTTATTCATTCATTCATTTTTCTTCAGATTAGTCCATTATTTATCAGGGGTTGCACAGCGGAATGAACCGCCACAGAAAATAATAAAACAGATATAAAAATTATGAAAAATTACAATGGAATTTGGAAACATTGCATATGTTGTAAGATGAAAGCAACATGTCTCAATCAAGAACAAGTTTGGAGTGCACATTTCATGCATAAGAAGTTAAAATTAACACCTATAAATCTAATACTTCTTTACTAAAAAGAAACAGGCCTATAACCTACTGTTTTTTAGCAATGAGTGTATTACCAGAAGTTATATAATTAAATATTTGTGTTAAAAAATAAAGTTTTATTTAACTAATAATTCCAGCTAGCTTTTAGTGAACTCGCAATATTGTCAAAACAAAACTTTCAGTTGATATACGTAAAAAAGCCTAAATACATGCAGGACCATTCAAATATTTTGCTCGTCTCCAACTACTGACAGCAGATCACTCAATGAGAGAGAGGGAGAGGGATTTGCACTCGCGATATCTTTACTGCTCTATTCCTTTAACCTAACAAATATAATGCTTGGACCATCACTGTGCTCCTCGCAATCTGTTCTCTTGTTCATTTACTCTCGTCACTATGATTTCCGGGTATTTTAACTCATTTTTGGGGATCACGGAGCCGGTATAAATTTGCGGGAGACTTGCAGAGATTCCGGGAGAGGTAAGTAGGCATTGGATGAGACACTACAAATACGGCTAGAGACATCTCCTTTGCAGATGGGAGTTTGGGTAATGGGATAAAGTGCGTGGCCTTAGAGAATCGATCGGCTACTGTAAGAATAACGGTATTACCTGATGAAACAGTGACAAAGTCTAAGGCAGTGTGAGACCACGGACGCAAAGGAATGGGGAGTGGTCGCAGCAGACCCGCCGGAGGAGAATTATTAGGTTTGGATTGCGCGCAAACAGGACATGATAAGACGTATTGAGAAATGTTGCAAGCCATAGAAGGTCACCAGAAGCATTGGGAGGCGGCAGCGAGAGTGCCCTTAACGCCGGGGTGAGCGACGAGTCTAGACAAGTGAGTCCAGCGTAGGACTGCAGGACATACGGATCTGGGAACAAATAATCTACCCTCGGGCATCCGGTTTTATGTTCTTGCTACCGAGCTGATAGGAAATAGAAAAATCAAAGCGACTAAAGAAGAGAGCCCATCGCGCTTGTCTGGCGTTTAGTCGCTTGGCAGACCGGATATAGGTCAGGTTACGGTGGTCTGTCCAAACCATGAAAGGGATGGAGGATCCCTCTAACCAATGCCGCCATTCGTCAGTGGCTAAGCAAACCACAAGGAGTTCGCGATCTCTAACATCATAATTGTGCTCTCCGGGTGAAAGGTGATGGGAAAAAGGCGCATGGGTGGATCAGATCATCCTTAGCGCGTTGTGAGAGGACAGCTCCAACGCCCACACTAGACACAACAACTTCGAGGATAAATTGACGAGACGGGTCGGGAGTGATGAGAAAAGTGGCGGAGGAAAAAAGTTCCTTAAGACAAGCAAATGCTGCTTGAGCAGCTGGAGTCCATGAAAAATTGATCTTGGTGGATGTTAGAGCGGTAAGTGGAGACGCAACTTGACTGAAGTTTCGAATGAAACTGCGGTAGAAATTAGCAAACCCGAGAAATCTCTGGAGAGCAGACCGGGAATCGGGTACAGGCCATTCTACAACCACGCGTAATTTTGAAGGGTTCATACTAATTCCCTCTCCAGAGATAACGGACCCCAAAAAACGTTACTGAGCTAGCGTGAAACTCGCACTTCTTTGCTTTGACAAATAGGCGATTTTCAAGTAAAGGCTGGAGAACTTGACGTACATGCTGGATGTAAACCGACAGGATTAGTGAGAATACTAGAATATCGTCCAGGTAAACGAAAACAAAGATATTAAGCATATCCCGTAGGCTATTGTTTACCAGGGCTTGGAACACAGACGGAGCGTTGACCAGGCTGAAGGGAAGAACCCGACATTCAAAGTGACCGAGCGGTGTATTAAAAGCCGTCTTCCACTCGTGACCAGTCTTAATGCGCATTAAGTGATGTGCATTACGCAGATCTAACTTAGTGAACACCTTAGCTTTTTGCAGGATCTCGAAAGCGGACAACATGAAAGGTAAAGGATAGCGGTTCTTTATCGTTATGTTGTTGAGGCCACGATAATCAATGCAGGGGCGTAACAACCTATCTTTCTTTTTAACAAAGAAAAAACCAGCTCCGGCTGGAGAGGTAGACAGAACTATAGTGCCCGCAGCGAGCGATTCCGAAAGGTAACTCTCGAGGGCTAGACGTGCAGGAGCGGATAAGGAATAGAGCTTACCATGGGGAGGAGTGCTCCCCGGATTGAGATCGATGGAGCAATCATAGGGGCGGTGAGGAAGAGAAGCGGCCCGGGAGGGTCTAAAAACCGGTCCCAGATCGTGGTACTCCTTAGGAACACCAGATAAGTCTCCAGGCTCCTCCTGAAACACAGAAACAGAAGTCAAAGAAGACACTGCAGAAACAAAACATTTTACATGGCAAGGTAAACTCCAAAAAAATAGTGTCCCTTTTGACCAGTCTATGTGAGGGTTATGTTGGATGACCCAGCACTATGGGTGTAAGTGGGGATGGGAACAAATGAAAAGTAATTGTTTCCTTGTGATTGCCAGAGACGGTGAGACTCACAGAAAGTATGATACGGTTGATCCTAGTAAGAGGTCGTCCGTCGAGGGCAAACATGGTGAAAGGATGTTCGAGTGTTTAGAACGGTATTTCATGGTCTTCTGCCCAAGTCTCATCCATAAAATGTCCCTCTGCACCAGAATCAATAAAGGCTGAAGAGAAGATGGATGAATCTCTGAAGTGTAGAGTGACATCCAGTGAAGTGCAGGACTTCAGTGATGGGGAAGAAGTGGTCGCACCAGTACATCGCCGCTACATCTCTTTACTGGACATCTCAAGGCAATGTGCCCGCCGACCCCGCAGTACATGCACAATCTAGCCACCAGTCGTTGCTGTCATTCCACTTTGGAAATGTGCATGGAAGCCAGCTTTAAAGTATCCAAGCAAGGCTGTGGCGTCAGGGAAGAAGGACCAGGGCGAGAAGCAGTAAACACAGGTGTGGAATCACGGAAGCGGTGACGGTCGTTGAGACGTCTATCTACTCGATCAGCCAACTCCACCAAAGGATCAAATCGGTCAGGGAGATCGTGGACCAGGAGATCGTCCTTTACTTTGGTGTTTAGACCCTCCAGAAACGTGTGGTGAGTGCCGGGTTGTTCCAGTCACATGTGGCTGCCAGAGTGCGGAACTCGATAGCATAATCCGCGGCGGATCTTCCTCCCTGGTGCAGAGTGGCGAGGAGACGTGACGCTTCACGCCCATGGACGAAACCATCGAAGACCTTAATTATCTCCTGCTTGAAATTGGGGAAGTGGTTACAACACTCCCACAAGGCCGTTCCCCAGTCTCTGGCTCGCCCAGTAAGGAGAGATATTACAAACGCCACCCTGACGCGATCATTAGCATAGGTGGTGGGTTGGAGAGAGAAAACCACCTCGCACTGTGTGAGAAGGGCACGGCACTCCATAGACTGACATGAGTAGTGTGGGGGATTTTTGATCCTGGGTTCCTGGGGTGATCAGGTGCCGGAATAGACTTACAACGCAGGACCCATAGCTGGGCGGTAAGCTTAGTGACCTGAGCGGATAAGCTCTCAATGGTGCGTCTAGTAGCTACCAGCTCATGTCGACCCAGCATAATCCCATGGAGCTTCGCAGCTAACTATATGGGACCCTTCTGTGTCGGCTCTATACGAGGGTGTTTTTGGCCAGATTATTCTGTTATGACCTGGACAGAATGCAGAGTCAGAAATAGCTCAAACAGAAAGTTTATTAATGGACAACAAAGGCAGCTGCCGTTCGTTGGTTGTCGATGATGAACGCAGGCTGGATTTTCGGCCACAGAAAGCTTCTCCTTCTGGACCCGTGCCGAGGGGGGTTCCAAAAGGACTCAAAGTGGGGAGAGGTCCCCAGTGGCAGATGCTGGTGCTGGCAAGCATGGAGGTGAGGAGGTGGTCAGATTCCACACAGCGGGGTGGCTGCGCAGGTCATAGGTATGGCAATAAATGGTTACTTTTACTTCAACAAGACTGGACTGGACTAGACTAGACAAGAATTCTTTGAAGGTTGGTTTTATAGAAAGAGAAGTCACACAGAGTATGTTGATAGTAAATCACAATAATCTGGCAAACAGCTTAACAAAAGGCCAAGTATATGTAGAGGAGGAAATCAAATGAAAAGAGCTACATGTGAGTAATGCATGCGCGCCAGCGCTAATTGTGAGAGGAAAGAGCTGAGACAGAGAACAGATAGGACAGAGGAGCCCAGATCAAGCCTGGCCCATGACAGAATTCAGTAACTGAGAATGAGGTACTTAAAGCCATTAATAACTTGACTAATAACAAGACCCCTGGACCAGATGTTTTTCCGATGGAGTATTTTAAGTTATTTTCAAATATATTATTCACCCCTTTAACAAACATGATTAAAGAATCACTTGAGAGAGGTTCACTTCCACACTCCCTGGAATTGGAAACAATAATCTCATTCATTCATTTACTTTTTTCGATTAGTCCCTTTATTAATCTGGGGTTGCCACAGTGGAATGAACCGCCAACTTATCCAGTATATGTTTTACGCAGCAGATCCACAACAGCCACAACCCATCACTGGGAAGCATCCATACACACATACTCATACACTACGATCAATTTTAGCATACCTAATTCACCAATGCCAACCGATCCAGCGGAGGCTTAAACCAGCGACATTCTTGCTGTGAGGCGAACGTGCTACCCACTGCGCAACATAATGTGCTTACAATTTTTTCCAACTGCTTACACACGTTTTCAAAACAGTGTCCCCTTTTTTCAAAACTTGACACACAATTCTCAAAATTGCACACACAAAATGCATAAGGCCTCACATCTCCTTCAAAATGTAACACTGCATTCAAAATGCCATAAACACATGTCAGAATGAAGGCTTTGCATCAAATGACAAACACTTCTATCATAATTTTAGAACTTCTATCATTGTTCGAAATCTAAAGCTCTTTGCTCTTTAGGCTTATATCTACATTTCAATACTGTTTTACAGTGACAGTAATCTGCTGAGAGGGGGAACAGGTACAATGTAAACACCAATGACAAAAACAAAAAAAATTTATTAGGGCAAACATTATTGGTGTATATAGCATAAACACCAACCTATCACTGGGAAACACCCATACACTCTCATTCACACACATACACTACGGACAATTTTAGCTTACCCAATTCACCTGTACCGCATGTCTTTGGACTTGTGGGGGAAACTGGAGCACCCGGAGGAAACCCACGCGAACGCGGGGAGAACATGGGGAGAACTCTACACAGAATTGCCAACTGACCCAGTCAAGACCTTCTTGGTGTGAGGCGACAGCACTACCTACTGCGCCACCGCGTCACCCCAACATAAACATACTGTATTTAAAATTGTAAAAAATAAAAAAAAACATGTAAAGCGAAAGTATATTGTCCAGAATACAGAAAAGAACTGGGGGGGGGGGGGGGGGGGGGGGGGTCTCAGGGGGGAGAAGCGTCATGCTGGCGTAGGGTAGGCCATCATGCACCTTACAGAGCCAGGCTGAGAAAAACTTCATTATTCTTTTCTAAAGGAATTTAGCATTTAGAAAAGGTGAATATGTGGGTAGTTAAAAAAAACTACAAATTGTGGATGTGTGGAAAATCTTTTTTTTTTTTGGACCAGAACACCTACTTGACTTATTTACACAACTATACAACTGTAAAGCAGTGATTGGTTAGTGATCAGTAAAGAAATTAGTTTTTCCACATTTGAGCAGTCTGTGTGTGTGTGTGTGTGTGTGTGTGTGTGTGTGTGTGTGTGTGTGTGTGTGTGTGTGTGACCGGGTTAATAAAAGTAACATTTTGAGGTGTTGTGTTTGGGGAAAAAAAAGCAAGCCAGTTCCTGTTAGATTTTTGTGTTTTAGGTAAAGAGTTGTGTGTAGTGTTTTGAAAAAAGTGTTTTATTCAATTGAAAACTGAGTTCAAGGCTAAAAAATAGCTTGTAGTTTTGGAGATTTGCTGTGTAGTTTTGCATTTTGAGCAGTGTTGTGCAAATTACTTCCAAACTGTAATACATTACAGATTACTGTTATTAAAAAGTAATGCCTTACATTACAATATTACTGTCTCAAAATTGTAATATGTTACATTACTCTTATATTACTTTTTAGTTACTTTCACCAAAATAACTACAGAATTAGAACTTAATATTCTAAAACGACCAAATGTACTGCAGAGCATTTTACATCCAGTAGAAAGCGATATGATGTAGCAGAATGACTGTGACCTATCCAGGCTACTAACAATATAGTATATAATTGGCAACGTGAAGGCTTAAGACAATGCAAGAAAGAATGACAGTCAGATTCACAAATGATCTGTTAAAAGTATGGTAGATGTAAAGGTATTAACTCAAATGTCTTAAATTTCACAGCAGCACACAAACATGTAAAGCTGGAATTAACACAGAGAGATTCTTACTGCATCAGCAACTAAACAGCCACTATCTTTAAGTAAAGAAACATGCAGAATATCATCAGCAGTTCTTTGTTCATCTTTGACTCAAACACTGGCTCTACTCTCCTCCACAACGGTGACACACAGAAGAAATTTGCTTCAGGTTTTACAGTAATATACTGTTTTTTTCTTGATTTAACGGTAAACTACTGGCAGCTGTGGTTGCCAGCAATCTACTGTTTTTTTACAGTCTACCTCTGTAGTTTAAATTAACATCATATTACTGTTAAAATACATTTTTACACTGTGTTTTTACCTCTCACACCTTTAACCCTTTAAACCCCAGAGCAAACACCTTAGTTTTAATTGAACACTTCCAAGTGTCCACACTACTAAGTGTTCAAGAAACATGGAGCAAAGCTGTAGTAAATGAACTAATTAAATGACTAATTAAATGATAATTGAGGATTAGCGATAAACAAATGAAGAAATACTGAAGGGAAAAAACAAGAACAGAACCTACAAAAAACTACAACTTCAGTCACAGCATTGTAATGAAAAAACCTGAAGTACAACAAATGATTAATTCAATAAAATTATCAGGAGATGATTAAACAACTCCACAAACATCATCACCAGCTACACTTATTACTAAAACGTTTATATTTGTATAACATCTACTAAAGTTCTTCTTGAGAGAAAGGTTAACATTTTACGTCACCATCATGGAGAACAGAGTTTGCTTTAGTTGGGCTTTTAGCCCTGATATTTTTAACATTAATTTATTTTGGCTGCTACAATAGTTAAGAACTTTATATAAAAAGCCCTTTTGATTTGTCAAGCAAGCCAAAAAACAAAATAAAATCTGCTGATGTTCATATTGTTTTTAATGAGGCAGAACCTGTTCTAATTTAATGTAATATAATTTACTGCTCTTATCCAAAGTTTACTTTATTGTTAAACGTAATATAACATGCCTGTATGTGGCGTTGAATTCTGGAAGTTTTTAAGAATATCTTGGACTTAAACACTTTGCTCTATGGTATAAGTTGCACTCAAAGAGAGATCAATAATCAGCGTATGAACCTCAACGATGGTGACAACTAACAAAATGAACAGTTTAACTCACAAACTGGCTAATAACAGGCTACTGAAAGTCTAAACATAAACAACAGCAGAATCAAACGCAAATAAAGTAAACTGTAAGACCATTATACTACATAATTTATTCACGCCGCAGTGCATGCTGGGATATTTGTACTGTGCCACACCCAGCATGCATTGCGGCATGAAACATTGTTACCATTGTAGAGGTACAAGGTCTGATTCATGAGGTCTGAGTGTGTCTTTGTTGAAACTGAACTGCTTTTGTATGCTACTTCTTGACTCTGTAAAAGAATTAGGTATCTTTCCTGTTTCCACTTCTCATTAATTAATTAATATCTGCAACTAAGTATAAAAACTACTGCATGAGGCCCATCATCCAGACCTTTATTAATACATTTATCAGAACAAATTTCAGACAAATAGACATATCTGCTTATTGACTTTTCAACCGTATTGCTATAATAGGAGTGTTTTTTAACTCTGTATTACAGCAGCTGGAGAATCTAAATTGATGAGTTCAAGGGTGAAGAGCCCAACTAAACCAGCTCCTCACTCTATTACGGTGACACAAAAAAAAAACCCAAACCTAAATTTCTGTTGATTCTCAATAAGAATGGTATGGAAGTCAAAGCGGTCAGTAATAAGTGAATCTGCTGTTGTTTGTGGACTTGTTTATTGATACTCTGCTGAGACTGAAGAAGTTTTATTTTGGTTGATGTTATTTAATGTTGTAACTGGCGTCACTCTTTGTGTTTCTTGTTTCTCGTTCCTTCAGTGATTGTGATTATTACAGCAGGTGTTCATCAGTGTCTGAATTCACTCATTAGTGTTCATTAACTCTGTCAGGTGAACTATATTAGTGAACTAGTGTATGAAATAGTGAACGAGGGCACAAAATGTGATTTCAAACACAGACTTGAAAAAACGTTGAATCTGGGCTCTGTTAACTCACAGTTTTCTGCTGTCGGTTACTTTCTCGAAGACAAAAATATTACCCAGAATGCACTGTTTTTAACAGAACTTTACTCTTTTAGTGAAAAAACATTATTTTACTGTAGACTGTTTTTTAACAGCAATTTTTTACAGTGTATACCGCATGTCTTTGGACTGCGGGGAAAACCGGAGCACCCGGAGGAAACCCACCCCAACACAGGGAGAACATGCAAACTCTACAAAGAAATGTCAACTGCTCCAGCCGGGGTTCGAACCAGTGACCTTCTTGCTGTGAGGCAACAGCACTACTCACTGCGCCATCATGTTACCAACTATTAGTGTATGCTTGAATAATATATAAATGTTGATTTGAATAGTTTATTAGTCATTCACTAACTCATTCTGAATGTTCTAAAAAAAAAATTACTCTTAAACACAAATTATTTGTAATTCTGCGATAATTAAATCATAAAAAAATTTATCAGTAACAAAGTACACACAAAAAAAACTGTTGAATCAACATGATTTATTCGTAGCACCCATTGTACATCTAAACAAATCAAGTAAACTTAAACTGCTTTGAATGCGTTATGTGAACACAATATAAATGTGTAAATTCAACATGGTTTTAACAGGTCTATGTAACATCTTTGCAGCTAATTAAATTAAATTGTTTGTATTGTGTTAGGCTAATTGAATTTATTCATATATATACTCAATGTCTGTAAAGCACTTCAACTCAACAAGATTCTTTCTTGTTACATTAACAAGTTTCTGTCTTGTCCATGTATGATAATAAAATCTATTGTGTTACTTCAAAAGATCAGTAATCTCCCAAAAGTATACTCAAAAAAATTGTTAAATCAACACCCTGCAAAAAATGCTTTTCTTACATTTTTGGTCTGGTTTCTAGTCCAAATAAAAAAATTATTGATTTAAAATTTATTAAATCAAGAAACATTTTCTAGACAAGCAAAATAATCCTATGTCAAAAGGAAAAACAAGATTATTTTGTATATAAACACAGGATGCATGTGTTGCATAGAATGAGGTAAGTGAAGTCGAACGGCCGCTGGATTAAGAAACTTGAAGATGGAATATAGAACCTATGAATTTAGGAGCAAGCTTAAAGAGCACCTATTACACATTAAAAAAAGAGTCATATTTTGTTTTTAAGTGTCTCCAACAACAGGCTGATATGCATGCAAGGTCACTTTCATTGTCTTATAATATGTATTTATTTTTTACCTAATTATCCCATCGACTCCCATATGAATCGTTCAGCGATTCATTTGTTCCCAAACCCCTCCTTAGCGCGAAGCTAATCTGCGCTGATTGGATCAATGACCGCTTGTTGTGATTGGTCAACAGCATTCAGCGCGAGACAGAGTGAAATGAAGTAGTCAGAGTGCATAGTGTATGTGTGAGCATACCTGCCAACACTCCTGTTTTTCCCGGGAGTCTCCCGTATTTCAGACCCATCTCCAGCCACCCACCCATTTTGTTATTTATCCCGGAAAACCCCCTTGATTTCAACCATCGCCTCCCCCAGTCCTCAGCATTTTGGTATTGCCTGTGAAATACCCGGGTCGCCAACACTGGTATAGGATCCGATCGCAGCGGCCGCCGAAACACACTTCATAGTAGGTAACTTACTATCACCATAGTACACAGTACCCGGTTCTCAACAGTGTTTTTCAGACACCTCACCTCACCCCAAACCTGATCCTTTCTTTAACAAACGTCAGACGAATCTCCCGTTGTAAGCGTGTAGATTGCTGAAGCACTCGTCAGAAAAATGACGGGAGCAGCACAGGCTGGGATAATGCTGATGTATTTTTGTCAAAAATACACCTCAACCACTGACTCTTCACAGCCTCATCTTTGGGTAGAGAAAATAACACATAAGCACAGCGTCTTCATGACTTGATTCAACTGGGATCTGTTTGTCTTCCTTTTTTTTCTTTGCTACTGTGTTAGTGGGAGGGACCGCAGGTTTAAATTTTCCAGGGTTTGTGAGCACAACAATTGGGCAGGGCTTGTGTTTCGTATCCACGTCACGGCGAAACGGTTAAAGACTCGTTATCAAGACGATTCATTCGAACCACTATGAGTCGACTCTTTTATAGATGAATCTATAGTTTTGAACACTGTCCACTTTCAGATGTATGCCTTATCTGGATATTTCACTTCACTTAGAGCTGTGTTACACACTACATTGAAGGTCATTTTCAAGAACCCATAATAGGGGCTCTTTAATAGACGGTAACTCAAGAGGGAGGTGACGAGTGGAAAAGCACAACTATATCTGACCACAAACATATCTGGGAGCTTTGGAACTATAAAGATAATTATTGTGACCAGTTCATTTGTGAGTTTTAAGTAGGGATTTACATGCTTTTAGCCAGGTGCAGCAACACCACTTAATGAAAGTTTGAAGCAGCAGTGAAATTGGGAAATACTGGTAGATGATGTTTAGGAAGGAAAGTGAAGTGGGCAGCTTTGGAAAAATGATTGACAATATTAAGAATAACGGTGTTACATGAAGGTGGCAACCCTGTTACAAAGTCCAAAGCAATGTGGGACCAATGGCACATCAGGACAGGAAGCAGTCGCAGAAGACCCATCAGAGGAGAACTGGTAGGTTTGGATTGGGTGCAAACTGGACAGAACAAGACGTAAAAGCAAATGTTATGGGCCGTACCAGGCCACAAGAACTGCTGGGGCACAGCAGGAGTGCCTGACGAGTTTAGAGGAGTGAGTCCAATGTTAAACTGCCAAGCACAAATCTGGGAACGACTAATTTTCCTACGGGGCACTGAGGAATAGTGATGCTAATTAACGCTTTCTTAACCTGCCGTTTAATTTTCCAGACCACGGCTCCTAGCATGCACACTTTAGAGGAATGATCTCGGTTGGTGTATCATTATTGGCAGAGAAAAACTGTTAAGATAAATCTTCTGGTTTAAGTCTCTTACACCCGAATAGATAAGAAATGGAAAAATCAAAGCAACTAAAGAAAAGAGTCCACCGGGCCTGTCTGGCCTTAAGTCCTTTGGCAGAACTAATCATGGTTAAGTTTTGATGGTCAGACCAAACCACAAATGGGACATGGTTTACCAGTGCTTGGAACACGGATGGAGCATTGGCCAACCCAAAGGAAAAAACCCAGTATTCAAAGTGAACAGGCAGGGTGTTAAATTTAGTTTTCCACTTGTCACACTCTCTTACGTGCACCAAGTAATAAGTGTTACGCAGATCCAGTTTTTGCTTCCTGCAGAATCTCAAAAAGCTGATAACATGAGTGGTAATGGATAACAGTTCTTTATAGTAATGTTGTTCAGCCCTAAGTAATCCATCTTTGCCCATCTTTCTTTTTAATAAAGAAAAAACCTGTACCGGTCAAGGAGGTGGACTAAACAATGATGTCTGTGGCAAGCGTTTTGGCAAGATAATTCTCGAGTACTTTATGTTGTGGGGCAGATAATGAATAGAGCTTACCATGAGAAAGGGTGCTCCCTAGAATTAGGTAGAGGAACAACTAAAAACCAGCTGGAGATCATAATACTCATCAGGAACATCAGATAAATCTCTGGGCTCCTCCTGAAACACAGAAATAGAGAAAATGACAAACACAAGACAATTAACATGACAATATATACAGTATATATACAATATAGTCCCTTTGGACAAGTCTATGTGTGGATTATGGTGGATGAGCCATGGATGACCCAGGACTATGGGTAAATCAGGAATAGAACAAATAAAAGGATATGGCCTCTTTGTGATTGCCTAAGATGGTGAGACTCACAGGAGACGTGACTCTGCTGGTCCTGGTGAGAGACTGTCCATCAAGAGTGTACAGGTTGGGGATTATGAAGGGTTTCTTATGGTTTAGTAGTTCATTCATAAAATTAACCTCAGCACCAGAGTCAATAAATGTGGTGCAGGTGATGGACAAACCCCTGTATTGAAGAGTGGCAGCCAGTGATGGACAGGACTTGGGTAAATGGCAAATTGTGGTTCCGCTCGATATTGCTTCCCGTTCTACTGGCGAGCTACCTCTTTACTGGGCATCAAAAAGTGATGTAGCTGGCACTGCCGCAGTACGTGCAGAGTATTGGCTGTTGCTCAGCTGCTAAGATGCGCATGCTTACCAGCTGCATTGGCTTAGGATCAGTTTGTGACTTCAGCGGGGAAAGAACAGGTCAAGAAACGGCTCCTAACATGAGCAGAACCGCGGATGCAGTGGTGGAAGTCAAGATGCTTATCAGCTTAAACCAGCAGGTCAAAGTGAAAAGATCATGGGTCTGGATCTTGTTCATTATTTCAGCGTTGAGAGCCTCCATGAAATGTGCAGTGAGTGGCAGCTCGTTCCACTCACATGTGGCTGCTAAAATTCAAATTAGCTGCGGACTCTCTTTGCCTGAGCTGAAAAGCCCTCCAAGGCATGCCTGGCAGCTGATGGCTCCTCCTTATGCTGGCCAAGCATCAGGCCCTTCATCGCCACAGTAAAGTAGATAGGGGATTCCTTCATTGAATCCATCAGGTTTGGTGGCCAGATTATTTTGTCAAGGGCTGGACAGAAACAGAACAAAAGATAACAAATCTACTCTTTATTGCAAATTTAAAAACAACTAGGGCAACTGCCATTCACCAGCCACCTACAAGTCAAACAACTTTACTATCCTTCAGATTTGACCAGATAATAAACTTGTAATAAAATTTGTAGAATTAATTTTCACAATCTTTGATTGTTAATTATTGCTACAGTGAGATTCTGTGCCTGGTGCCCCATTTAAAAGGAGTTATTTATCTGATAATCATACTCATCTTAAGTGAGGAGTGACCACAGTTTCAATATTAATATTAGTACTAACATTAATCTTGACATTTGAGACAGACCAAGTACATTATCACGTTATGTGGTGCCCTGCATTAGGTTAAAATATTAATATTACAACCTCAAATCAGAAAAATTTGGGACAGTATGGAAAATGCAAATAAAAAAGAAAGTAGTGATTTCCAAATTTACTTTGACTTCTATTTCACTTCAGACAGTATGAACGTAAAATATTTCATGTTTTATCTAGTCAAGTTGATTTGATTTGTAAATATACAAAGAACAGCAACGCATTCCAAAAAAGTTGGGACAGGAGCAATTTAGGGCTAGTAATCAGGTAAATAATGATGGGATTTGAAAAAGGTGATGTCAACAGGTGACTGTAATTATAATTTGGTACCAAAAGCAGTATCCAAGAAAGGTCTAGTCCTTTAGGAGCAAGTATGGGCCAAGGATCGCCAGTTTGCCAACAAATATGTGAGAAAATTATTGAAATGTTTAAAAACAACGTTCCTCAAAGAAAGATAGGAAGATGTTTGAATGTTTCACCTTTAACAGTCCATAACATCATTAAAAAAAATCTAGGAATCTGGAGGAATTTCAGTGCATAAAGGACAAGGGTGCAAACCTAAGATGAACAACTGTGATCTCTAATCCCTCAGGTGGTACTGCATTAAGAATCATCATTCATCTATAAGCAAATCCCCACATGGGCTCAGGAGTACTTTAGCAAACCTTTGTTAAGCATCACAATAAGTACTTACAGCCACAAATGCCAGTTAAAACTGTACTGTGCCAAAAAGAAGCCCTATACTAACAGTATCCAGAAGTGCGGTCAACTTCTCTGGGCTTGGAGGCATCTGGAATGGACTATCACACAGTGGAATCTGTATTTCAGGTATTGAAAGATTTGCGAGAAATGGGTGCTGTGTGCTTAGAACCAAAGAATTCAATTCAGTTCAATCCACCTTTATTTCTATAGCACTTTTACAATGTAGATTGTGTCAAAGCAGCTTCACATAGAAGATTATAGTAAATTGAAACAGTGTCAGTTCAAGAAGAAAAGAATCAGCCAGACTGTTATCAGCAACAAGTTCAAAAGCCAGGGTCTGTCATTGTATGGGGTTGTGTCAGTGCTCTTGGCAAAGGTAACTTGCACTTCTGTGACGGCACCATTAATGCTGACAAGTACTGTACATAGAGATTTTGAAGCACAATATGCTGCCTTTGCAACATTGCAAATCCACATTCTGCACTCCTTACAAAGTTCTGGCTGCACAAGAGACCCCATACTGCACAAGAATTTACTAGCTATCTCTAGGGGTGTAACAGATCACGGTTGATCTGTGTTCAGTAGGGATCTCAACCCACAGTTCGAAACACACGTGACTCGCGGGTTACTAACTTTTTTTGAACTTGTAGGTTAATCCAACATTCTTAACAATTGCAGAGAGATCACTCCCTGCGTTATTCAGATCTTGTGTATGAAAGCATTTTGGCTTCCCGAAAAATTATGTCACTAAATAGGTTTTCAAAAATGATACACTTATAATGAAACATGGAGTTTTATGTGTGAATTGTTGAATCATTAATTGAAAATAAATATAATCTGTTGTAAAAGATATTAGATTTATATATTTAGTATTATCAGCAACAGTAGCAAAGATTATTTTTCGTATTGAATATTTTCCTTTTTTTTCAGCTGGTTCTTTCTTGATTTTTGTTTTTCATTAAAATTACAGGTTCTAAGTTATGTTTATTAAAACCAATGGTTTTTGCAGTAATATTTTTGTATAAATGGAAACCAAATGACATTCGTCTCCTCCCTTTTTTTCTGATCCGAAAAATGGTTTGATCCGTGACTCAAAAACCGTAGTATGATCCAAACCGTAAGATTTGTGATCCGTTACACCACTAGCTGTCTCTAGGATCTATTTTTGGCATCCATAAACGTTTTTTTTTACTTATTTGATGCGAGTTTGCACCTTCCAGGGGAGGGTCAATTTTACAGGGACCTACCATACCCACTCCAACATACCCCAACATATCTAAACAAAACAGCAGCCAAGAGCTGAATGAGATGCTGAATCACTCACATATGAACACCAATGATATTGTAATGGCTTTCACTGTTTTAATGTATTTGATGTGTTATAGTAGTAAAAGGGGGTGTCACGGTGGGGCAGTGGGTAGCACGATTGCCTCACAGCAAGAAGGTCGCTGGTTTGAGCCCCGGCTGGGTCATTCAGCATTTCTGTGTGAAGTTTGTATGTTCTCCCTGTGTTGACGTGGGTTTGCTCCGGGTGCTCCGTGTAGGGCCTCATACACATAATACACAATTATGTAATGCGTTAACTTTAAATTAGCTCAAAGGGAATATAACAGAACTTAAAGCGGCTCCAAAAGAATCAACTCTCTTGAACTGAACAAACGACTCGTCCAGCGCTCGTTTGAACAGACAGGGCTGTTGACTCAAAAATGAATATTGCTATTCGAACTAAAGTAAAACACTTTAATATTTAAGCAGGGTAACAAGATCTAGGTATAAGGCATTAGATTCATAAGCATACACAGGTCACTTTCCTTTCAATACAAAAGAGACTTTATTGACTACAAACAAAACTAACAAAAACACACATACATACACGCATTCATACTGGTTGCAGACAAGGAATAGACGGAAAGAAGAGTTTAGGAGAGATGTGATGTAAAACCTCAAGATGTAAAACCTAACCAAGCGAACCAAATAATCAATTCAACCTTTACTGTGTCTTAGACAGGATTATCTATCATTTAACATGACTAGCAGATCATACACCAGTTCAGCAATGGATCTGGAGATGTACTTGTCTTCCGTAGTGATGTGGGGATGTCCCTCTGTCGAGCTGGATTCCCACATGAGTTCGCTGGC
This sequence comes from Danio kyathit, assembly GCA_903798195.1. Lineage (NCBI taxonomy): Eukaryota > Metazoa > Chordata > Actinopteri > Cypriniformes > Danionidae > Danio > Danio kyathit. Next base: position 12,009,729 of record LR812529.1, on the reverse strand, counting down.
GGTTGGTTTGGTCGTTGTAGTGACGTCTTTGAGGCTGGTGATGAAGTGAAGTCCGGTAGTTTAAGTTGGAGACGGCCAAACTGTTGTCGTGTTGACGGGTTTCGCGACGCAACTTAACTTAACTAGACTCTCAACGGAAAGAAAAAGAAAGAAGGGTTTACGGAAGATGGGGAAGTTTGAGGCTGTCTTATCCCATCTTTGTGTCTAAGTCCGGCTGGACTGGACCTGGAGAAGAGTTGTCCTGGAAGTGGAGCATCTCCACTTCTCAACAGCTGCTGCTGGTGCACCTCTGTTGGACTGGACGACTGGACTCTGCTCAGACTCTGCTCCGCTTGCTGCCTGCTGCCTTTTTGCCTAGAGAATGTTTGGGGTGATGGGTTTTAACCACCAATGTTTCCGGCCCCTAATAGAGCTGAATCAATAAGGCATTGTCCGTGGATCTGCGTGGCAGTCCCATGTTAGCACATGTACTTTGGCGTGACTCACTCACATGAGCCATGGTGCTCAGACATATAGCATTAAGCATACATTTATAATATGAACATGATACATTTTATATATCTATAATTAAAAAGGAATGAAAGAAAGGGAAAGGATTTCACTCATTCATCTTAAATAACATACACGTAATGGTACGTTTGTGATAACTCAAAGCATAATGGTTACCCATGATTATTGCATTCTTAACATATACAGGATTCAGGTGTCATACAAAAGCAATAACATGACATTTCATTAAAAGTCCGCTATCATCGTTTTGAGGATGATCTGATGAATTTTAATGTTTGGTAAGATTATAAAATTCAGACAGGATTTTTCATTCTCTGTTTTGGCCAAAGTCAGTCAATACTCTGTCTTGCATGGGGGTTGAAAACCCCATTTCCTGAGGTCAAACACAAGTTCTTTGTTAAGAAATGTGTTCTCGTGATCAGTTACCCATTCGTCTTGAGTTAACTTGATCAGGATAGTGGGTCCGGATAACACTTAACGGATGATGAACCAGTCATGTGGCCCTTCCTGCTCTGTACTGCAACAAATGTGGCCTGACCTTCTGATTTTGGTCAGAGACCAAAATGTATCTCGATCAAGGTGATTCTGATCACAGGTGTCGACTCAGTTATTGGTGTCTGCATAGTTAAGTCCTCACATCCGGTTTCCCCTACAGTCCAAAGACATGCACTACAGGTGAATTGAATAAGTTAAATTGGCCATATATTGTGTTATATATGGCAAAAATAGTATAATAAACACAGTTTAACCTAATGTCCTAAAGTTAAAGTTATATTCACCTTTATAATGGCACTTGAGTGATATTCAAGTTTATTGACTTGAACTAGCTAGTAGCTAATAAAGGCTAAAACATCATTAATATTGAACTAATAAAGGAAATTTGACCCCTATTCTAAAGTGAAAGTATGTTCACATAAATTATGGCACTTATTGGGGAATATTCAAGTTTATTGACTAAAACAAACTAATAATTAAGGCTAAAATGTCATTAATGCAGTGTTAAAAAAGGCAATTAGCACTGTATTAATGACATTTTAGTCTTAATTATTATCTTGTTCTAGTCAATAGACATGAATATCCCTCAATAAGTCTTACCTACAGTACTTGTAAATGAAGTCTTAAAAATTACTTTAATTACTTTGAAACGATCGCTGTCCCGTCCTTTGAAGCAAGTCTTTTAGCTCAGGCATTCATTGTCCATTATTTATTCACGTTTTGTTTAAAAGTCCAATTTTTGAGCTGATATCTGCGGTTTTTGCAGGCAGTCAGAGCAAAACATAAAATAACAGACTCCTATTGAACTTTACTGTTTTCAGCTTCCAGAAATGATCAGATGTGCTCCAACCATTAGGCACATTTAAATCAAGACTGAAGGCACATCTGTATAGCTGTGCCTTTACCGAATGAGCACTGTGCTACGTCCCACAGATGGCACTATTCTTTTCTTTTTTTTTAATCTTTTATAACCTGTTTAACACATTTTTATTTGCTTTTATATGCCTCTAATCGTTCTTACTCTTTGCTTTTTTTTCATTTTCTTATACTTGTCTTTCTATTCTTGTTTATGTAAAGCACTTTGAATTGCCACTGTGTATGAAATGTGCTGTATAAATAAACTTGCCTCGCCTTGCCTTGCCTTACTGCATAGACGAAGAGCAACCACTGAACAGAAATAACATGAGCTCACGTGCGCCCTCTTCATTGCGGCAGAGCTACTGCCTGCCTCACCTCATCTCTTTTCAGTGCGGCTTTATGTCAGATCCTAACACTAAATAAGTGAAAGACTTACACAAAAATACATTACATATTGTATGCAAAGTGAAAACATATAATAAAAAATGTCTACAATGTATAAAAACATTTTAATAAAGCATTACATCGGCAGCACACACTGAGTGAGCAAAAGGGGCGGGGTCAAGCCAGTTAGCAAGGAATTGCTCAATCTGACTTGAGGCACAACTCGGGCTGCCTCACCTTGCTTCCTACGCTGTAATTGAACAGGAGATACGCAAATTACAGCAATTTTTATCATAAAAATGATTGAAATCATTTGAATCACACAGAAATTGCATTTATAGCACATATCAGTGGACAAATATTTATTTTATCATTAGCATACATCTCATAAGGTGGGGATGATGACAGGTGAGTCCCTGGTGTGTGCGCATATAATGGTACTTCGTGGACAAGTCAAAGTACGTAAATAAGAAAACAAAAAACATATATACATACAACATGCATAACGGTAGAAAGCATATTAATATAGGTCATAAATATCAAAAACTGAAGTGAATAAAATAGATAGAAATAAAACATGAAACAAAATCAGTGGTATGGAATGACAATGATAGTATTTCAATGAATTTTTTCTTGACAATTAAAGTACAAAAAAAATCATAAAATAATTTACAGATTTTATCCTGTCAGAAGTTTTTGCTTAAAGTTTAAAGTGAAACTGATATAGCTTGCTCTTTCTGTGACATTTCTTAAATTGTCACTCACATTTGTTTGGGAATGTTCTTTTGTTCAATCTTTTTTTTTTTATTAAAGGGGCGGTCCACTATGATATTGTATTTTAAACCTTAGTTTTTGTGTAATGTAGCTGTGTGAACATAAACAACATCTTTGAATGTAAGACGCTCAAAGTTAAATCCAAACCCAGAAAGCAAAATACACTCGGCTGACTTTTACTGCTGGACCTGGAAGCAGACTATTTCATCATGGTGTGCCAACTCTACTGCAGCCATGCCGAATTCCCACCATGAGTAAACAGCAATTTGACAACAACAGTCCTAAGGGTCAATGTTCGAAATGCGACTAGGCAACTTTTGCAAGAAAAACAAAAAAAAAAACATAAACAACAATAAAGGCAAATCAACATTACACTAATAATCAATTAAACAAAAAATCAAATAGTTATCAATAAATTATGTTAAAAAATGCTGCTGCAGTTTAATTCACATTAATGCAGGAAATCTTATTTACCAGATCATTATGAGCATTTAGCAGCAGCATTAAAAGCAGTAACTCTAAAATACCATGTGCAAGTAAACATTAAAGTTGCAAAATTTACTCAGAAACATTGATCCAGACAAAATAAAAAACAAAATTATTCTTTTATTGTGCATCAATTACATATGCTTTTAATCACAATGTTCTCTCTTCAAAAGCTAGTAGTGCTATTCAGATTTACAGTGAGTGTTACGTGGATACTTTTTTGATTGAAGCACACACAGTTCTTTGGCTGTGAGAGTTTTCATTTTTGCAGCGGTAAAGATCATAAAGTACACACAAATGCATGAACACAAATCTTAACAGAATGCTCCAAACCAAATTAAACTTACTTTCTCACTTGCTTTCATTTCTCATTGTTAGTAAGAGAAGTAGTCTACAATACAGGTGATGTCCGTTTTTTTCAAGGCTTCCAAGCAGGGCTCTGTGTTTGATGATTGCAGTTTGTAATTTCTTCAGTGATGATAACCCTATACTCTTGAGTACTGCAAAACAAAAAGTAGATACATAATGATGAAAGTAATTTATTCCTCTGGGTCTCAACATAACAAGTAAAAAAAGTGATAATCTGTTGTGTAGTTACACAAAATCATCAAAAATATAAAGATTTCAGAAAACACATTTTTAAACAAAACTCTTTGTGTGCGATCATCACCCAAGATCCACACAACAGCAAATACTTAGTTTGTTTGTTAGCTGTAGACAGTAAACATAATAAAAGTTTTGTAAAGGAGTGAGCTGCATTCAGTGCAGTCATGCGAATTTGGTTAAAGGACAAGTCAAGCGTCTAATCAGTTTATTACTAGAAATGTAAATGTGTGACTATGCTTGCAAGAAATATATTATCAAAACAACCATAGATAAGCATCCATCCATACATCTCTGATAAACATCTATTGATTTGTTGCATTAATTGACAATGCTTTGCAGGTACAGTGAGACTCCGCCCACTGCTGCACAAACACATCGATTACCTAAAAGCACAGCATGATTTAAACGGATGATCTGCTGCATTACTTTCTAAATAGACTTCATATTAATATTTTTTTTTATTGATACTAATTACAATGACATAATTCACTTGTATAATATCTTATACAGCCTTTTTTAACTTTTAAACAGGTGTTTTTTACATTCACAACATATTCGCCTAATTAACACATTATAAGGTAATATAAAAAATGTAATATTTTAAGACAATGGTATGTTACTAATTGACAATGTTATAACTATCTGTGACTGAACCAATATGCTGAGTCATTAGCTGCATTTCCACTGTCATGCCTAAAATGAGCATGCCAGGTTGAGCCAGGGCCAGTTGCATTTTCACAGTCACTTTTGGGACCTAATCGACCTCGTCTTGCCTTCCTCGAGATCCTCGAACAGTGAAGCAGCCCATTCTGTACCCCTAATAATGTCTGCTTCACTATATGCAAACAAACTACAGATCTTGTGTAGTTGCCTAGTTACCATATGTATTATCAAAACTAACGTACTATACATATTACATGAAAGTCTATATTTAAATTTGTTATGAGTGAAATAATCAGAATCAGTTTTATTGCCAAGTGTGCTTCACACACACAAGGAATTTGTTTTGGCAACAGAAGCTTCCAGTGTATATAAAGTGACAAGTGACAAGACAAAATTAAATATGAGAAAAGAAAAAAAAAGGTGATAAACATTAAACAGAGATGCAGTTAGTCAAAAAGATCTGGATGTTGAATTGTATGTACAGATTTGTTGTAAATGTACAGGTTATAAGGTGCTGTATACCAATGCGAATCGAGAAAGTATTGCATTGTAAATTGTTAAAAGGTGCTGTGTACAAGTGCTTATGAGAAAGTATTGCTCGCTCATTTATCGCACAGTAGGAGAATATTTAACTGTTCATGAGGTAGATGGCCTGAGGAAAGAAACTTTTCCTGTGTCTGGCTGTTTTTGTGCTTGGTGCTCTGTAACGCAGGCCAGACGGTAACAGTTCAAACAGGTAGTGTGCTGGGTGCGAGGCATCCAGAGTGATTTTGCGAGCCCTTTTGCTCACTCTGGAAGAGTACAGTTCTTGAAGTGTAGGAAGGGTAGTGCCAGTGATTCGTTCAGCTGTCCGGACTATTCGCTGTAGTCTACGGAGGTCGGTTTTGGCAGCTGAGCTGAACCAGACAGTGATTGAAGTACAGAGGATGGATTGGATGACAGCTGAGTAGAACTGTACGAGCAGCTCCTGTGGCAGGTTGAACTTCCTCAGCTGACGAAGGAAAATACACAAGTCTTTGAAGACAAACAGTTGGTTTAACAATTTACAATATATATATATTATATAAATGGTCAAATCTTATTGCATTGAGTCAAGTTTTTTCAACTTACAAAATGTTTAGCTGAATAGTAAAGTTGAATATTTGACCCAACTACTTATTTCAAATAAACTGAACTTCAAAAGATTTGTTTTTATAGGTTAACTTAATTTATTAAGATAGCAGAACGTAGTTTAGTTGAAATACATTAACTTACATTTTCAAGTTCACTGAACTTAGTCTAGCAGATTTTTTCAATTAGAAACAAAACAGACAACAAAATACATTACACATTTTATTAAAAGTTTACTCTCAAGTTAGCAATAACACACAATGTACTTACAATATAGTTGTCTTTACAAAGTAATCGTCCTTATAAAAAGTAAGTTTTAAAGTTTTGAAAAGTAATTGTAATGTAAAAGTAATCCACAAAACTATTTAAGAGTATCCGGGGGGTGCGTGTGCTGACCCCAGACACTGGCATGTTTGTCTTTGTTTGCATTAAAGTTTGTGTTAAAGCTCGTTTACCTGTTTCAAAGTTTATATTTTAACATACATCCCAAGGAGCAAAATGTTGGCAAAGTTCTTCATGGTGCTATGGATTTTAAAAAGTGTCATCGATTGTGTCTGTGCATTGAGAGCTGGATTGAATATGGGAAATTTGAGGAACAATGGATTGAGGACGATTTTTACAGCTGTCAGGATTTGTTAAGACTCCGATATAAAGTTAAAACTCTGAAAGAACTGGTTCTATAAAAATAGCATCTGGTAAGAGGACAAAACAGCAAGGTGGTAGAGGTGGAATTCAAAACTGGCTTAAATGCTGTGGCAGTTGGTTCCCTCTTCCAACTATATAGTTAACTAATGATTGCTCGCTACAGAATAAAATGCCTGAACTCAAAACACTGGTAAAGTACAACAGAGACTCCAATAGAGCTAATCTAATCTGCATCACAGAGACGTGGCTGACAGAGGCAATGGATGATATAAGTCTTGACAGATATACATTAAAGAGCCCCTATTATACATTAAAAATACATTGGTTTTAAAAGTCTCCAACAACAGGCTGATATGCATGCAAGGTCAAAAAAACCTTTCTTTATCTTATAATATGCATTTATTTTTACCTAATTATCCCAGCAACTCCCATATGATTCATTCAGCAATTCATTTGTTCCTAAACCCCTCCTTAGCGTGAAGCTAATCTTTGCCGATTGGACTGATGGCAGCCTGTTGCAATTGGGCGACAGCGTTCAGCGCGAGACAGAGTGAATACAAATACTGTTCGAAGTTCCCGGTTCTCAACAGTGTTATTTAAACACCTCACCCCCAAACCTAACCCCTAAAGTTCCTGTCAAGCTCTGACAAAGTCCCACACATCAATAGTCTTTTCTGATCCTTCCTTTAACAAACGGCTGACGAATCCCCTGTTGTAAGCGTGTAGATTCCAGGGAACACAGCACAAGGCTGGGTCAATAATGCTGAGGTATTTTTGCAAAAATAAACCTCAACCACTGTTTCATCTTTGGTTAGAAAATAATCCAAAATAACACTAACTTTCCATTCACACTTCCAATAATATCCAGCTGAACATAGATCTTCATGACTTTATTCAACCGGGATCTGCTACAGTGTTTGTGGGAGGGCCGCAGGTTTAAATTTTCCCGGGTTTGCACGTGCAACGGGCGGGGCTTATGTTTCGTATCGACGTCACCCTGAAACGGCTAAAGACTCGTTATCAAGCTGATTCATTTGAAGCACTATGAGTCGACTCTTTTATAAATGAATCAATAGTTTTAAACACTGTCCACTATCAGATTTAAGCCTTAGCTGGATATTTCACTTCACTTAGAGCTGTTACACACTACATGGAAGGTCATTTTCAAAAACCCATAATAGGGACTGTTTAATCAGTCTGGACCATGACTGCGTCAAAAATAGTCAAAGGAGGACTGTGTATGTTCATTGATAGTAAGTGGACTATGAATATTATGGTACATGAAACACACTGTTCGGCTGATTATGAACTTTTGACTGTCTCATTCAGACCATTTTATTTACCTCCTGAATTTGGACAAATAACAGTTATTTTAGTTTATGTTCCTGGACCAAATTTTGTTCAGGCTGCTAAGGGCATAGCTGCTAGTTATAATACAGCACTGTGCAATTCTGGGAATAATCTGGTTTTCTTGCTAGGAGACTTCAATAAATGTGACGTATCTACCTTGTTGCTGAATTTTAAGCAATGTATAACCTGTCCGACTAGACTGGATAAAACTGGATAAGTGTGGTAATGTGAAAGATGCATATACGCCAAGAGTACATCCACCTCTGGGGCGCTCGGATCATAATGTCATCCATCTGTTATCAAGATATAGGCAACTATTAAAGAAGAACAACCCTGCCATTCAGCAGGTTCAGATATGGTCCAAAGACTCAATTGAACAGCTACTAGGAGGTTTTGAGTGCACAGAGTGGAGCTTATTTTAATGACTATGATTGTAGTAATAATTTTGAAATGTTGAATGATACATTCAATATATATAACTGGTTATAACTGCATAACATTAACTGGTTATGCTAACTTCTGTGTAAACTCTGTTGTTCAATCTAAGAGCGTTAGAATTTATCCAAATAACAAGCCATGGACAACTAAAGATATAAAAAATGAAAAAAATAGCTTTTTTGTAGTATGATCAGCAGAAGGTAGAGTTAAATAGAGTAGTTAAATGTAAGATAAAAAGTGCACAGAAGGAATATGAGAAGAAATTAAAAACAGGAAATGTAAGAGAGGCATGGAAGGGACAAGATATATTAACTGGTAGACAAAAGAAAAAAGTTGAACAATATGAGAATCCTTACAGTCTTGCAAATGATCTTAATATATACTTTTCAAGATTTGATCATTCAAATGAGTCCAATGTTAATAATGTAGATATAGCAGGAACTGAGACTCAGTCACAGACCATGATCATAGAGGAAAGAGAGGTTATCGCAATGCTTCATAACGTTAAATCACACAAGGCATCTGGCCCAGATGGCCTGAAAGGAAAAGTTTTAAAAAGTGTGTGGAACAATTGGGTTCCCCAGCTATGTGGAAAACTTCCACTATGGGGATTTCGTCAGAAAGCCAATCATCTGGAAGAGTAATAAAATGGGTCAATGAAATGCCAATAAATTGGCGCGTCAGCATACGCAGCTGGCAGCAATCACAATTAGCTGTAAAAAAAGATGCCAGCCATGCAACGCTAAGTATCTTTTCGCTTTCAGAGCCTCACGGTACTGAGAGAGTCTTTGGTTCGTCCATCTCCATCCTTCGAGGAGAGAAATAAAAGCTGCTGGCGATTGACAGGCCTGTTTTCTCCCGGTCTCAGAGTGTGTGACAATGCAGTGGCAGACGGTCAGGCTGGGCATTCTCCTGTCCCTGGGCGTTCTCTGGTGCGGTTCTCCTAGAGTGGTGAGTAACTGAGCTAGTTTCCTAAAAGAGCAACAAGGACGTGCAGTGCGTCTTTTTAAAGAGGTTGTTCCGAATGTGTGTTTCTGGATGCGGTAGTTCCCTGTCCAAGGATGATGGGGACGAGCACTTTGTTGCATGTCTGGGGGTTCAGCATGTTAATGCGGTGCTTGCGGGCAGCACATGCCATCAGTGCAATGGTATGTCTGTTGCGCAGCTAAGATTGCGGCTCCCTCCGCAAGTAGCAGTTGGCACTTGGGAAGATCTGAGGGTTACAGTGAAGGTCAATCCGCTGCCCTCAGGCTTGCAGACCTCCCATTCCTCACCGTGCTCCATCCAAGCTTTGAGTGAGGAAAATGCTCCATCCTCCAGGTTGATCGCTCTCTCACTTGATGACACAGAGGACCAGATGTCTATTGCTGCATTGGAGGGTGGGCTGTCATTTTCCAATGACAATTCGGACCCGCTTCCTCCCTCAGGGGTGGTAACCGAGGCTCCGGATATGGAGTAGGATATGATGGCCGTGCTAACCCGGGCTGCTTCGGCGGCAAGGCTGGAGATGGCTTGTCCCCCAGTTCCGCCGCCAGACCGATTAGACGGGTGTGACGTGGAGGATAAAAAGGGGAAACCCTCTAAGCCTCCCGTCCCTTTCTTCCTGGAGGTAAACAGTAAGTTTACGGAGCACTGAGGGCACCTTTTTCTGCCCAGTCTGCATGCGCTCCGCCCACACCTTCCTCGATGACTGAGCAGCCAGGGGGTATGAGGCGAATCCCCAGGTCGAGCATGCTAGCGCCGTCAATCTTACCTGTGTGGTGCCCCTTCCTGGTGTGGTTGGCCTCGGCTCCTGTCCAAAGCGTGTAGGTTGTCTGCGTCCCTCGGGGCCAGAGCATACACTGCTGCGGGCCAGGCTGCTTCCATTTTGCTTGCTATGGCTGGCGCATACGTTGGCCCAGCGGCACGAGGAAGGTTCCGAGCCAGGCTTAATGCACTATGCACTGCAACCGACTTTGCTCTGAAAACACTAGGTCAGCTGCGAGTGCCCTGGGAAGGACGATGAAACACTGTTGGTCCATGTACACCACCTCTGGCTAAACCTGGCAGATATGCGTGATGTTGACAAAGTTTACTTTCTTAACACACAAATATCCCAGGCTGGCCTATTCAACGACACCGGGTGTGACAGCCCTAACACTGCCAGTATGGGACGCTATGCCTTCCAGCTCACAGGATTGGTGCTCTTCACCACAGGCTCCAAGAGCTGCCAGAGGACGGGCTCCTTTCTCTCACACTCCCAGCCCCCATTTTGCAGGCTATTGAGAAGAAGTTAAGATTAAACAGCCACCAGGCACCATCTGGCACCATCAGGCATCATCATCCAGTTCCCAGAGGCGCACGACGCTGTATAATTAAATTAATCCTGTCCCCCTCCCATAACCGCTTGGAGATCTCTCTTAGAGGAGGTCTGCTCGATCCACTCGACTCAGTATCTTTAAGATTTCTGTCCAGGTAGGTCGCGTTGGCATCAGTCAAGAGGGTTGTGCATCTGGAGGCATCTTCGGTCAGCGAAATGTGCCAGCATTTTGGGCCAGCCCACTCTCATGTTTTCCTGAGAACTGAGTGCCGTATTCATACTGAGGTTGGCCCACCGGATAGTGGATGCGATCTCCCTCGCTTTTCAGTGCCAGGGTGAGCCGCATCCCCCGCCAGTGAGAGCGCACTCGACTAAGAGTATCGTCTTCTCTTGGGCGTAAGCACGCGGTGCCTCTCTAACAGACATCTGTAGAGCTGCGGGCTTTGAGTGGAGCCGATTTTCCTCACGTGTGCTGGATAAAGCCAGTGAATAAGGTAATTCGGTACAGTGTTGAAACTTGCTTGCTGCGACTTTCTCTCTAACACAGAGATGTGTGCGCTTTTATTACTCTGCTCAGTTGAGTTCCCTATTTGGCGAACCCTACAGAGTTCCTCCGAGGCCCCAAGCACCTGACTCAGTGGAGGAGTCGGGAGCCTGGCCGATTAGGTTGTTGGCATGCCCGCTTGGTCAGCTTGCGTTCTGGGTATAGGTGCCCGCTATGCTCGATCCCCACTGACAATCCCATATGCTTCATCAGCCATGGTGTAGTTCCCCCCTCTCCAGGCGGGCCTGTGTCTTCCCTCCATGCTAACCATCTGTCATATGTGTTTTCCTTTTTTGCCACCAGGTCTCTCCATTTGGGGAGGTCTCCCCTCTTGTGATGATGGTGCGCTGGTTATTTGGGACGAGCTAGAGCTTCGGTGTCCAGTCCAGCGGAGCTGCTGGAGAATCCTGGGTGGTGGCTTGAGGGGATTCCCATTCAATCAAATTGTATATCAGATGCTTGGGTATGATTAGTTCCATGTCCATGGCTGATTCCTCTGTTCCGTGGAGACAAGACATACTACAAATGGGTGTGTAGACCCCCCCAGCCATTGTCTCCATTCCTCTAGAACTACTTTGATGGCCAGAAGTTTTTGATTCCCTATGTCATAATTTACCTCTGCCGGGCTGAATTTTCTGGAGAAAAAGGCACATGGATGGAGTTTAGGTGGAACCCCATGCCGCTGTGACTACACCGCTCCCACTCCTGTGCCGGATGCGTCCACCTTGACCACAAAAGAAAGCAGAATATGCAACGAGAGGGCTTTGCCTTAAAGCATTCTTCATGATTTGGAAGACATTAGAAATGGCCAGGTTCCAGGCGAGGGACTTTGGTTTTCCCCAGAGGAGACTGGTAAGATGACTGGAAATGGTACTATAGTTTTCTATGAAACGCTGATAGAAGTTTGCAAACCATAGATATCTCTGGAGCTCCTTTACTAGGGGAGCTACCTTCGCCTTGTCTATCTTAACTCCATGTTCATCAATGAGGAATCATAGGAATTAAACAGAAAACTGGTGGAATGAACCTTTCTCAGATTTGAAGAGTTGGTACTCACGGAGCCTGGTGAAGACCTCTACAACATGGTGGAGATGTTTGGCCAGGCCTTTTGAGTAAATTAAAATATCATCTCTATAGACCATTCCAATTTTGTAAAGGAATTCCTGAAGCACCTCATTCATGAAGTCCTGGAAGACAGAGGAGGCATTAGCTAATTCATAGGGTATTACCCGATACTTGTAGTGTCCATTCGGAGTGATGAATGCCATCTTCCACTCATCCCCCTCAGTATGTGAATACATGGTCTCAATTCTCCTTCCTTTTTGGCCATAAAAAAATTAACTCGAAGCGGCAGGGGACATAGAAGGGTGGATGTAACATTGAGAGAGCGCCTCTTCTATGTACTCCTCCATAGTATTTTGTTCCGGGAGTGACAGAGGATAGATCCTTCCATGGATCACTGGTTTACCCTCAATGAGGTCAATGGCACAGTCTCATGGGTGATGTGGGGAAAGTTGGGAGGCTCTCTTGGGACAGAAAATGTCTTGAAAATGCCAGCAACAAGGAGGAATTTCCATAAAGTGCATGTTCAATGGGATTTCAACAGAGGTACTACTCAGAGATAGAGAGTTAGACATCTGCTGTATTTTTGTGGGCATACTGGGAAAACATTCTGCAAAACATTCATCTTCCTATTTTAGAATTTCTCCAGTGCCCCAAGGGAGCACCGGATATTGTCTCACCAACCATAGCCTTCCCAAGATGATATCAGCAATGGAACCCTCCATAACAAACAGATCGATTATTTCCTCATGGAGTAACCCCACCTGAATATGTACTTGATTTAGGGTTTTTCCCTAAATCAAATGTCTCAGAGGAGCTGGTCTTGAAACTGAGCTAGTGACAGAGAGTCCGGAGATGAAATTGCCAGCTGAACTGGAGTCAAGGAGTGTGACCACTGAAAGAGGTACATTAGGGGCAGTAAGTATCACTCACTGGTGCCTGAGAACAGGTGGTAAGAAGAGGCATATTTTCTTGACAGGAATGACAGCACTTACTGATGGATGAGAAGGTTACGTGGGGCATGTTGCACAGAAATGCCACGACAAACTACAACATAAGCATAAACCCCAGTTCATCCGACGTAGTCTCTCCATTCCAGATAGTCTCCCTGTGTTCAGTATCATGGATTCAAGGGTTGGTTCTGGAGAGATGAAAAGTGTTGGCTGGTGAAGGAGTGCATTAGCGGTTATCCGGGGGCAATTTGCATAGCAGACTTGCATTCATAATGGAGAGTTGGATGAAATTCTCTTATTCTCTCCAGAGTTGGATGAAGTTCGTCCCATAAAGGGATTAGTAAAATGTTTTAGGTGTAACAGCAGTTTGCAAAAATGCTGCCAGGGGGCACAAAGGGACAGGATGTTAACGGACAGAAATATATAGTAGCTGTAAATACCCTGCTACTTGTAAGCAAAGATGAAATAAAGCATTTCAAAACAAAGCATTATAATTCCTTTATTAATCAATAAAAACTTGTTAACAAGCTTTATTATCATTGTAAACTTTATAAGTGCAATGATTCATTTTTTTAATTAAAACTAAAGAAATAAAAGACAACTAAAATGAAAGTACAAACATAAATATACAAATAAATAATGAAGTGTTTTAGCCTGAATATAGAGAGATGTACAGTGTTTGTTATTTTAAAGTGATAGGACTTAGACAGCCAATAAATAAACTTTTTCATTTACATTTTCTCTTGTAGATTATATTTTACTTTTCCATTTTATGCATTAATTAATGTACATAAATAATAAATGAATAATTAAATAGGCCTATTTTTTTATTTTATTTAACAGCACCCTTTTTTTCACTTCCCATGTTAATAATGTCATCTGGTCTGCTTATTTCCACCTTCAAAAAGCGAATTGTCTACATCCTTTTCTCTTGCCTCACTCTACTGTCATTCTGCTTTAGTTTTGTCACATCTTGTTTAGACTACTGAAATTCCCTCCTGTTTGACCTCCTAAATAAATCCTTCATAAATTACAACTGGTGCAAAATCAAGCTGCCCATATTATCACAAGTACCACTTCTATCCACCACATGACACCTATTCAACAACAGCTTGTGAACTTGAGAGCTTTTAGCCACTCTGCTCCCCAGCTCTGGAACTCCCTGACTTCTTATCTTTGTAATATGAACTCTTTTCACATTTACAATCCAAACTTAAAACACGTCTGTTTATAACAGCCTACTCTCTCTGAGATCAACTGCACTTTTTATTTAAATTACATTGTATTGTCATTTCTTTTAATTGTGTGACCTCGAGTGTCAAGAAAGTTGTTTAAAAAATGCATTAATATTATTATTATCATTACTATTATTCAAAAGTGTGTGCTGCAGCAAGTTTACAGTGGAACATAAAGTTTATTAATATTAGCTAGTACTACTAGCCTAATTTAAATGCTTTGACAAAACATTTTAGTCAACTTGACCACTGATCTGCAAACTAAAAAAAAAATATTTCAGCACACACGTACCATATTTGTGAAGTCTGCAAAAACAACAAGAATAGGGACATCACTTTTTTGTAACAATGTTATCTCTAAACCAAGCTTCTACCAGTCCCAAATTCTCAAAACTCTGAGGACAGGTCATGTCAAATCAAGTCAAGTCATTTTTATTTCTATAGCACTCTATAAACTGCTAAAAAAAATAAAGGTAACACTAAAATAACACATTCTAGATCTGAATGAATTACATATTCTTATTAAATACTTTGTTCTTTACATAGTTGAATGTGCTGACAACAAAATCACACAAAAATTATCAATGGAAACCAAAATGAATAACCTATTGAGGTCTGGATTTGGAGTCACACTTAAAATTGAAGTGGAATAACACATTACAGGTTGATCCAACTTTGATGTAATGTTTTTAAAACAAGTCAAAATGAGGCTCAGTATTGTGAGTGGCCTCCACATACCTGTATGACCTCCCCACAATGCCTACATATCCCCTGAGGGATTTCCTCTCAAATCTGGACTAAAGCATCCGCCAACTCCTGGACAGTCTGAGGTGCAATGTGGCGTTGGTGGAGAGAGAGAGAGACATGATGTCCCAGATGCAGGGCCGGGGGCACGCTCAAATGCTGCTCTAGGCAAACAACAATTATGCTGCCCCCGCCTCAATATATACAGTGCATAGGGAAAGTATTCATAGCACTTCACTTTTTCCACATTTTTTTTATTCCAAAATGGATTAAATTAATTTATTTCCTCAAAATACCCCATAATGACAATGTGAAAAAAGATTTTTTTAAACTGTTGCAAATTTATTCAATATAAAAACCTGAAAAACCACATGTAGACAAGTACACACAGCCTTTGCCATGAAGCTCTAAATTGAGCTCAAGTACATTCTGTTTCCACTGATCATTCTTGAGATGTTTCAGCAGCTTAATTGGAGTTCACCTGTGGTAAATTCAGTTGATTGGACATGATTTAAAAAAAGGCATACACCTGTCTATATAAGGTGCCAAGGTTGACAGTGCATGTCAAAGCACAAACCAAGCTTGAAGACAAAGGAATTGTCTGTAGATCTCCGAGACAGGATTGTCTTGAGGCACAAGGCTGGGGAAGGTTACAGAAAAATTTCTGCTGCTCTGAAAGTTCCAATGAGCACAGTGGCCTCCATCATCAGTAAGTGGAAGATGTTTGGAACCACCAGGACTCTTCCTAGAGCTGGCGGGCCATCTAAGCTGAGTGATCGAGGGAGAAGGGCCTTAGTCAGGGAGGTGATCAATAACCCGATGGTCACTCTGTCTGAGCTCCAGCGTTCTGTGGAGAGAGGAGAACCTTACAGAAGGACAACCATCTGTGCAGCAATCCACCAATCAGGCCTGTATGGTAGAGTGGCCAGACAGAAGCCAATCTAAAGGACTCATCAGACCATAAGAAACCAAATTCTCTGGTCTGATGAGACTTAAATTGAACTCTTTGGAGTGAATGATTACGTTTGGAGAAAACCAGGCACCGCTCATCACCAGGCTAATACCATCCCTACAGTAAAGCATGGTGATGGCAGCATCATGCTGTGGGGATGTTTTTCAGCAGCAGGAACTGAATGACTAGTCAGGATAGAGGGAAAGATAAATGCAGCAATGTACAGAGACCTCCTGAATAAAAACCTGCTTCAGAGTGCTCTTGCAACAATCTTTGCAACAATTTCAAAAAATCTTTGTTCACATTGTCTTTATGGGGTATTGTATATATATATATATATATATAGGCGACGCAGTGGCGCAGTAGACAGTGCTGTCGCCTCACAGCAAGAAAATCGCTGGGTCGTAGGTTCGAAACTTGGCTGGGTCAGGTTCAAAACTCGGCTGGGTCAGTTGGCGTTTCTGTGTGGAGTTTGCATGTGCTGTGTAAAGACATGCGGTACAGGTGAATTGGGTAGGCTAAATTGTCCGTAGTGTATGAGTGTGAATGAGTGTGTGGATGTTTCCCAGAGATGGGTTGCGGCTGGAAGGGCATCCGCTGCGTGAAATTTGCTGGATAAGTTGGCGGTTCAATCCGCTGTGGCGACCCCAGATTAATAAAGGGACTAAGCCGACAAGAAAATGAATGATGAATATATATAGATACATTTTTACTAATGTACACAATATAATGTATATTTTTAATAATGTACACACACGCACACACAAGCCTATCCATAGAGTAAGTGCGCGCACCTGGCTCCAAATATGTGCTCCTGATTTCAAAGGGAAAATTGCTTTTCAGTGAAACAGATAGAACTGTTAAGAACTTGGTTTAAGAAGCCCATTTTGTAGTTTTGTTTTGAGTCAATGACTGCTTCGTAGGTAAAAAAAAAAAAGTCGCACTGCACTTTGTGGAGGGTAAACGGCCTCTGTTTGCAATTCATCCATTAATTCTCTTGCACTGGACAGCATCTTGCTGGCAATATTTATTTCATACAAACTGTCGTACCATGTTATAATACAGCACATGAATGGGTACGATTCGATTTTGGTAGCAATGTCATTTGCTTCACATCTGATTGTGACACTAGAAAAACCTGTCAGGGTGTCATCTTCCGCTATTGGTATAATTGCTTCATACACATCTCCTAAATGGTGTCGGATTGGTTTGAGAGCATCAATTCTGCTTTCCCATTTAGTATTGGATAGCACCTTAATTGTCAGACAACTAGGAATGTGTTGTTTTAAGGCGGAAGCAGAGTGGAAGCTTTTAAGTCAAAGCAGAGAAAAAGTTGTTCACTTCTTGTACAACTTCTTGTACAACTGTAAAGAATTCAACTGCCTGCAGGCAGCATGATGCAGCAACGTTCACCACTAAGTTGAGAGAGTGAGCATTGCACGGCATGGCACATAGAACACCTTTGCATTTTTGTCCTGCAGTCTTTTTTGGACACCACTGTGTTTTCTGCGCATATTTGACCTATTGTCATATCCTTGACCTCTCATATCCATTATATCAATTCTTAGCTCGCCCAGTTTCTCAATCAGAACCTCTGTCATGCCAGTAACAGTGGGGTGCGGTGGATGGGTGTCTGTGAGAACAGTAATATTGAATAAGTGAAGAGCGAGGGGGTGGTGGCAGGGGTGTTATGTTGTTGGGTTGCGAGGTCGATTATAAGCGGCGAGTAAGGGAATAGTGTGTGTGTGGGGGGGGGGGGGGGGGGGCGCATAATGCGTAAGAAAGTGGATTTTTTGCGTCAGAACAGAATACTGCCAATTGCGTGAGTCTCACGTTGTATGCATGAGAGTTGGCAGCCCTGGCTTATCAATGCTGCCACGGAAAGCCATGGATTGCCATGTTTCATACCCTCACAATGATCATTGACAATGACGATTCCAGCACCTGCTGCCAGTGTAATGTATTGCTTAATATTTTACGCTGGTTGTGCACATCAGTTGTGTTTTGAGTGGACAATATTGTGTCCACCTTCTTTCCATTTATGGAAACATTCCACATGTTCACTTAATTTTCCATGTGAGTTTAGTATACTGGAGAGATTTTTCCAGTCTTTGGTGCCGTCTTCACCCAGACCAGACTTTTTCTCGCTCTCACTAAAAAGTTTACAACAAAAGCAAAACATAGAGTCCTTGGTAACTAAATAAATAAGCCACGATATGTCCAGTTTCTCCTTGTTAGCTATTGTACGAGTGTAATGAGCTCCTAAAAATCCATTGATTCCACTGTCTTTTGGAAAAATTATACCCAATCATTTGATGTGGCCCTCTCTGCACCAAACTGTCCTTAAGTCCAGAATTTATTACTGCAGGCCATTTACTGGGATTATTGGATATTTCCTCACCTTTTGACAGTGACATAACTTGTTCAGTCTGTCGCTCATTATAAGAGTTAGTTTTGGCCTCAGGTCATTGGCATTCTTTCTGCTGTCTAGAGTTTCAGAGGAGATGAATTTCAAAAAT
Source organism: Danio kyathit (assembly GCA_903798195.1). Classification (NCBI taxonomy): domain Eukaryota; kingdom Metazoa; phylum Chordata; class Actinopteri; order Cypriniformes; family Danionidae; genus Danio; species Danio kyathit. The sequence goes on along the minus strand of LR812529.1, from coordinate 11,991,102 downwards.
GATTCTCTTTGTCTGTCTAGTGCTTGTTCTTTTAAAAGTCATCTTTTATATTCATGACCTGATAGTTTTATTTGTTTTGACATTTTTGGATCTTAATTCAAGTATTTTGCACATTTACTGACTAATGTTGATCTAAACGTGTGGGGGTGTGTGCAACAGGACAGGGGATTGTGGGCGAAAAAATGACACAAATTAATAAAAGAAAGTTTATATAAATTTAGAAAAACTAATGTCATGACACTTGTTGGTGAATATCTAAAAAAAAAAAAAAAACTCTCGCAGATTGTGTGTGCGTGTGTACGTGTTCACCCACACTTTCTGTCATTGCCTTGATTATTTTGCCGCCCCAGGTGGCTGCCTAGTTCGTATTTATGCCAAGTTTGCCTCTTACGAATGTTGGGCCCTCATACCTTGCTCATGGAGGCTCTTTCTGACTGTTTGAGCAGACACATTTACATTTGTGTCCTGCTGGAGGTCATTTTGCAGGGCTCTGGCACTGCTCCTCCTGTTCCTCCTTGCTCAAAGGCAGATGTAGTGGTCCTGCTGCTGGGTTGTTGTACATCTCCCGATGTACTGGTCTGTACTGTGTCCATGAACTGGACACTACACTGACAGACACAGCTTGCATTGATGCGCCATCCTGGATGAGGTGCACTACTTGAGCCACTTGTGTGGGTTGTGGACTCATGCTACCACTAGAGTAAAAGCACTACAAGTGACCAAAACATCACCCAGAATGCATAGGAACTGAGAAGTGGTCTGTGGTCACCACCTGCAGAACCAGTCAATTTCAACAGTGTCAAATTAATTGTCAAACAATATTGCTTCCTAAGTAGGTATTTTGATTTCACAGAAGTGTAATTGACTTGGGAGATACATTGTGTTGTTTAAGTGTTGCCTTAAAGGTTTCTAATACACTTGGAGCAAATACTGGGGAGCTGTAATGAAGATGAGGACTGAACTCAAATCCAGGGTTAGACAGTATTCTAGGATTTTGCACGAGAGGTTTTTTGTCCAATAACAAAACTTCAGTTTTATCTGAATTTAGTAATAATACATTTTTTGTTGAAATGAGTCTATAATTGACTAATTTTTTAGGATCAAGCTGTTTTTATGAGACTTAATGACAGCTTGTTTAAAGGTTATAGGCACATTTTCTAAATAAAAGGATGAATTAAAAAAGGTAATGCAAAATGAATGGATATCTATGAGCTTTTATGCATGCTAATGGTGGTAGTGTTAATTTTTAGGGTAAATGGGCAAAAAGGTATTTAAAATCTCTCAAATCATAGCATAAATGTATAGATGAGAAGTAAACAAAAAGAATGATATATAATTTATGTTTAAATATATATATTTTTATAATTACACTTGTTATGTTTAGAACACGTGTACAAACACAAAGAAAGGCTGCAAAAATAAACATAAGTTATAAATATGTTGTAAGATTAGCCACTGTATCAACCAAACCCCTAGGATTAAGTTTTGTGTTTGTTTTCTTCAAAAATAAGCAGCACTGGCAGACTTAAAAGCTTTCCTAAATCTAAGTATACTTTCTTTCTATGCCAGGTTTTTTTTCCTCCAATTACATTCTGGGCTGCATTGTCAGGAGTTTGCAGTTTGGAGCAGGAGTTTACTCATTGTGTCACTGTGTTGGAGTCTGTCTGGAATGCTAAGCAAATTAGAAAGATCAGGTAGGTTACTGACAAAGTAATCTTCAGTGCTAGAGGTTTTAATATCTAATATCTTTTTACCATATTCATAAATAGAATCTGGATTTGACCTATTAATGCACAATATACAAGAGATTATATAGTGATCTGTAATGTCATCATTATGCTGCACTACTTCAACATTATCAATATCAATACCATGTGCTAATATTGGGTCTAAGGTATGATTACAACGGAGGTGCTGTTTCACTACAACAGATGCAAGTATGTCTAGGAAGACATAATGCTTCTTTTTCATTATTTAAATAATTATTAAATTCACCAACAATTAAAACTTTACTGTCGCCAAAACTATTTTGGATAAGAAATCAACAAATTATTTGTAAAGTCTGTGTGGTGCCCTGGAGGCCTATATACAGTTGCGAAAATAAATTTTGATTGAGATTTATTGTTTACATTGTACACTGAAATATACAACACTATTACTTCAAATGAATTGTATTTTAAGCCATATCGCTGAGTGACACCAAAAGCATTATTATATATTATGCCAAAGCCTCCAACTTTCCCTTTAAGTTCAGGCTCATGTTTATAATGAACTCCTTCAGGTGAAAAAGAGATTTCAATCTTGAATTTTGCGTGTACTCTGCCTAGCCCAGGAACTGTTCTGGTAACCGTGGCAGAAGTTTTGCAGGAATCGCTTCACTTCCTGGATCTTTCTCTCAGTCTGTCCGTTGGTTTGGGGGTGGTATCCTAAGTACAGAATAAGATGATGTCCATGGTGGACCCTTCCAGAACCAGTAACTCGATCTCCTCCTCGTGATTCCGCATATCAATGGAATCTACCACTCGATTGATGTGACTGCGTTTTAGGGAATTTCCTATGATGGACTGAACATTATAGCTTTTCTCTGAGGAGTGGGTCTTGCAGCAAAGCTGACAGCAGAAGGCACTGGAGATGAAATGGATTTCTGAACCGGAGTCAAGGAGTGTGACCATTGGAAGAGAGATGTTAGGTGCAGTAAGTGTCACAACGGTAGTGAGTGGTAGCATGTTTTCTTGCATAGCATGCGTAACACACACCATGGGACGTGCTGGACAAATGGGGCATGATGCTCAGAAATGCCCCATCTTCCCACAATACAGGCAGAGACCCCGGTTCAGTCTACGGAAGTGTTCTGCTTCAGCTAATCTTTACTGGTTGAGGATCATAGGTTCTGAACTGGATTCTGGAGGGGTCAATGAAACACGCTGATGGAGGAGTTGTTAACTGGCAATACCTGGATTCTCTCTGCTACAGGCTTTATATGTAAGGCCCAGCCCAGGAACTGGTCCTTGAAATGCTTGGTGAACAATGTTAATGATTGTGTTACCGCACCCTTTTGGTTCCATAAGATGTCAGCGCCCTTCTTGTAAGCAGAAAGATCAAGAAATTTTTTTTTAAGCATTAGTAGGATATTGTATTGGTTGCATCTCAAACACTAGTGAGCATTGAAACAAAAACCTGTTGCACTCCTCTGCCAGGCCTGAATAGGGCGGGTCATGGGACTGGGATTGACCTGCTGGGAAGAAGTTGTGCGGAAGTGCTCTGTATATTGGTGGGGGTGGTGGTCAACACCTGCTTGAGTGAGTGCTTGAAATGGGTCTGTGGTTTTCATCCTGTCGATTTTAGGTCCAGGCTTCTGTCACAGAAGGAGGATGAAAACCAGAATTGGGAGTATTATAACAGTTTATTGAGTAAGATTGGAGATGAATAGTATGACCAACAAGAGTTTATTGCAGCAGAGAATAAAGATGTAGACCAGATGATATGGAGGGACCGGAGAATGAGATAGAACCAGGTTCATGGAGGGATTAAGGAACAAGACACCAGACAAGACCAGGAGGGAATCACACTAGGAAGAAGAGATGAGGAATACTGGAGATAACAGGGAAATGAGACAGGTAAGTAATTTCAAGGAAATGCTAGATATCACTGACTATGGGACTTAGTCCTTTAGTCTATCGACAAGGCCAGACACTGAATGAACTGAGATGCGGGTATTTTTGGGTCAGGAGTGATGACTGGGGATGATGTGCAAGTGCAGGACTGATCAGTATTCAGGTGATGGTGATTGGAGTAATTGGGGTGACTGTGGAGAACCTGGACTGGCTATTACAAAATGTAATTCTCATGTCATGCAAGTTTCCTGATGCTGGTGGAAACAGAGATTCTTGGAAGTCTTTTGTCGTGCTCGAGTTTGCAATGCAGATCGGAGGATCCAGCAAAATACAAAACTTTAAAACTAAGTTTATAATTGCTGAAAAATGGACTCAAGTGAGTCATGAGTACAGAAAAGACTCCTGGAGATGTTCTGTCGGGGACCTTCTGCGCATTTTGCTTGTGCGAGTCAAATTTTAAAGCTTTGTCTTTGACACACCTATTTTCTCTTGACTGACCAATGGTCTCAGGGCAAAGTTTGAGTGGGAGATTTTCTTTGTCTCTGGGCCGCTTATTCGCAAAATGAGGATCCACCCCAAAGGTACAGATAAAACTATTATCTACAGTATTAATGCATCATGCGTTGTGAATTTATGTACGGAGAATTATACAAACATGATAGTTTTAGAAATACATAAAACATGATTTATGCACTTTGTCTAATGCCTTGAAAAGGGCATATTTAAAGTGTAAGAATTAAGCTGGAACTCGTACAGCCTCCTCAACCTTCTGTATTACTCCACCCACATAGAGTGACAGCAGATCAACATACTCACTACATTTTGACAAATATTGCAGCTGTTGGACAACATAATGTACTTTTGAGGCTTTTTAGGGTGAGAATGTAGTTGTTTAGATTGCATCTATGCAGTTTATTTATAAGGATAATGCCTATTTAAAATTTCTGAGATACAGCCTGTCATTGAGCAGAGCAAAGAGGGTTGATGTTGTCTATCCACAAGATGGCAACAGAGGCCACATAATAAGCCCTTAGAGGAGAAAAAAATCTGCGTATTTTCCAACGACAGCTGAACATTATAAAATTAGTGAATGCTTTTTTATGTTGCAGTACTGTATTTATACCATAGTAATTGTAGTGTATTGAGTATGAAATGGGACTCACATATCAGGAATGTATGTATTTTGTGTTGGCCATTCTTTGTATAACCATGAGTTACTTTTTTTTTCCTTATCGCAAACACAACAGTATTCTGGTAGTAATAGCGTTGCTTCGGCTTTTTTTAGGGTTAATTATTGTGATGTCCCATTTCACAGAGAAATACTGGGAAATGTCTCTAGACTGATGGCCGTTCAGCCTTATAATACTAAAATGTGAACAAATTGTCATCATTTTAGACATTACGCTTGAGGATCATTTAAATACAGCCTCTAAAGTGACAATGGTGAATTAATAACTATTCTGACGTCAGCTGCAGATGTGAATGAATGGCGGAAAAAAGTAGTTCCTCATACATAAGGATTTTTAGACTCTCCGTGTTTGATTTTCTTTTTTATGCAGTCTAACTATTGTATAAACACAATATCACACTCATAGCAGTGCGATTAGGCTGTATATCGTCATTGGTGGGACACTATGACACAACGCACGCCTCCCACCAGTGCCGATATCCAGCCATATCGCACTGCGACTCTTGTGATATTGCTCATTTATATATATATATATATATATATATATATATATATATATATATATATATATATATATATATATATATGTGTGTGTGTGTGTGTATGTGTGTGTGTGTGTGTGTGTGTGTAATAAAAGTATTTATTTCATGATATACATGAAAAAGGGACGTGGAGAAAGGCAGTGAAAGCCCAAACAGCAGCTGAAATCTCTTAGTAGTTATTCAGCAACCCTCTGCCTTTTGTCATTGTAAATTAATATTAGCTGCTTCAGTCCAACATCTACATTATCAGATTGATGAAGATGAAACCAAGATGGATATTTCAGCAAGACAATGATCCAAAACACAGCCAAGGAAACATTTTCTTTCAGAAATGCTTTCAGAGAAAGAAAACCAAGCTGTAGAATGACCCAGCCAATCACCTGACTTGAAATCAATATAAAATACAAACTTAAGATCAAATTTGATAGACAAAACCCACAGAACCATCCAGATTTTTACATTCTGTTGAAGTCTGTGAAAAACTCACACCTAAGCAATTAGTTCAACGTCATTCTCCATATGAGAGGTGTCTTTAAGCTGCCACCAAAAAAGCCTTTTATATAAAGTATCAAATACATTTCAGTAGTTCAGTACATTCTCTTTGTGTCATTTCATTTTATTGATATTACTTTACTATTACTATTATTATTTACAACAAATTTTTTTTAGATTTTTTGTTTTATTTTAATGTTTGTATTGTTTGGGTTTTTACCAAAATCTGGTTCGATCCCATGTCAACAGCTCCTTGAGAAATATTATTCCCAGGAAAAAATATGTAAATCAAATGTATGTAAATCAATATTATACTGCAGACTGCAACTAATATTATGTACGTTTATAAATTACCCTGGAATTCACAAATCAAAAACAAAAGGGGGTCAGATTTAAATACAAAAATGTCAACATCACCATTTTAGTCACAAAACCAATCAGTCATATGTAAACAAGAGGGGTGCCGTTCAATTGCTTTCAAGTTTGCACTTAAGTTCTGTAAGAATTTCACAGCCAATGGAATGGACTGGAGCAGGTTTCTCCAAAATACTGCAACCTCTGTAACAGTAGAACTAATGCTATCCAACAATGAAGCTAGGGACACAAACGAGGATTTAAAATTGGCAGATAGGGCCTCTCTGTGTTCCTCCAGGAGTGCATTAATGTCGGCCATAGTTATGCTAGATGTTGCTGAAAGTTTCTTGCCTTTTCCCATGTGTTTTCCTTTAACTTTTGACATGCCATAGTGATCAAATTGACTGCAACAAGTTCTGAAAGCTGCCATTAACCTTATAACTGCAGTGTCTAGTTTAGGCAATTATAAGTAAAACTGCAGGAGCAATGAAGCATGCAACACAGCATGCTTCATAACCACAGGTCCTCGTGAACATTTATATCTAGTGTTGTGAAACAACTTACCCTGTTAGCTCGTTAGTAATACAAGTAATAATTGTTTATAATAATGATAATGATTTCTCTTAATAGCGATGCAGTGGTGCAGTAGGTAGTGCTGTCGCCTCACAGCAAGAAGGTCGCTGGTTTGAGCCTTGGCTGGGTCAGTTGGCATTTCTGTGTGGAGTTTGCATGTTCTCCCTGCGTTTGTGTGGGTTTCCTCCGGGTGCTCCAGTTTCTCCCACAGTCCAAAGACATGCGGTACAGGTGAATTGAGCAGGCTAAATTGTCGGTAGTGTATGATTGTGTATGGATGTTTTCCAGAGATGGGTTGCAGCTGGAAGGGCTGCGTAAAATGTGCTGGATAAGTTGGCAGTTCATTCCGCTGTGGTGACCCCTGATTAATAAAGGGACTAAGCCGAAAAGAAAATGAATGAATGAATGAATTTCTCTTAATCAGGGCAGCACTGTGGCTCAGTGGTTACTGTCACCTCACAGCAAGAAGGTCGCTGGTTCAAGTCCCATCTGGGCCAGTTGGCATTTCTGTGTGGAGTTTGCATATTCTTCCTGTGTACATGTGGGTTTCCTCCGGGTGCTCCAGTTTCCTCCACACTCCAAAGACATGCGGTATAGGTGAATTGGGTAAACGAAATTGGCCTTAGTGTATGAGTGCATGTGTGATTGTGAAAGTGTTGAGTGTTTCCCAGTACTGGATTGCAGCTTGAAGGGCATCCATTGTGTAAAACAGAAGACTGCCACACTCAAAAGGTAGAGTTCTTTAAAGAGTACAGGGCTCAGATCAGACCAAATCTAGATCTGTTCTTTAGACAGCACATTCTCAAAGATTTTTGCACACACAAACTGAGGAAACAACTTGTGATTGGATTGTATTACAAGTAGGGTGCATTTGTGCTCCACTTTTAGTTATTAGCCTGTGTCTGTTGAAGCTAACCTCTCTTGGGTGCATGTTGACAAGCGATCAAAGCTCAAATGTGTGAGAACCACATAGGTACACTATTTATATACATCTCAAATATAAATAAAATATTAAAGATTATGTTATCAATTGTTTTTATATGTATGGGCATTTCATCTAAACATTAGGCACATAACAACATACATTAGGCCTATTATTGTGTTATTAAGTTTAAAGTTAAATTATAGTCTGGTGAACAAAACATGAACAGTGTTACTATAACGTTTTGGTATCATCTTGAATTGCATTATTTGTTCAATTTCAGCAATGTTAATTTTGACATTGTGTTATTTTTCACACTGAGTTAAGCTCATTTTTTGACATTAATACAATGTTGAAAATGTCATTTAACCCATTTGTAAGTGTAACAAAATCATGGCTTTTGCATTTTTGCATTAATTTTCAAAGGCATTTTGGTTGCAACATACAAGCGTGTCACACATAATACACAAAAACAGAAAAAAATACACATTGTACAATACAAATCTACCCTAAATGTAAAAACTTTACAGCTGAGGGGATAAATGAAAGTTTGAAATGATTTGTTTTACTAATAGGAGTTCTGTATCGAATACCAGAATGGAGAAGAAAAAACTTGTGGTGCATGAGAATGACAGAATACTCTTAGCTCTACACTAATGAGTTATGTGCATACTCAACCCATGAGAGCTGCTGGCTTCAAGAGGACGGATTCGGGGATACCAGATTTCGCAACATAAGTTTGAGATTTTGGTTGGCTCTCTTTGTTTGTCCATTACTTGTGAAAACGAGAAGAAAGACTAACAGTGGCTTCCAATAAACAACAATATATAGAGATAAACTGAGAAACCACGGCTGTCTGGCCATATGCGAATGATGTGATCAATGACTGAAACCGCTGTCTCCCTGGCTGAGGGTAATTTGGGCAGGGAATAAAATGAGTAGCCTTCATAAACTGGTCAAAATGTGTATATATTGCCACAGGATGGCAGGACAAAATGACAAAATCTAATGAGATGTGCGACCAGGGTCTCGATGGTACTGACAGTGGCTGAAGGAGCCCAGCGGGAGGACAATTGGAAGTCTTAGAAACAGCATAAACAGAGCAAGCCAAAACAAACTCACGTATATCCCGAGCCATAGCTGGTCACCAGAATCGCTGTTTAACAATAAATGATGTACAACTCACCCTTGGATGACAAGCCACTTTGGAAGACTGTCCCCATTGTATGACGTCAGACCAAAACTCCTCTGGCACAAACAAACAGCTCGGTGGACATCCGGGCAGGGGCGTTACCCCATCCAAGTCAGTGCGAACCTTTGACTCGATCTCCCATGTAATGGCAGAAATAAAAAATTTCTCCACCTCCACCACAAACTGCTGAGAAGGGTCAGGGGCTACAAGAATAGGTGCCAAGAAAAAACAAGCCTTCAATTTAGTGAACGCAGCTTGCGCTACGCTCGGCCACCCTGAACAGTGTTTTGGAGAAGGTCAAGGCAGTCAGAGGCAAGGCAAGCTGGCTGAAATTGCAAATAAAATGCTGGTAAAAAATGGCAGTCCAGAAACCTCTGGAGGGCCTTGCGGGAGTCTGGAGTTGGCCAATTCACCACAGCCTGAATCTTCTCTGGATCCATGTGCACCCCCTCGACTGGCACAAAGTATCCCAGAAAAAGAACGGACTGCTCAAGGAAAATGCATTTCTCTGCCTTGACATAAAGCCCATTCTCGAACAGCCTCTAAAGCACTCGCCTGACGTGTTGCACATGTTCATGGAGAGAACGGGAAAATATCAGAATGTCATCTAGGTAGACAAACATGAACTGATCTCTCATATCTTTTAACACATCATTGACGAGTGCTTGAAAGACTACGAGGGCGTTGGAACTTCATATTCAAAATGCCCCCTGGGGGTATTAAAAGCAGTCCTCCATTCATCACCCTCTCTTATACGGACCAAATGGTAAGCATTGCAGAGATCTAATTTCGTGAAGAAGGTTGCCCCCTGCAGACTCTCAAAGGCTGAAGACATTAACAGCAAAGGATAAGTATTCCTTACCGTAATGCTATTCAACGCTCAATAATCAATGCATAGGTGAAGAGGACCACACTTCTTCTTCATGAAAAAGAACCCCACCTCGCCAGTGAAGAAGAGGGATGGATGATCAGAAGTTCAGAGCGATTACCTGATGTTATTAACCTAATGGGACTTGTGGAGTGAGTGATAGAAGGAAGGGAAAGACACAGGGCATGCATGGCAATAGGCTGAGCCAGGGGAACCACAGGAAGCTTTAATTTATATGCAAAACTAGTGTCAAAAAAATTCCCCTCCAGCCCAGAATCCTCAAGAGCCTGGCAGCTCTGAGTCTCAGATGCCCAACACAGTGTAACAGGAAGTAGAGTGACAGCAACAGAGGATTCCTTTAAATTAATTTCACCCGTCAGTAACCTCTTACCTACTGATGGGTGGTAGCTTTTGGACATGATGCCATGGTGTGCCCAGCTCCCCCACAGTACGAACAAAGTCCTTCAGATCATCGTTAATGCTTTTCCTGCAGAGAAAGAAGGCAGGACCTACCCATGCATGGGTTCCGGATCAGAGGCCGCTACCTCGGCAACTACTGGAAGAGAAGACAGAAAATCTCCTAGATTATGTGACGCCATCCACCTATAGCATGTCTCCCTCCGCATCAACTGGTTGTCCCCCCAGACAGATCAACTAAAGTCTTAGAAAGGTCTAAGGTGTATATTTTGTTGTGGATGTTATCGGAAAGTCCGTGTAGGTCCTATTGAGCTTCTGCGTTCTATTCACACTCCGTGGCTAAAATGCGGAACTCGACAGCATAGTCCGCCACGCTCCAACTGCCATGTCAAAGCTCAGTTAGGAGCCACCTCTCTCCCAGGGGCTGCATTGTCGAACACTTTCTTAAGCTCCTCCGAAAAGGACTTAAAGGATGCGCAGCAAGGAAATTTCTGTTCCCGCACATTGGTCACCCACAGAGCAGCCTTGCCGGAAAGGAACGTGATGACGAAAGCAACTTTGACTTGCTCTGTGGGGAATAAAGAAGGTTGCAATGCCATATACAGGAAGCACTTGGAAATAAAAGATGAACATAACTGGGGGTTCTCCCGAGTTGAAGGCCGGTGGAGGAAGACGGGGTTCAGATGAGTGATTCACCAGTTTAGGGGCAGAAGGCGTTGGCAGAGAGGACATAGCTCCCGATGAGAGGACGTCCCCTGTGAGCTACTGGACCTGTTTGTTAAATGCCATTACCTGCGTGATAAGACTCTGGACGGCCTAATTGGTAGCTGTCATTTATTAATCTGCGTGGCACTTGCTGGATTTATGTCGTGGTCAGTTCGTTCTGTCACGCTCAGAAAAAAAAAAAAAACTAACTCAGATAGATCCAATTGCAAGTGAGTTTAATTAGACCAAAAGTCATAAATCCAAAAGGTGCAGACGTGAGCCCAAACACTGAAGCAAGGTGAGAGTCCAAAATTTCCAGGAAAACAGTTCCAAACAAAAGGCAGACGAAAGTCTTAACAAAACACAGAGAAATAATGAACAAACAATAACGAACTGACACCAAGGCACAAGGTTGTCGCTCTAATATAGGTGAGACTGAATTACGCACAGCTGAAGCTGCTGATCAGAAGAGCTGATCCACGTTAGCAACACCTCACATGATCAAAACACAGACACACAACAGAAGCACGTGGAGAGATACAAAACATAACCATGTGACCACAATAACATGAAAGAAAGAGTACACCCACCTACAACTGAGACAGTTTTAGGGTTACAGTTTCAGTACAGAATGTGCTATGTTTGGAAAAAAATGACTACAGAAAAATCCAAAGAACAATATACATATTTATTAGCTAACAAACACCTGACAGGGGCTGCATGGTGGTGGAGTGGGTAGCACATTCGCCTCACAGCAAGAAGGTTGCTGGTTCGAGCCTTGGCTGGGTCAGTTGGTGTTTTTGTGTGGAGTTTGCATGTTCTCCCCTTGTTCGCGTGGGTTTCCTCAGGGTGCTCCGGTTTCCCCCACAAGTCCAAAGGCATGCGGTACAGGTGAATTGGGTAGGCTAAAATAGTTTGTAGTGTATGTGTGTGAATGAGTGTGTATGGATATTTCCCAGTGGAAGGGCATCCGCTGCGTAAGGCAAGGCAAGGCAAGGCAAGTTTATTTATATAGCACATTTCATACACAGTGGCAATTCAAAGTGCTTTACATAAACAGGAATAAAAAAGACAAGTATAAGAAAAAATAAAAACAGATAATAAAAAACAGATAGAAACAGATAAAAATATGTTAAGACAGGTTGTAAAAGAATGAAAAAGAAGAGAAAAACATAATAGTGCGATTTGTCGGACGTAGCACAGTGCTCATTCAGTAAAGGCACAGCTAAACAGATGTGTTTTCAGTCTGGATTTGATTATGCCTAATGTTGGAGCACATCTGATCATTTCTGGGAGTTGATTCCAGCAGCGAGGGGCGTAGTAGCTGAAAGCCGATTCACCCTGCTTTGACTGAACTCTTGGAATTTCTAGTTTATATGATCCTAGAGATCTGAGTGTTCTTCTGGGTTTGTATTCAGTGAGCATATCTGTAATGTATTGAGGTCCTAGGCCATTTAGTGATTTATAGACAAGTAGTAATACTTTGAAATCTATTCTGAATGTAACTGGGAGCCAGTGTAAAGACCTGAGGACAGGTGTGATGTGCTCAGATTTCCTGGTTCTGGTCAGAATCCTGGCCGCAGCGTTCTGGATGAACTGCAACTGTCTGACTGTCTTTTTGGGAAGGCCCGTGAGGAGGCCGTTACAGTAATCCACCCTGCTGCTGATAAAAGCATGAACAAGTTTCTCTAAGTCTTCACTGGAAACACAGCATCTAATTCTTGCAATGTTTTTGAGATGATTGTATGCTGATTTACTAACTGCTTTGACATGACTATTGAAACTCAGATCTGACTCCAGAGTCACACCAAGATTCTTGACCTTATTTTTTGTTGTTTGACCTTTAGAGCCAAGGTACGCATTCACCTTGAGAACCTCATCTCTGTTCCCTAATGCAATGACTTCATTTTTCTCTTTGTTTAACTGAAGAAAGTTTTGGCACATCCAACTGTTCATTTCATCAATGCATTGGCAGAGGGTGTCAACAGGGCTGTAGTCATTAGGCAATAAGGCCAAGTAGATCTGAGTGTCATCAGCATAGCTGTGGTAGGAAATTTGGTTCTTTCTCATTTGGCTCAGAGGCATCATATAGAGGTTGAACAGGAGGGGTGCCAGAATCGAGCCTTGTGGGACTCCACATGTCATGGGTGTCCACCTTGACCTATGGTCACCTATACTGACATAGTAACCTCTCCCTTCAAGATAAGATCTGAACCATTTAAGGACCGTCCCAGACAGCCCAACCTAATTTTCCAGCCTATCCAGAAGTATGCTGTGATCGACAGTGTCAAATGCAGCACTAAGATCGAGCAATACCAGCACTATTAGTTTACCTGAATCTGTATTTAGGCGGATATCGTTGATTATCTTTATAAGAGCGCTCTCTGTACTGTGATGTGCTCTGAAACCAGATTGAAAATTGTCTAAACACCCCTTGGAGTTTAAGAACGTGTTAACCTGGTTGAAAACAACTTTTTCAATGATTTTGCCAATGAAAGGGAGATTTAAGATCGGCCTGTAACTGCTCAATAGTGTATTATCCAGATTGCTCTTTTTCAAGAGGGGTTTAACAACTGCAGTTTTAAGTGAGTTTGGGAAAGTCCCTGAGAGAAGTGAAGCATTTATCACTTTTAGGAGATCCATTTCTAAACAGTTAAACACCGTTTTGAAGAATGATGTGGGGAGCGTGTCAAGACTGCAGGTTGATGTTTTCATAATTTGTACGATCTCTTCTTCTTGTACGAAAGTTCTTTTACAGCATTGATTTCTGGATTATCAATGTGAATATTAAAATCCCCAGCAGTAGTAAAATAGTCAAACTCAGAGGTTTCTATTGATAACAACTCTGTAAAATCATCAATAAATGTTGGAGAATATTTTGGAGGTCTGTAGATAATGATCAGTAAAATGCGTGGAGCACCCTTTAGTGCTATACTCAGATATTCAAAGGACAAATAGTCACCAAATGACACTTGTTTTCACTCGTAAACATCTTTAACAAGGGCAGGGATGCCTCCACCTCTCCTATTAACTCTGCAAACACTCAAATAGTCAAAGTTTAAAGGAGCTGTTTCATTCAGAACTGCTGCGCTACAACTGTCATCTAGCCAAGTTTCATTTAAAAGCATAAAATCAAGGCAATTTGTGTTGAATCATTGACTAAAAGTGACTTATTGTTAAGTGATCGGATGTTTAAAAGTGCTAACTTAACAGTTTTAGCTGTTTTCCCTACAGTAGTCTCAGAATTACATTTAATAGACACCAAATTTGAATGATTTGCTATACGGCCTGAAGAAGTCTTCGGTTTTCTTTCACATAAAATAACACATATCTGAGTAGAGAAAGCTACAGGCAGCTTTTAAGTTCACCAGCTGAAGATGAGGTGTTTTTTGGGACCTGCCGCTGTCGCAAAGACCTGAGGCCTCTCCTAGGTGTAGGGCGAGATGGGCTCAGAGATGGGTGTGAGGCTGGCTGACTTTTGGTTGCTAACTGGGGGCTTGCGGCAATGGAGTGTGAGAGTTTAGTTCCAGCAAACACCAGTTCCTCCATCTTTTTTGAAAAATTCAAGAGAGGCGAGCAAGGTGACAGTGTGGGTCTGGGGTTTCTGGCTGTTGAGATATGTTGACCTGGCTGTTTTCCTGGAGATCATCCATGAGCGCTGAGATTTGGTGCTGTTCTGGTGCGTCACAGTCTCTCTGTGTGCAGGGCTCAGACAGCAGTTTGTCCGTTATCAGTGGTTGTTGTGTCTGCGTGGTGTTATCGCTGTCCTTGTGGGATGCGTCAGCCACAAGTCCACTCAGGAAAGTCCTGTGATCATCCGGACATTTGCTAGGTGTGTGTGTGCCATTTGGGTTGAGTTCAGTGGCACACACAGCTGATGGATGATGGAGAGAGAAATAGATGTTGTCCTTTAGCACTTTTCCACCAAGTTTGTTTGGATGAAGGCCGTCTGATGTAAACTGTTGTCTTTGATTCCAGAAGAGATTGAAGTTGTCAATAAAATTCAGTCCTTTCCTGTTACATGTTTTCTGCAGCCATACATTTAGGCCAAGAAGCCGTGAAAACATATTTGTCCCTCTTGCAGGGAGTGGTCCACTGATGAATGACTGAATCTTTAATCTTTCAACTGTTTCCAAGAGCTCACAGAAATCTTTCTTGAGCAGTTCTGACTGCTCCTTCCGAACATCATTCTTCCCCACATGAATGATAATCCGTTTTGCATTCTCATGTTTCCTTAATATGTTAACAAGCTCTTTGTTTATATCAGAAACTGTTGCATGAGGGAAGCAGTATGTCATTGTTGCTCTGCTTCTAAAATTTTTGATTATTGAATCTCCAACAATCAATGTTCTTATCTCGGCTGCGATCGGAGCAGAATGCCGCTGTCTAGTCGGCCTTGAGCCTCTGTTCCGTGTAGAATTAGCTGCTAAGTCATGCAAACTCTGTCTGACTGCATTTGGGGATTCTTCACCCATATTACTGAGAACTTCATATCTGTTCTGAAGCTGTATTTGAGTCCGAGCTGTATTTGGGGTAGAGCACGCTAATGCAGTAGCGTATGATCTTTGTGATCTGACCCCGCGAGGACCCTTTGGTCTCGCACCTTGTTTTTGCCATTTGTTATCACGCTCATTTTCAACAGTTTTACTCAAAACAGTAGCTGGAGTAGATTTGTGGGACTCACCGGCTGTATACTGTGAGGGTCCACAATAAAGCGGTGCTGCGTGATCTGGCAGTTCTGGTCGGATCGCAAGTAACTTTGTTTCAAGGACTGCAATCTTTTGTAGAAGTTTGTGGCAGTTTGTGCAGCAGAGAGATTCTAAATTAATACGCTCCAGAGGCATTTTCACAGCCGTGTTTTGCCGTCTCAGGAATGTAAGCAGCTGGTAGCGGGAGGATTGTTTAGACGATAATTCCTCTCTTGTTGGTAAAGTTGTATTCCAGAAAGTTTGTAGATTCGATGTTGATCTTCAAGCTGTGTTGTTTGAGCACTGTGCTGATAGGCTCAAGTTAAAATTAGAGTATAAAGTATAAAAGCAGGAGTGCGAGGAGCGGAGCAGTAGGCAGAAGCATCCGAACAGTAGCAAAGCAGGAAGTATTCCATCTGTATAAACATATGCTGGATAAGTTGGCGGTTCATTCCGCTGTGACGACCCCAGATTAATAAAGGGACTAAGCCGAAATGAAATGAATGAAACACCTGACAACACAGCATGCTTCACACATATGACTGGAGATTTGCATGTTCTTTCATTAATTAAAAAAGTAGGGCATTTTAAAATCTGTATAAAAGAAAAAGCTTAAACTTTTCCCCTTTTTCTGTTTTACATCTTGACTCAACAGTCTCAACCACTTATTCAGATAATAATTATTTCAACACATTTTTATAACTGAGCACTTTTAGAGTATTGATCCAGAGAGCTGGATCACTTATCAGCACCATCGTAGTGAATGAAACTTAAGCAAAGAGAAAGCGTTGGCTTTTAATTCAGTGGGAACAGTCATTCGAGAAGAAAACTTTTCTTAGCAGACAACGAGTAAACAGAATGAATAAATAGTGGAAGCTATCAGGTGTGGAGCGCGAGCGGGACTGCAGTAACAGACCTGCGCACCCTCTAGGCTGTATATCTGGGTCCGTATGGGACCCGCTTGCAATTTTTGCTTTGTGTTAGTTGTTTTTTATTACCAAACCAGTATTAACACTGCATATACTGAACCGTGGTTCACAGGGCACAGCTTTCAGACAACAGCTGTAAAAATGATCAACTACAGGACCGTGCATGGAGGCTTCCTCACTTAACAAATTAACAATTACAGAATCGTTAGCAAATTTTATAATATGCCTAATACTAAAAGTACTCCTACAACTATTTGTGTACAAAATAAATAATGTAGAAGAAAGGAAACATCCTTGAGGTGACCCTGTAAAATCCATTCTACAAGGAAACGATCCAACTCAAATTCATTAATATGTTTCTGAACTAAATTATGTGGCTGAATGGCATTGAATAGAGACAAAAAGTCAATAACAAGTAACTTGGCCAATGTTTTAGGCTTATCAAGATGCTTAAGTACTAAGTGCAGCAGAGTCCCTACTGCATCCCCCACCCCTTTCTTAGCCCTTTATGCAAACTGAAAGGGGTCTAAGGTACTGTGTGTTTTGCATAATTTCCCTATTAACTAACTTTTCAAAACTTCATAACTAAAGATGTAAGTGCCACAGGTCTAAAGTCCTCTAGGTTCTGTGCTTTTTTGGCACATGAATGACTATAGACTGCTTCCACAGTGCAGGTACCTTTTGTTGTTGAAAGGATAAAGCAAAAATTTCATAAAATATCGATCCTTACTGCTCAGCACATTCCTAAAGCATTCCTCTCATCCAGCCCAGGCGCTTACCTAATTTTAGCCTATTTAAATCGCATCCTTCACATTAAATAGACACAGACCTACTCCCTGTTTATTTTGCATTCATTTTTCAACCCCTCTATTTCCTGTTTAAAATTATGATAATCAAATCTTAAATTTTTTTTTTTTTATGATTTGAACTTATTGATTTTTTTGTTTCAAATAATGCACATGATTATCAAATAGGGAGCATTAACATAAAAACAGAACAATACAAAATAAATAAATACAATAAAGAAATAACATCATATAAATTAAAGGGCACCTATGGTGAAAAATCTACTTTTCATGGTGTTTAGACAGACATACAAGTAGGTATAGTGTATATACCGTCATATTGGGGTGATATAAACACACCCAGTCCTTTCTTTTCAATTTAACAACATAAAAACGGTGGACCAATTGGAGCAGTTTTTAGACCGACTGCAACTTGACGTAGGAGTGCGGTCCCCCCGTCCACCGAATTGATTGACAGCTGCGTATTAACAGGTCTCAGTCGTAATGTGTATAACCATATCAACAAGACAGGATGTTCGCAAAGCAACCGTGAATAAAAGGTCTGTTCAGTTTGCTAGGATCATCAATCATCATCAAATATGATCAGGAGTGAGTTTTACAAGTTTAAAATGTTTTAAAGCAGCGCATGTTTATAATGAATTACAGCGATTTACTTCAGCTTTACTTCATCACCACAGCCGCGTGTCAGAACAATTATAAAAGAAGAGGCTTCAATCCCGGTTTGTGGATGTTAAATTAGGTTTATTTTGTACATTAACATAACAGATATCCATACAGCAGTGGATATTAACGTGTATCCTGTCACATTTGCGTGCAAAAAGAGTGCAAAGCTAAACTCGCACGCTGTCTGTGTGTGTGTGTATCTGTGTGTGTGTGCGTGAACTTTGTAACGACATTGTGTGTGACTCATTGTTGCAACTCTTCAACAAATGGAAAAGCCATGGGGGGGGGGTTCTGGAGGTAACATCCATTGTCCTAAGTACATCAAACCAAATGCATACTCATACCGAGATAGTTTGGGGAAACCTAGGCCTCCCCTTAAATAAAAATTATAAAAATTTGGTGACAAAACTGTTACGTGAATCCATTTAAACTGTAATTAAATACATACCATCCCAGGCAGAACCCACATTTCCCATTTTCAATTTTGCTTAAAATTTCCCTTATATACTGCTTTAGCCCTTTTAATTTCCCACTTAACTTATTTTTTTTGTCTGACACTTAACTATATCTCCCTCTTTAAAGGCCATTTTGTGTTTTGACATAAGAGTCTTAAGTGATTTTGTAACTTATGGTTTGCTATTTCTAAATTTCCTAAAGGATTTCACAGGAGGGGTGACACAGTGGATCAGTGGTTAGCACTGTCGCCTCACTGCAAGAAGGTCAATGTTTTGAGTTCCGGCTGGATCAGTCAGCATTTGTGTGGAGTTTGCATGTTCTCCCTGTATTCACATGGGTTTCCTCCAGGTGTTCCGTTTCTCCCACAGTCCAAAGACATGGTGAAGTGAATAAACTAAATTGGCCATAGTGCATGTGTGTGAATGAGTGTGTATGGATGCTCCCAGTAATGAGTTGCAGCTGTGTAAAACATATGCATCCACTGTGTAAAACATATGCTAGATAAGTTGTCAGTTCCTTCCACTGTGGCGACCCCTGATAAATAAACGGACTAAGCAGAAGGAAAATGAATGAATGAATGATTTCACAGAAATAATCATATCCTCACAAAATGTCACATAACTGTAAACTTCATCAATGTCCAAACCATAGTCTATAAAAAGTCCAATCTGTACATTCTATACATCTTTTTGAATGTATCAACATCCAGCTGATAACCACTGATAACCCCCATTTAATCGAGTGATAACATTCAAAGTGGGTGTTATTTGGCTCCTCGTACCTTTGTAAAAGAAACTGCTAGGGATATTAAATCCTATACCCGGGTGAATCAAGGTCCATAACACAATTACTCCCATTTTCTCCATTTACTTCTTCTCTTGAGTTCTTTAAGGAAGATATTGCTCAAGTAGTTGTTTACGTTTTTTTCATTTGTATTATTAATTTAAAAGAAAGAGAGACTTGCAACAAACAGACAAACAAACATGCCCACACAGTAGCTGCGTGCCGCTGATCACATTACTGTCTAGACCATTAAAATGGGTAACCACAAGTGTTGAATATAAACTTTTATGAAATTTGAGTGTAATTGACATTACAATGTTTTTGATTTCTTTTTTATTAACAATATTTAAAAATAAATTAAATCCTGGGAAAAAATTCTGATATAGAAATCACATCTTGATTTAAGATTTTTTTTTTTAATTGTAATTGAAATACAATAAAATATTTAAAAAGAAAATCATTTTTGCAATGTGCAGGAATGAATGAACTGTTCTTGTAAACATAGCTTGCACTATAAAAAGAAGAAGAGAGTGAAGGAAACTTTAGGTTTACTGAAGAAAACCTGTTGCTGACCAGGTTATGTTTTCAGACTAAACTGAGAAACACTTTACCATGTGGCGGTGGTACACATGGTAATAGTGGTGACTTCCAGTGTGAACCAATGTGTTTGTGTTTTCACGTTTGTGTTGTATGATATTTGTTTGATAAAGGTCAACTTTAAGGCAACTGTCTTCTTTATAATTTGTGTTTCAAATTATTTCTATTGATTATGGAAAATTTATTTAGTTTATTTAATTTGTAATTTACAACTTGAACAACCTAAATGTAATTTCAGTAATTAATAATATTTTATCCATTTCTTTTTTCTTAGCTGAACCTCTGGTCCAGGTGGATGGGAAACCGACCTGTTGTTTCTTCAAGTTCAGTCCAAAGCTGATGTTTACCAAGGTCCTGAAAGCCCAGCTGTGGGTGTATCTACAGCCACTTAAACAAACGTCCACTGTTTACCTGCAGATCCTGCGCCTTAAACCTATCACTGAGCAGGGAAGCCGACACATACGTATCCGGTCACTCAAGATTGAGCTTGATTCACAAGCGGGTCACTGGCAGAGCATTGACTTCAAACATGTGTTGCAGAACTGGTTCAAGCAACCACATACAAACTGGGGTATTGATATAAATGCCTATGACGAGAGTGGCAATGACCTGGCTGTCACATCTTTGGGGCCTGGAGAAGAGGGACTGGTAAGGACCCTTAGATCTTTTAGGCAAAAAAAATATGTATTTGTATATATATATATATATATATATATATATATATATATATATATATATATATATATATACAAACAGATATTTATACATTTAATGAAAAAATCTAAACTAAAGAAGATTAAATGTACATATGTAATAATAATAATAATATTAATAAAAATAATAATATAAATGTATTAGAATAAATATTAATTAAAATGCTGTAGTGGAAATATGTAGTGTATACCCCGACCCTGACAATACTTGCATTAAGTATTGTTTCTTTCTCTCTTTTATTCACCAAATATTTAATCCATGCTGAAAGGTAATATATGACATATATGGCCCTATGTCAGCAGAGATGTTCCCTTATATGTTACATGTATTATTAATGTATTATTAATATAATATATTATATTATGGTTATAAAATATTTGAATTCACCATAATTTTCAAAATGTGTATATTTTTATATGGTATAAATTCTAACAATATATGTTAAATGGGAATTGTATTATATGATATGATAATAATATGTACAAATGTTAAATGGTACTATGTTTTGACCATTTGTCAGCAATATATATTAAATACATGTTATTTTTATTTATTATTTTATTATTTATTCTTATATTTATATAAGTTTTTTTGCAACATATGCATAAAATGTAGGCTACTATTGACTTTAAGTCATATGTCAAAATTACTTTAAATATTTTTTATTCATTGTTTCACTTCAGTTTTCTGGGCAACAATAGAGATTAAAGATGCTCTATGTAAGTTTTTGGCTCCTCTAAAGCATAAAAATACCATAATATGTTTGCAGATGTTTAAGAAACACGGTAAGTGAACATTCTTGTTTATCTGAAAACTGTGCTGAAGTCAGATATTTTGCTTTAAAAATGTCCGTTACATGCTGGAACTTCTGTCTTTGTTTTGGTCATTTAACCCACCCAATGCCAGTTTAGCCATTATATTTCAACACGAAAGGTTTCCTTGGTGGAAAACTGCATATTTGATTCATTAAGTCAGGAAGGCTGTCAAAGCCAATTGTATCTGAATGCAGCCTTTATGATGCAAGCTAAGACTGCATCTCTCAGCGATGCAATGTCAGACACAATGCACTCAATGGAGCTAGTGACATCACTGTGAGGGGTAGAGTTAGGGGTGGGGTTAGGTGGGCCCATTCAAAAGCATTGCATAAAGCTCAGATTGCATCTACACCAGGTCTGCAGCCAGACCCCTATCGTCAAAGCATGCATTTGTGACCCAAATGCGACCTCCAGTGGACACTAGCAGATGAAATGACATGCAGATTTAGAGATCCACATGAGGTGGGTAATAATTAGCAAATAATATAAATATTACAAACATGAACATTAGGTGAGCAGGTTACATTGTAACCCCTGTGTCCTAACAACACACTTTGTTACGAGATACGCAGTGATAAGCAATTTGGCCGATTGTACCAAATGAAACATTTTTTCATATGTAAATATATTTGTGTTTTGCTGTACATCCTTTGTGTATAAGGCAATGTGTATGTGTTTGGACCTGCACAGGCGCATAACTAACGTAATCTGTGCCAAACTTTAGACCAGCTTTTAGTTGGTCAATGGCGCGATCTATTTTAGTTCCTCAAAATAGCAACCTGCCAACAATGCACCTTATCTTTTTTTAGAAGTTAACCGTGATCTCAGCAAGAAGCCTTCTGACCTAAAGCAGCCTATTTTTCCAGAATTTTCATCAAAAATATTTGGAGACAGGAAAAGACCATTTTCACTCAAAAATATACTTGGTAGGGATGCTAGCGATTACTCCTTGATTGAGTAATTGTCGATAACCCATTTAATAGAGAGACATAATCAATGACTGGTTAAGCATGGACATTTAAATAATATGTTATCCTTTGTGCTGTGAGACAGATGCCCACGACTTCACATTACATTATATTGCAAATAGTTTATAAAGCCTGTCTTGGCTCATTGTGGTCAAATGACTTGAATAAACAAATTACCAAACTGAAACAAGGTAATTTACCATAAGAAACTGACCAGGGCAATGGATGATTTTGTCATTAACAGTGAATATATATATATATATATATATATATATATATATATATATATATATATATACACATAGGTGGGGGGGTGCAGGGGTGGGGGGTTGTAATGCGACAGGGAAGAGTCACAGTGACAGGCCAGATCGATCGCCAGGCCACCGGGAAATGTTCCCGGTGCTCCCTATGGCCAGTCCGCCCCTGCTCATCACTACATCATTTATTACCCAAACGATGCATCATACTATGGTACTTCAGTAGCAAGTTATGTTGTTGATTAAGGACCGCACCCGTTTGTGTTTTGGTCGCAGAAGCATAGGGGACCTTGTTTGCTTCACTTCATCTCAAACGTTGTTTTTTTTTTTTGTAGATAACTGACCAACAAACATATATTTTAAAATTAATATACAAATTATACCAAACAAATTTCAAAAAGAGATTTTTTTCCAACAAAATAAATATGAAGTATATATTTTTGTTTGTACGCATCCGCTATAAAACAATTTGTTTTGCTCCATGAAAAATTTAGGATTTATTTAAATCTCCACAGCAACTTCACTGTAATTGATGTACCACAAACGTCTCTCTCTATTTTCTTTGACTTAATCAAGCACCTTCCTTTAAGATTTTCTTAAATGTGTGCACACTGATTTCTTTTATATGACAAACTATGGACAATTTAGTTTATTCAATTCACCTATACCACATGTTTTTAAACTCTGGAGGAAATCGGAACATTCCGAGAAAACCCATGCAAACATGACGAGAACATGCAAATTTCACACAGAAATGCCAACTGGCCCAGCCAGGACTCGAACCAGTGACCTTCTTGCTGTGAGGCGACAGTGCTAACCACTGAGCCACTGTGCTGCTAGAAAGAATTCAATTATTGATATCAATATCTAATATGTATCAGCAATTAAATTTGAAAGCCTTGGTGACAATTAAGTAGTAAAAATGAATTACAGATATCAAGAATTATATTTTTTACCTTTTAAAATCCAATTCCTGAAATCAATAATTCATATTTTAGCTCGTAAATTTGAATGGGTAGAGAGAGGGGCAGAACTGTCAACTTATTACCACCTTGTGGTGAGTTTGATCTACTTGCAGAGGAGGGGGACAGACAGACCTGGCAGGCTCAAACATATTTTGAGGATCCACTGTAAATGTCTGGCTGAACCAGATGAAGGATTTTTAGTTCTCACCTCTGGAAAAACTTTAATCAGATCCTGAGGGAGGTTAGAAACATTGAGACTGAGTGGCATATGTTCTCCAACCCCATTGTCGAAGCAGCCACAATTAGCTGTCCCTGTAAGGCATCTAGTGCCTGTGGCAGTGACAAACTGTCAGACGGCAGAAAAGGGAAGTAGTGCTTCAGCAACACTGTTCATAGTGGAAGTTGGGAGCTGTCGACCTCAACTGAGAATGTTTTTGAGTGGTGGAAAGAATACTTTGAGGATCTTCTCAATCCTACAACATGCATTCCTTTGAGGATACAGAGATGTATGGGATACAGGGGTTGACTTGTCCATCACCCAAGCTGAAGTAACTGAGGTAGTCAGGAAGCTCCACTGTGGGTAATATATGTTATATTGTTGTGAAGAAGGATCTAAGAAGAAAGGCAAAGCTCTCAAATTACCAATCAATCTGCATTCCTACTCTCACCTATGGTCATGAGCTATGGGTCATGACAGAAAGCAGAAGACCTTCGGATACAAGTTGGTGAAATTATCTTTCCTCACACGGTGGCAAGACACAACCTCATATATAGGTTGAGGAGCTCTCTCTCCTTGGAGGAACTCGAAGTAGAGCCACTGCTCTTTCACATCAAGAGAAGCCAGTTGAGATGTTTCAGATACCTCCTGGATACCTTCCTTGAGTTTGTCAAGACATGTCCCAGAGGAGAAGACCATTCACTCTGGCCATTCGTGGGACTCAGGTGGATCTGGCGCCTGCCATTCGGGGGATTCATGAAGATCTGGCAGTGACAAAGGATCTGGCAGCTCTGTCAGTGATGGAGGATCTGGCAGCTCTGTCAGTGACAAAGGATCTGGCAGCTCTGTCAGTGACAAAGGATCTGGCAGCTCTGTCAGTGACGAAGGATGTGGCAGTGACAGATGATCTGGCAGCTCTGGCAGTGGTAAAGGTAACTCTGGCAATGATAGCTCTGGTGAGTGTGGTCATTCTTTTAGCTCAGATGATGGTATTTCAAGGACAAGGACTATGGCAGGAACTATGACAGAACAAGACTCAGGACAAGAAACCATCTTCTGAACCAGCGGCGAACTGGCGACTATAGACTGAGCTGGTGGCCTGGCTGCTACCATCTTCTGAGCTGGTGACCTGGCAGTCATATTGTGCCATGACTGTGTGGTAGTGGACTAATCAATAGGAGACAGGATTATGGGTGATGCCAGCATAATAGTGTTGTAACCGTCACCAGCTGGTCTTGCTGTCTATTGCCCCACCCAAAAAAACATTTAGGGGTCTCCTCCTCTACCACACCAATGGTGAATGCAGAGCCCGACATATCGAATGCCGCAGTAAAATTTACTGAGAACTTAAGTGGTAACCAGGAAAATGGAGGAGCCTGTTGGAGCCTGATGATTAGATGACAACAGCCCAAGGGGAAGCCAGAGGGATGAGGGAGTTCATTAGTGCCAGTGGACAAGAAGACCATGGTGGAGATGAGGAAAGCTTGGGCTGAGGGTGAGTTGAGTGACTGACCAATAGAACTTGGATATGGACTGGGGCTGGCAGAGCTGGAAGCCGGACTGGGGCCAGTGAGACTAGGAGCTTGAGTGGTGCCGACAAGGCTAGGATCCAGATTGGGACAGGCACTGCACAGAGTTTAGGGGAGGTTGGTTGCAATCAGGGGTACATTACATGCAGGTGCTCCAGGGCTGAAGCCAACACTGGCAGGCTGGAAGCCTGCAGGAACAAGACCAAGGCCTGAATTAACAATACTACCAGGCCTACAAGAACTGGATTGAGGGATTCCTCGAGGCAGAGTTCAGTTAATAAAATAGCACAGACTTCTTTTGTCTTTAACATCTGAAGCTCTTTGGCTAACTCACCATCAGTCACTTGCTTTGGCTTTCTCCCTGTGGGCGGGCTTGTGAGGTAATATCTTCACCAGGACTATCTTCGGACAATGACTACATTTACATGGATATCAGTAATCAAATTATTTGTCTTAATCTGATTAATACAATAATATGATTAAGGTGTTTATATGAGTTACTTTTTTTAACGTTCCTTTCATGATCTCATTTTACAAGTTATAGCACATAGACCGATTAACATCGTTGGATCACCATGCTATCCACATTTCCACTGGGGTTTCATGTAATTTCGAGTGTTTAATTTTTTCATTCAGATGCGAGTACGAATTAAGGACTTATGGAATAGTGTTGTTTTAATGGAATTTGATACTGCATGCCGAATGAGGGAAAATTACACTCCGCATTTCACGGTGTATCTGTGGTCCTTTACTGACTCTATAGGTGCAGAGAATAGTTTCAAACCTCTGTGTGTGTTTGAAATATCCTGTCGCAAAACGAGGCAAAAGTCCTACATGACGGTAATAGTTTGACTAAGGTGTTAACATGTCTGTACTACACTTTACTAATGTGACTAAAATCGGCATACTCCTCATGTCTTAATAAAAAATTTCTGTTTTGTTCGATTATGAACTTAATCAGACTAAATTAATCAAAAATCGCTGATTACGTGGTAGATTCTTAATCAGAGTATTGTCATAATCGTATTAAAAAAAGAATTATTGGTCACCATGTAAATGGAGTCATTGATGATCTACATTCTGTGATGTCAGCCTGAACCACACACAGAACAGCATTGTCCAAATATGGTCTTCTTGAGGATTTCATTGCCTTTGTGGAATGCACACTTGCTGCCACCATCTTTGTTACTTTGGACTCATTGCATCTCCCTGCTGCGTGGAGCGGAAGCCTGAGACCACCACTGATGGGGATCCAAAACCCATCTAGCTGGATGAGCCATCGCTGCACAAAATGACTGAATCACAGATGAGCCTTGTGGGTAATGCTTGTGATGTCTGTCTAGGTGTGTAAGCTGGTCACAATGCCCTCCCAGAAAGGGAGAAAGCCATAGCTAGTGTCTGTGCAGAAAGGAGCTCTGCTCACTAGTAAATGGCTGAGGGTGAGCTGACCAAAGTGAATGTTGTCTGGGTAGCTCATGGAGATAAAAAAAAACTGCCTTGTATGGACTTCAAGAGGCACAATGGGGAAACAGTTTTGTGCGCTTCACTTTTTCCACATCTTTTATGTTACAGCCTTTTTCCAAAATTGATTAAATTCATTTCTTTCCTCAAAATTCTACACACAATACCCCATAATGACAATGTGAAAAAAATATTTTTTGAAATTCTAGCAAATTTATTAAAAATAAAAAACCTGAAAAATCACATGTACATAAGTATTCACAGCATTTGCCGTTAAGCTCTAAATTGAGTTGAGGTACATTCTGTTTTCACCAATCATTCTTGAGATGTTTCAGCAGCTTAATTGGAGTTCACCAATTCAGTTGATTGGACATGATTTGAAAAGGCATACACCTGTCTATATAAGGTTCCAGGGTTGACAGTGCATGTCAAAGCACAAACCAAGCATGAAGACAAAGAAATTGACTGTAGACCTACGAGACAGGATTGTCTCAAGGCACAAGGCTGGGGAAGGCCGGCAGCTAGCTCTCTGCAACTCTCTGTGCCCAGTCAGTACCTGGATGGGAGACCACATGGGAAAGCTAGGTTGCAGCTGGAAGTGGTGTTAGTAAGGCCAGCAGAGGGCACCCAACCTGCGGTCTGTGTGGGTCCTAATGCCCCATTATAGTGACAGGGACTCTATACTGCTCAGTGAGCGCCCTCTTTCGGATGACATGATAAACCGAGGTCCTGACTCTCTGTGGTCATTAAAAATCCCAGTATGTCCTTTGAAAAGGAAAATCTGCCCACTGGCCTCTGTCCATCATGGCCTCCTAACCATTCCCATATCATAACTGGCTTAATCACTCTGTCTCTTCTCCACCAATCAGCTGGTGTGTGGTGTGTAAAATGTAAGGAATTATTATTATTATAATTAATTATAACAGAAAATTTTCTGCTGCTCTGAAAGTTCAAATGAGCACAGAGGCCTCCGTCATCCATAAGCGGAAGATGTCTGGAACCACCAGGATTCTTCCTATAGCTGGCCGGCCATCTAAGCTGAGTGATCAGGGGAGAAGGGCCTTAGTCAGGGAGGTGATCAATAACTCGATGGTCACTCTGTCTGAGCTCCAGCATACTTCTGTGGAGAGAGGAGAACCTTACAGAAGGGCAACCATCTGTGCATCAATCCACCAATCAGGCCTGATGGTAGAGTGGCCAGACGGAAGCCAATCCCCACCTGGAATTTGCCAAAAATCATCTGAAGGACTCTCAGACCATAAGAACATAAATTCTCTGGTCTGATGAAACTAAAACTGAACTCATTGGAGTGAATGCCAAGTGTTACGTTTGGAGAAATCCAGGCACCGCTCATCCCCAGTCTAATACCATCCCTACAGTGAAGCATGGTGGTGGCAGCATCATGCTGTGGGGATGTTTTTCAGCTGCAGGAACTGGAAGACTAGTCAGGATAGAGGGAAAGATGAATGCAGCAATGTACAGAGACATCCTGAAAGAAAACCTGCATCAGAGTGCTCTTGACCTCAGACTGGGGCAACGGTTCACCTTTCAGCAGGACAATGACCCAAAGCACACTGCCAAAAGATCAATGGAGTGGCTTCACAACAACTCGGTGAATGTCCTTGAGTGGCCCAGCCAGAGGCCAGACCTAATCCCATTGAACATCTCTGGAGAGATCTGAAAATGGCTGTATACCGTTGCTTCCCATCCAACCTGATAGAGCTTTAGAGGTACTGCAAAGAGGGATGGGCAAAAATTTCCAAAGACAGGTGTGCCAAGCTTGTGGCATCATATTCAAAAAGACATAAGGCTGTAATTGCTGCCAAAGATACATCAACAAAGTATTGAGCAAAGGCTATGAATACTTATGTTCATGTGATTATATATATATATATATATATATATATATATATATATATATATATATATATATATATATATATACATATATATATATATATATATATATATATATATATATATATATATATATATATATATATATATAAAGAGTTCAGACGCAAAACCCTCTAAATCCATCAAATCTCTTTTCCTGTAAACGAGCATTTCTATCAGGCTTCTATAATTAGGTTCAGAAGTTTCATTTTATATGTAATGAAAAGGTTATTAGCTAGTAAATAAAATACCTTTTTTTTTCAAAAATGTCACTTTAGGCAATTCTTTGGTTTTTAACAAGGTAGATTTTCTTTAGCATCAAAACCAGCTAAATCCACTTCTGCTTTTTATGCAAAGCCCTCTAAATCCACCTATTGGAACAAGACAGTGTATTTAATTGAAAATCACTAAAGATGCAATTATAAATTATTTTACCAAACAAAAAACACATTACACAAACCACCTGAAATTTAAAATATATAAATCTGTCAAGTAAGTGGCGGTTCATTCCGCTGTGATAAACCAAGGAAAAAGCAAAAGGAAAATGACTGAATGCAATCTGTCAAGTAAGTGCATTAATTAATAACATTAAAACTGACATTAATTAAATCTTAACTATCTGTTGTCATTTCTGATATTTGGGATTTAGATTTAATGTAAGTAGAGCAATGTAAAAATTGCAAACATTGTAAACTAAGCTTGTTAGATTGAAATAATGTAGTGTAAAAACATAGTGAAACATCGATATCTGTGCAGTCCATTAATATAAAAAGCTTATCAGACTTATAGGTATTATGAAGTAATACCAATAACGTATAGTTTTATGCATTATTTTTATCTTTTAAAAAATAGCTTAAATTAGCAAATAAAACACAAGGTAGGCCTACTGGGCAAAAAGGGATGACTCTTAGACAATTTTAGAAGCTGTCATTCATTCATTTTCACCATACTTAAGGTCTTGGTCTCTTGTTTATCCTCACAGCATCCACGTTGGATAAAAGAACGGCATCTTAACTTTCGTGAAATGCAGTTGCCGTTTAATGTATAGAAAATCGGACTCATTCAAAGTAGTGTCGCTGCCCAAAAAAACATTATGAATGCTGTACATTGTGTTTTCTTTTTCTTATAATGCACAGAGATTTAAGGTAAGGTACGTTTTCTTTTGCCATTCACTGACAGTCGGACAGGCTCATCCACTTCATCAAACTCCGTCTTTTAAAATCGAAATCGAAAGCGGAATATGTCTCCTCATAAAAGCCAGTGTATTAGTGCGCTGCTACATTGAAAACATATGATTCGATTCGCGCCTTCTGATTGGATCTTGGGATATAGTGGCTTTTGCTGTCAAAGGCAAGTGGCGTTTAGATTAGATTAGATTAGATTAGATTCAACTTTATTGTCATTACACATGTACAAGTACAAGGAAACGAAATGCAGTTTAGGTCTAACCAGGAGTGCAATAGCAGCAAGTGCAGGATACAGGTATAAGTTATAAAGTGCAGTTATAAAAAAAACTATAGTGATATTTACAAATGGATGTACTATGGACATTATCTACAGGTTGTATTAGCTATGAACAGAGATTTACAATAGATGGATATATGTACAGGTTGCTATTAATAATTAGAAGTGTGCAGATAGATAAACAATTACAAATGTATATGTACACTTGGTATGTACATATTTACAAATGTGCAGTGGGTATGTACAGTTCAAATAAATGAATCAGTGCAATGAATATGTGCAATTTTTAAATAGTGCAATGATTATGAGGAGTATAAGTTATGAGGAGAGTGGGGGGTGTATTTAGGGGGCAAAGAGTCAGTGGGGGGGCAGAGTTCAAAAGGGAGACAGCTCTGGGGAAGAAGCTGTTCCTTAGTCTACTGGTTTTTGTCCGGGGGAGCCTGAAGCGCCTGCCAGAAGGCAGGAGAAAAAACAGTCTGTGAGCAGGGTGAGAGGAATCTTAAGAATACTGCGTGCTCGGCGCAGGACAGTGTTTCCTCTGGATGTCCTCTATGGCTGGCAGTGTGGTCCCTGTGATGCGTTGGGCAGTTTTCACCACCCGCTGCAGTGCCTTACGCTCCGCAACAGAGCAGCTTCCATACCAGACTGTGACACAGTTCGTCAGGATGCTTTCTATTGTGCAGCGGTAGAAGTTCACCAAGACGGCTGATGACAGCTGGTTCTTCTTAAGTTGCCTTAAGAAAAATAGGCGCTGGTGAGCCTTCTTGACCAGGCTGGAGGTGTTGGTGGGCCAGGAAAGGTCCTTTGAGATGTGGGTCCCCAGGAACTTGAAGGATGAGACAGGCTTGACGGCCATCCCATTGATGTGGATGGGATCATGTGAGCCTGTTCGTCCCTTCCTGAAGTCCACAATGAGCTCCTTGGTCTTGTCGGTGTTAAGGAGCAGATTATTGTCGGTGCACCAAGTGGCCAGATGCTGTATCTCCTCCCTGTAGGCAGTCTCATCATTATTGCTGATTAGACCAATCACTGTAGTGTCATCTGCAAATTTGATGATGGTGTTAGAACTGTTCACAGGCCTACAGTCGATAGTAAAAAGGGAGTAGAGGAAGGGGCTCAGCACACAGCCCTGTGGTACACTAGTGTTGAGTGTGACGGTGGTGGAGCAGATGTGGCCTGATCTAACATTCTGAGGTCTGTTAGTCAGAAAGTCCATAACCCAGTTGCAGAGAGACGTGTCGATATCCAGGTCTCTAAGTTTGATCATTAACTTAGAGGGTATGACAGTGTTGAATGCTGAGCTGAAGTGCATAAGTGTTTTTATTGTCCAGGTGTGTGAGTACAGAGTGCAGTGCTATGGAGACTGCATCTTCTTTGCTCCTGTTGCCACGGTAAGCAAACTGATGTGAGTCCAGTGTGGATGGCAGAGAGTCTTTTAGATGTGCCAGGACCAACCGCTCGAAGCACTTCATGATGATGGGTGTGAGTGCTACAGGGCGGTAGTCATTCAGGCATGTTGGGCTGGAGTGTTTCGGCACTGGCACAATAGAGGTGGTTTTAAAGCATGTTGGCACAGCTGCTAGGTTAAGAGACAGGTTGAAAATGTCTGTGAATACCCCAGCGAGCTGTTCTGCACATGCTTTGAGGACGCGCCCAGGAATACCGTCTGGTCCAGCAGCCTTACGCACATTGATCCAACTCAGTGCGGTGTAGACTTCTGAGGAGGTGAGTGTGATAGGTGAGTGGTCAGTTGAGGAGGTGATCCTGATGTAGGGTTCTTTATTGTCTCTTTCAAAGCGAGCATAAAAGTCATTAAGCTCGTTCAGGAAGGAGACGTTTGTGGCTGTGGGTGTGGACTGGCTGGGTTTGTAGTTGCTGATGGCCTGTATGCCCTGCCACATTCGCAGAGGATCAGAGTTGGAAAAGTGCTCCTCTAGCTTTAGCTTGTAAAAGTGCTTGGCCTTTTTGATGCCCCTCTTCAGATTAGCCCTGGAAGTGCTGTAGGCCTGTGCATCCCCTGATCTGAAGGCAGTGTTGCGTGCCTTCAGCAGGAGGCGCACCTCTTTTTTCATCCATGGCTTTTGATTGGGTATGTGATGATCTGCTTCTGGGTTGTAACACTGTCTATGGTGGTGTTGATGTATTCCAAAACAGAGGAAGTGTAGCTGTCAATGTCTGTGTGAGAGCCACAGGTGGCCTGGGAGGCAAACATACTCCAGTCTGTGTGTTGAAACCTGTGCTGGAGTGTGGAGTCTACCCCGCTGGCTACACTTTGATGATCCTTACTGATGGCTTCACACGATTGATGAGGGGTGAATACTTTGGGGTAAGGAACAAAGAAAGGTGATCTGATTGACCCAAGTGGGGGAGGGGGGTCACAGCATAGGCTTCAGCCATGTTTGTGTATACATGGTCCAAAGTTTTGTTTCCCCGTGTGTGACAGAAAATGTTTTGATGGAATTTGGGAAGCACTGTCTTTAAGTTCGAAAATCCCCCGCAACAATAAAAGCAGCCTCCGGGTGAGCAGTCTGTTGTTTGCTGATGGCTGCATGAAGTTCATTCATAGCAAGCTTGGCATCAGCATCGGGAGGAATATAAGCGGCAATTATTATAGTGGATGTGAACTCACGTGGCAGATAAAAGGGTCTGCATTTGACCATTAGAAATTCCAGGTTAACAGAGCAATGTCTCCCAACAATGACAGAGTTTGTGCACCAAGCTTTGTTAATATAAATGCATAATCCTCCGCCTCTGGTCTTACTGGAGTCATCCACCGTTCTGTCTGCTCGGAATGTGTGATGCTCAGTTAAAGATACAGCGTTGTCTGGTATCCCGCTGTTTAGCCATGTTTCTGTGAAAATCATGACATTACAGTTCCATAATCTTTTGCTGTGGTTGATGCGCAGTCGAATCTCATCCATTTTGTTCACCAGTGACTGTACATTGGCGAGAAAGATGCTGGGTAAAGAGAGCCGGTGTGGTGTTAGCTTTAGCTTAGCTCTTAGCCCGCCGCGCTTTCCCCGCCTTTGTTTACGATCGCATCGCCGCCTTCGAGCACTTCCGCCCGGCCGGGCAGAGCGCTCAGCCTCGGGTGTTCTGGCGATCTCGGGGATAAGTCGTAGATTGCTGATAGAACTGTCCGGAGTGCACAAACCAATTTCCAAGATCTCCTGTCGGGTGTATGATGTAAAGGCACCACTGTTCTGCACAAACAGACCCGAAATGAGCAGGAACAATACTGCAAAACTGCAGAAACTGGAGAGACGCCGAGCCTCGCGATGTGTACGCGCCGCCATCTTGTCTATATACACCTATATACATTTGGAGGACAAAGGGGAAAGCTTACAAGCCTAGGAACACCATCCCAACTGTGAAGTATGGGGGTGGCAGCATCATGTTGTGGGGCTGTTTTGCTGCAGGAGGGACTGGTCCACTTCACAGCTTAGATGGCATCATGATGAAAGAACATTACGTAGAAATACTGAAGCAACATCTCAAGATATCAGCCAGGAAATTAAAACTTGGCCACAAATGGGTCTTCCAAACAGACCATGAGCCTAAGCATACTGACAAATTAGTTAAAATGTGCTTTAAGGACAACAGAGTGAATGTTTTGGAGTGGTCATCACAAAGCCCTGTTCTCAATCCTATAGAAAATTTGTGGGCAGCATTTAAAAAGCTTGTGCGAGAAAAAACAGCTTTCAAATCTGACTCAGTTAAACCAATTCTGTCAAGAGGAATGGGCCAAAAAAACTATTGTGAGAAGCTTGTGGAAGAATACTCAAACATTTGACCAAAGTTATACAGTTTAAAAGCAAAGCTAAAAAAAATAGCAAGGAAATGTATGTAAACTTGGCGAGGCAGTGGCGCAGTGGGTAGTGCTGTCGCCTCACAGCAAGAATATATATATATATATATATATATATATATATATATATATATATATATATATATATATATATATATATATATATATATCATACAGGACACGAAAAGCACAAATGTTAAATTCATCATCGATGAGCAACGCAGAATGTGGCAAAAGTCCATGGCCAGCCTTTTTGTATACTCCCATAAAAATTCAGGTTTTTATTTCAATTAAATTTAATTGCAGGCCAGCACAGTGGCTCAGTGGTTAGCACTGTCACCTCACAGCAAGAAGTCCTTGGCATTTCTGTGTCTCCTTTGGGTAGTCCGGTTTTCCTCATGGTTCAAAATCATGCAGTATAAGTAAATTACTATAACAATAAATATTTAGTATTTATCTATTTGTTGATTTGTTGATTGATTGATTGTCTCAGCAACTTGACCTATTTCTGTATTTCTTCTTTCTCACTTAATCTCTAGCAGCCTTTCCTGGAGGTCAAGATTCTTGAAACAACCAAGCGCTCAAGGAGGAATCTGGGTCTTGACTGTGATGAGCACTCCACAGAATCTCGCTGTTGTCGCTACCCACTTACAGTGGACTTTGAAGCTTTTGGCTGGGACTGGATCATTGCACCTAAACGTTACAAGGCAAACTATTGCTCAGGGCAGTGTGAGTACATGTTTATGCAAAAGTACCCACATACCCATCTGGTGCAGCACGCAAATCCTAGAGGGTCTGCAGGGCCATGCTGCACCCCAACAAAGATGTCACCGATAAACATGCTTTACTTCAATGACAAACAGCAAATAATCCATGGCAAAATCCCAGGAATGGTGGTGGACCGTTGTGGCTGTTCATAGAATTTTGCATTTTGGTCGAGCTAAATGAGCTAAGTAATGGAGGGGGGAGAGTGTCAGGGCTTAATTCAAGAATGCAAGTCTCTACATTTTCCTTATATTGTTTCTTAAATTCCTTTGAATGAATATGCTGTACAAAAGAAAAAAAAACATGTGTAGCTTTTTTAATAACCACAGTAAAAAGTCTTTACATCAAGGATAAAAGCTAATTTCTCTTTATTATTTAAATCTATATTATATCAACCAACATTTTTTTTATTGTGTTGGGTCACTCTCAAATAAATGCCTAAGTCCAAAATCTCAAATTTCCAATATCCAAAATTAATATATTCTTAAAACTTTGTGCAGTATTTCACATTTAGAGAGAATAGAACAGTTACAGCCTGTTAATTATAAAGAATGATATATGTAATGCAGAACAAAACATGTATGACCTTTTCAGTATTGTATTATATTTTAGGAAAGTACAATATTCTTATTTCACACACACGCACACACACAATCTTCTCTCATTTGTGTTAGACTTTGACATTAGTCCAAAGTGCTTAAGTCAACACCCTAAAACTTAATCTAGGTTATCAAAATAACCTTTAATTTTAGTTCAATGCAAATGTTCAATGCAATTGACAAAATCATGGCAAGAGATACATTGACCCCACCCCTTCCAATAACGCTGCTACCACTACACTTTGACATTCCCATTAACATAGCTTTTCTTTAAATTTTTTTAACCAATATACCAATATATTTTTAAACAATATTTTGTTGTTTTTATTATTATTATTATTATTATGGTTTTTTTTTTACATTTTAATTTAATATATTGTTATATTTTCATTGTGCAGTGTAGCTCTGACCTAATATAGGCACACTTTCATTATCTTGTAAATAGAAATAAGTAAAAGAAAATAAATGGATAATGTTTTTTTTTTTCTTTTTACTTTTAAGGAGAAAAGTAACATATTTAGACACAGGAGCTTAAGATGTAGCTCCTATTACTGTGCGTGTGTGTTTCAGAATCTACAATAACAAAAAAAAAAAGCATACATACATACATTACACACATCTTCCTGCAACTCTGCCTTAACATTCTGGTATCAATAAAAAAAACATCAATATAAGATAAAATAATACATGTTTGTGAATTTCAATTTCCTCCTCAGTCAATTACTATGAGTTTATGTTGAGTTGACTGACTAGAAGATTCGCTTAGAAGGACCAATCACTCTGATTTGTATAAAAACAGGCCAATGGAATTCATATAAAAAATTGGTGAGAGCAGCTCTCACAGGGGTAGAAACTCTGCAATTAGGAGTATAAAGGTCGCCTTGACAGGAAGCTCATTAGACTGTCGCTTCAGAACCAACACGTCTCTTGAAGGGCGAGCAGCTTTAAGTTCAAGTGCAAGCTGTATTCCAGTACGAGAATGATGCATTCAGTGGCAGTTGATCTGGGCTTCTCTTCTGTGTCTCGCTGGAATTCCTCCACAAACTTCTCTGCGAGTTTGCCTCAAAAAGAGCTTACCTTTCACTGGTGAATGATCTATTTGCTTAGTTACACATCTGGCTTCAGCATGCGACGCAGTGTTTGCGGGGTGATCATGCTCACACTGTGTGGTCATGACTGTGGTTGTGGTTAATTGCGGCTTGTGCTGTTTTAGTGCGAGCACCCTCTATTATTCCCCGCACTGCAGAGAACACTTAGGGCAGTCTGATGCCCCATTCACACGGGGCGTCAGCGTCAATGCTTCCCATTCACTTTGAATGGGTGAAGTCAAGCGTTGCCAAACTGAATTGTGAGTCTGTCGGCGCTGCTTCAGCGGCGTTGCTCGCTGCAGAAGTTGGGGATTTCTCAACTTTTCAAGCGCCTCAGGAGCATCAGCCAATCAGATCGCTTTATGCAAATACCCCAGCTCAGACAGTAGCCGATTGCAGACTAATTTCATTGGCTAACACTGCTATGACGATTGCATCAGCCCCAACTTTATACACGCCCTCTGTCAAGTGTTGACGCTGAAGGCCCGTGTGAATGCGTGGTGAGAGTATCAGTGGGATAAAGTTGCTGGGTAATCCCTGTGGCTCTCCTGTTCCTCATCAACACAAATCGTCTAGGCTTTGGACGAGTGTGCAGTACGTCCTTTGGGGTGGTTGCACGCTTGTTTAATGACTTCGGCAAACAGATGTCAATCATGGCATCAGAGGGTGAATTGTCATTAACCGAAAAAAAGCATAGGGTGGCACACAATTTGTGATGCTCGCAGCCCCAGATTGATTTGGTTATAAGGGCTGTGCTCTTCCACATAAATGGGTGGAATGTGAGGCTATGTCTGATTGACATGGTGGGGACTCCCCTGACTCACTGTCCCATTCTTTTCAGAGGAGCAGGAAGAGCTTCAGGTTTAAAGGCCACTTTTCCAGGTTTACTCCTGTTGCATGCCACAGTTCGCTCCTCATCTGCTCCTTTGGATCCAGACGTGGCAAAACTGCTGTGTACCATCCCAGGCAATCTCAACCTTGCAGCCTACATGTTCTTACAACAGTTTGTGGTACCAGGAGAATGGTGGCTCAACCCTGGTCACTCACTGTGTGATTTTTAGGAATCCACCCATTTCCAGTTGCATCTTTGCTGTTTAAGGTCTTTCTCAACATGGAGGCACTGGTTCACCACTGGCCCTGTGGCAGGCGCAAGCATGCACTTTTAGGACGTACTCACACTATGCTATCCGAACCGTGCCCAGGCCTGTTTCCCGGATCGTTTGAGAAGTGTGAGTGCTCTGAATCAAGCTCAGGCACGATTCACTTGGCCGGCCCTGGCCTGGTTGAAAGAGGTGTGCCAGAGCACTGTTCATTTGGGCTCAGGCACGGTATGCTTGTAGTGTGAATGCAAAGCACGCCTGAGCCCGAAACTGAAGACGAGACGTGACTTTTAAGGGACTGTTTCATATGGATTTATTAATCATTCTTACTGTTCAATGAACGCAAAATGTTGTAGATTATTAAAGACGCAAACCCCTCATTGCACAACAGCTGCACCTTTCGCAAACCTCATAATTCCTGCAGCACGAGGACTTTATGGTTGTTTATGAGCGTCAACAGTGGGTGATCTGTTCAGTGAAATATTTGACTGCGTGTCACTGCATCCCAAACAACTAAAACAATATAACTAAAGAAATCTCCACTGTGCTGAGCGAGAGCGCTTAACGAACAGCACATCATTGATGATGTAAGCGTGCCCAGGCCCGAATGTAATGTGAGTGCAGGCCATCGTGGGAGACGGGAGGGGGGACAAGCGTGCTTCGGCCTGGTTCAAGGCAACTGTACATAGTGTGAGTACGCCCTTACCCCAGTGAGCCCTTTCGCACAGACACTGTGCAAGATCAGGAAGGACGAGGAGCAGGTTTTTGTATTTGCGCCTCTGGTTCCAAACTCACACTCCTCATTAAAGCCCCTCCCTGACACTTCCACTAAGACCTTCCTCTCAGTGATTGGGCACCATCTGACACCCGCGTCCAGGTGTCTGGCCACTGCTTGTGGAGTCTAGTCATATTCAGACCGGCTAACCCTCACATTATCCTAAGATCCTGGCTTGGCTATGTGCCCAAAGTTTTTACCACTCTTCTAAGGGAACAAGTAGTGAACCTGCAAGCCCTACCCCTGGAGGAGGCAGACCCAGCCCTCTCGCCACTGAGTCCCATCCACATCCAGGGGGAGAGGTAGAATAGTAATATATATTTCTATTCATCATAGATGTACCTTTGTTGAAAACAAAAGCACTATAATGTTGGATTGAAGAGGAGCCATCTAAGTAATATATGTATATATCACATAAGAAAATATTTAAAGAATGGGGATATGAGGGGGCTGAAGGGTATAAAACATTAATTTGGGCACTCTACTGACCAACAAAAAAAATAAAATGCACTATGTGAAGAAATTGGCAAGAGGAATGATGTTTTTATTTGTATTAGAATTTTGCAAACACAAGAGCTTGTAAATAGATTATAATAACTGAAAATGTCTAGGGTATTTATAGCCTATTCACCATACATTGTCTTCTTATCTTTTCCTTCAGTTGAAGCAGAAACCTGTAATTTGACCACTTTGACAAATACCTACAATTTCATAACTAACCAAGGCTGAGGTTTAAAAATGATCTGATTTGTAATTCTATAAAATCTACAAATCTAACTCTACAAAGTTGTTTGTGGCAGATTGTGGCAGAAATAAAAATAGTTATGCGAATGAGAATACAGGTCCCAAAAATAAACAGAGACTTTTGTATTAACTAGCAATGCGCACTACTAGGTTTAGTGTAGGAGCAAGGTTTATCGTTGCAGACTTTTCAACTCACCATGAGCTGGTGAATGGCCGCACGGTGGGGAAGCATGAACTGGTCATCCGCACTCCTGTCATACCCTCTTGGGATCTCTCTGTAAACCCTCCGGACTGTGGA
Organism: Danio kyathit; assembly: GCA_903798195.1. Classification (NCBI taxonomy): domain Eukaryota; kingdom Metazoa; phylum Chordata; class Actinopteri; order Cypriniformes; family Danionidae; genus Danio; species Danio kyathit. Next base: position 11,951,849 of record LR812529.1, on the reverse strand, counting down.
GACATCCATTTGATCCGCTCGAGTCAGCTGACCGCGCTGGCATCGTTCAGGAGGGTCAGGGACGTGGAAGTATTTTTGGTAAACGAATCATGCCTGGAATTCCGACCAGCTAACTCTCATGTTATTCTGAGATTCTGGCCCGACCAGGTCTGTTTTGGAGGTCAGCAGCAGGGAAGTGCCATATCTAAACAGAGGTTGGCCCACTAGATGGTGGATGCCATTGTGCTTGCATACCATACTCAAAGCGAGCCATGTCTCCCAAGGATGGGAGTACAGTCTACTAAAGGCTATGGCCTCCTTCCGGGCATTACCACGTGGTGCCTCTCTAACAGGCATCTGTAGAACTGCAGGTAACACCAGTTATTCAGGAGAAAGCTAAGCTTTGTGTCAAAAATGCTTGCTGTGTCATGCTCCCTAACCCAGGGCTACAAGTAAATTATACTGCTTTGCTAGCTTGAGTTCCCTGATGGTGAACCCTAGAGAGTTCAACTCAACATAAACGCCTCAGTATGTTATAAAAGTTTATAAACTCAACATTAATATGTATAAGCTCAACTTAAACATTACATACGTAATGGGGGTTACGAATGTAACAAGACGTTTTAGATGTACTGAATATAGAATAATATAGGTCCTTATGTTAATATAGGTATTTACATCATTAAAAAGTACATATGGCACTGTGGATTACTACAGTATTAGTTTATCAATGTCTGCAATTTAGAGAAAATAAGAAAAAGTAATTACATTTAGCATTTTTGTTTTTTAATCAAATACCAATTCTGCCCCTAAACAACCTATAATGGTACATTAAACATTGGGAGTGCTGAAAAAGCAAAGGATGGAGAGGGGAAAAGGTAGAATAGAAATATTTTTTTCTATTCATCATAGATGTACCTTTGTTGTAAACAAAAGCACTATAATGTTGGATTAAAGAGGAGCCTTCTCACACTAAATCTAAGTAATATATGTATATATCAAATAAGAAAATATTTAAAAGATGGGTATGTGATGGGGCTGAAGGGTTTAAAACATTATTTTGGGCACTCTACTAACCAACAAAAAAAAAAAAAGGAAAAAATGCACTATGTGAAGAAAATAGCAAGAGGAATGATGTTTCCAGTTGTATTTGACTTTTGTATTTAACTGAAAAATGTCTAAGGTGTCTATAGCCCATTCACCATACAGTACATTATGTCTTATCTTTTCATTCAGTTGAAGCAGAAATCTGTAATTTGACCACTATGGTTTGACAAATGTCCACAGTTACATAACTGACCCAAGTCTGGAGTTTAAAAAATGATCTGTTTTGTAATTCTATAAAATCTACAAATGTAACTCTACAAACTTGTTTGTGGCCGATTATGGAAGGAATAAAAATTGTCATGCGAATGAGAATACAGGTCCCACAAATAAACAGGGACTTTTGTATTAACAAGCAATGGACTACTAGGTTCAGAGTATAAGCAAGGTTTATAAACAAAATCAATTATTTCTTCTAAAAACTACATCTCAGAAAAATGAAAAAGCTACCTCATCAAATTCAGTTTAAAGCTTTGCAAGAAAATTTAAATTTTGTATATCAGCAGAGCCAAAATCATCTATATTTATACTCAAAATAAAAATGCATTTATTGCACCATAAAACTTTACTCTTGCCATTTCAGTTCTATCGATGTTGTTTAGAACTTTATGAATACTCTGTCAGTAGAACATTATTATTATTTGAACAATGTATACATCTTATAAAATGCCACAGGGTCTATATACTAGAGTTCTTTAAGGACACAAATAATAAAATGTATGGTGTGGAGATTACAATCCAGCACCTTGTTAAGTTTTACATTTTGAAATTT